>OU015749.1:107654769-107673179 GCA_907169655.1 Acomys percivali | reverse complement strand
TGTGTGTGTGTGTGTGTGTGTGTGTGTGTGTGTGTGTGTGTGTGTGTATACACACATATATCAGAGGCACTTCTTAAAATGGGCCCGAGATACAGAAGGGAGCCATTCAAGAAACACTACTGATGCATTTCCCAGTTATTCATAATGGCTGAGTTTTTGGTTTTTGTTTTTTGTTTTTGTTTTTGTTTGGAGAGAGTCGATCATCATTTAAGTATTTAAAAATTCTTTGGAGCAGAAAATATGATGCATTTTATGGATGCACATATTACTGGATATAGCGTGGAAGAAGAAATAAGGGGTCAATGATGCTCTACAGTTTTTTCTCTGCAATGGTGGGGTTTGGGGATTATAGAGCATTTAGAAGCTCTAAGAAGAAAGAAAGGGCTGAAAAGATAAGCCACAATTAAGAAGTGTAAAGTGGCATGTATATTTTCCTGTGGGTAGTAGACTGTAGGCACAGAAAGTGATGTAACAGCTTTCTGTATTAGCTAAAAATATATCTTCAGGCCTATGTGTGTTGATCCAATGGGGTGAGGCTCTGTCTAGTGGCTGAGATGTCATTTATGGTGCTGTTGTAACAGTTCAAGTGAGACATAATGAGAGTGAGAGCCAGAATTGAATATTGATACCCTGATCTTAGAATCTCCTGTCTTTAAAGTGAGGGGCCTCTAAAATTATCAGGGAACAGTGATAGCTAACATTCAGGACCAGATGATGTCAAGCAATAGATGGCTTCATCAGGGCCTGGTTTGTTCTAGAAGGAATATGTTTCTTATATAAATACTGTTAGAGACCTATCAGTGGCCTCCTTTAAATATATCTAATACTCTTCCAGGATGCATTTAACCTACTAGCTAGATAATGGGCAGATTCTTTGTTCGATATGATTTTACATTTTTTCCCAATAGGAATAAAAGTAATTGAGTGCTAGTTATTATTTGATCTCTAAAGAACTCGCTTAACAGTTTTTGATCTTGATGTTCTCAAGTGAGAAAATATGATTATATTCCTTTCCATCTATGAGCTAGCACCTCCCCAACTGGAATGAAAAGCTTAAATGAAATATTAATTGGTTACCACCCTTGTGCACTATGACCATCACATCCAGACTTCAATCCAGTGAACATTCCCAGACAGACACAGGATGTGCCAAGGCTGAGCGCACTTTGGAATGAACCTTTTACTTAAGAGTGATGAGGTGATAAATTGCTTTCATGTCATAAATGAGTCAGAAATATTTCATGCTTGTGTTCTCTCTGAACAAAAAAATAAATTCCCTAATAATGCGTCTGACCCTTCACGCTTTGTTAGTATTCTTAGACAAGCAAGTGAAGCTGGTGATGAGACCTCTCCAGCAGGGAGAACCCATGTTTCATTTATGTATGTTGGATGAGCTCATCCTACCTTTCCTGTTAAAGCCAAAGAGTTGCTTAATGTTCTGGGTTTTGTTTTGTGTTTTGTTTTATTGAGAAGTTCCTTAATTTTTGACTAGCTCATTACCATTTTCTTTTTAAAAGACATGTTTTGGAAGGGTCTTAGGATTACTACAGACTTGGGCAAAGTGTACCATGGTAACCCTAGCACTCCTGGCGTCTATACATAATGACTGTAGCTAGTAAAACCCTGTATTCATGGACTGTGCTAACAATGCATGTGATGTGTTCATACCACAAAAATGAAGAGTGTGTTATACACTATGTGTTAGCTAGATTTACTGATTCCATAATATACATGAACTTCAAAACATAGTATACACAGTACACAGCAAATTCATACCATTGTAATTGCATATTCAAAAAACAAATCAAACTTTTTTTGGCTTTTCAAGACAGGGTTTCTCTGTGTAACCATGGCTGTCCTGGAATTCCTTCTGTAGACCAGACTAGCCTCAAACTCACAGAGATTCGCCAGCCTCTGCCTGCCAAGTGTTAGGATTAAAGGCGTGCACCACACTTGTTTTTCTTTCATTGGCCCAAAGACTACAGACTGTTCGACCAGTAGTGTATGTGTTCCTACTGAAGAACCTAAGCCCTTGCTGGTATATCATTATCACCCAATAACATAATGTACATTCTAGTCTCTTTTTCTTGTAGAGGAACATTAATTCAGAAAATGGCTGTTCTGGCAAGAAATCACATCCAAAGATCTTCTAGGTCTGTGTGATCAAGCTGGAATACAAATATGCCTTTAATCCAGGAGACAGAGTCAAACAGACCTGAATTCAAGGCCAGCCTGGTATAGAGCAAGTATCAGGTAAAGAAAAGCTTAGATCCAGGTGTGGTGGTTCATGCCTTTAATCTCAAACAAAGGTAAAGTTAGTTTGTAGAAGGAAGCACTCTTGTTTGAAAGTGATGTCTAATTGAGTGGTAGAAACAGTGAAGACTTGACAGTATAGGATATGCCCAACTCTCAAGAGAAGAGGGGAAAAGGAAGCTACCTAAGAAGCAGTTTTACAGAGAGAGGAGGCAGGTTTTTTAAGCAGGACAGTAATAGGGAGATGGGTTGCAAGGAGAGAACTCAGGTGAAGACGGAACAAGCCAGAAAATGAGAAGAATCCAGAAGATTGGAGCAGATTGCTGAGTTAGTTTGAGGCCAAGCAGAGAAATTCCAGGCCAAGAGAGAAGCCAGATTAAGTGCTGGGAGAAGAGTTTGAGCCAGAACAGCTAAGTTGAACCAGTCAGCCCAGAGCTCAGAACAAACAAGTAAGGGTGAGCTTATTAAGCAGTAAGTCTCAGAGGCTAAAACATTCTAGGCCTAAGTTAGCTTGTAAGGAGTCTAGAAGCTTCCAGGACTAGACCTAGGTTAGTATAAGGAGGCAGTAAGCTTCTGAGACAACAGTTGAGCCAGGAGAATAAAAGTTACTTTTACACTTGCTACTGTGAACTCCTTGGGGATAGGAAAATGTATAATGACATGTACCCACTACTACAGTACCTCAAAGGAGCCGCATAACTTCCCTGACATCTTGTTGTTTTACTCATTCCTCTCCGGCTTCCTCCAGCCCGTGGCAATCTATGATGCCTTTGCTGTCATTAGTTAAAATCATAGTATGTAGCTTTTTATACTGTTCTTCATTCTTTAAGTACTATACCCCCAACATCCTCCCATGTCTATCCACAGCTTTATCATTCCTTTCCTCTCAGCACTGACTTACATTTCACTATCTGTACAAAGCATGGTTCATCCGCCTTCTAAAATCCATCTCAGTGGGTTCCACATCTCGGTAACTATGAATAAATCTGCTCTAAACATTTGTGTGTGGGTTTTTCTGTGTACGTAGTCCTTGAGCCTCTCTTGGTAGATGTGAGGCTGAGTCTGGGTTGTGTGATAAGTAGGTACTGCCCATCTTTCCTCTTGAATAGCTGTGTCATTTTGAATTTCATCTCTGAAGGCCTCTGCCATTTATGCTCTTGCTGGCCTTTGGAAGATCTGTATGTATCTACCAGAGTGAAGAACAGTATTTAAGGGTTGTATTTCATTTCCCTAATACAGTGTTTAGGTTCTTTCTATGTTCTTGCCATCCATGTATCTTCTTTGGAGAGGTAGTTCATATCTTTGAGTCAATGTATTAATTAGATTGTCTTCTTATTTGTGTCTTTTAGGAGTTCTCAATATGTTTTAGATGTGTTTTGCATAGATGTCTTGCAAGTACATGTCAATTGCAACACTATTTAAAACAATCAGGATATAGAAAAAATTTAAGTATCAATAGGAAAAGAAAATTTCATAAATCATTTGTGTGTATTCGTATTTTTTTTTTAAAAAAAAGAATATTCTACCATCTGTAATAATCCCCTTAAACCTGGAGAATGTAGTCCTAAGCCAAATAGTCCAGGTGCAGAAAGGCAAATATATCACGACCACACCCATAAGTAAAATCTAAAAAGTTGATCTTCTAGCACTTGAAAATAGAGCTGTGGCTTCAAGAGCTGTCTGTAGAGCAAAAGCTTAGTCAAATGAACAGAATTTTACTTATGTAAAGGAAAAAATTTAAGTGGTCTATGGTACATCACTGCAGCTACAGTTCTGTATCCACGGAAAATGCCAACAGTGCAAGTATTGTGCTCACAGGACAAAAATGTATACTGTTATGCCATGAATGTTAATTAACTATATTCCACAATGTACATGAACTTTAAAACATAGCACACAGTAAGTTTATAATATTTTATATAGTAAAAAAAAAATAAGTAGACTTGATTCTTTTTTTCATCAGTACAACTATCACACATTGGTGTGGTTTTGGTGCATTTCCATATACACATGTGTTATTCATTGATCAAATCTACCAAGTGTTTATGTCTCCTTCTGCTTCTTCAAACCCCTTTCCAGGCCTCAACTGTCTTCTTACTTTCACTTCATTTCTTTTAAGCTACCATGTAGAAGGCAAAACATTTTCTAAGATTGGCCTATTTCACTTAACATGATATAATTGCATTCTGTATCTTTTCCCACAAGCATGGCAGGATCTTATTCTTTATGGTGGAATAAAATTCCATTGTGCCATATGGCTTCAAAATTTTGAGTCTTTGCTCTATTTAGAGTTTTTGGTTGTTTTGTTGTTGTTGTTGTTTTGGGTTTTTGTGTGTGTGTGTTTTTTTTAATATGGTTAGTTCTCCCATTGTGATAATTTTGTTAAGATTCAGATAGCAGAATGTAAGATAGCCTTTTTCGGGATCCTCTATTGTGTTTGCTCTACAAGTAGGTTTTTTTTTAATGTCAATACCATGGAGATTTTATTGCCATGGTCCTGTCATGTGTTTCTATATCAGGTATCATGATACCTCTAGTATTATTTTGGTTTTGCTTTCATGTCCATTTTTAGGGATCCTAGAGCTTCTGTATGAATTTTAGGACTCTTTCTATTTCTGTGAAGAATTTCATTGGCATTTTATGGGGACTGCACTACATTTGTATCTATTTAATAGCTTAAGTATTTTAGGAACATTAATCCTGCTGACCCATGACCATAGAGGATCATTCCACTATTCAGTATTGTTATGCTTCTTTCTTCATTGTTTTATAATTTTATTGTAAAGACCTTTACATACTTAGCTAGGTTTTTTTTCCCCTGAATATTTCTTTCATGGCTATTGTGAATGGAATTATTTTCCTGGTTTCTTCTTTCTCTCTTTCATACCTTTTTCTTTTTATCAGTAAGTCCATTATTTGTTACAGATCATCTATTAATTTTTGTATTGATTTTATATCCTGCTACTATAGTGAATTTGTTTAGTAGTTCCAAAAGTCTTCAGTGGTGTTTTAGGGATTCTCTTTGTAGCGATTCATATCTTTGGTGAACAGGAGTAATTTGACCTCTTCCTTTCCAGTCTACATTACTCTTTCTTGCCTGATTGCAATACCTAAAGTTTCTAGTCGTGCATTGAATGTGAACAGCAGAAATGGAGAGCTTCTATTGCTCCTCATCTCAGGGGAAATGCTGTAACCCCATTCAATCTGATGTTGGCTGTAGGTCTGTCACATATGAACTTTATTGTATTATTACATTAAGGTATATGACCGTTCTACACCTTACTTCTTCAGGACTTCAATCAAGATATCCTAAATTTTATCCAAGCTCTTTCTCTCATCTCTTAGGAAAACATGTAATTTTATCTTTGGTTTGACTTATGGGCTACGTTGCATTTGTTGATTTGTGTCAAACTGAAGCATATTCGCAAGCCCAGGATGAAACCAACTTGATGATTCCAGATGAGCTTTTATGTACTGTTGAGTTTGGCATGAAGTTATTTGAAGAATTTTGCATCTATGCGCTTCAGGGATACAGGCCTGTAGTTTTCTCCAGGCCCCTATCAAGTTCTACTATCAGGGTGATTCCATTAAATGAGCTGAGAAAAGCCTTTCCGTTTCCGTTTCCGTTTCCGTTTCCGTTTCCCTTTCCCTTTCCCTTTCCCTTTCCCTTTTGATTTTATGAAATGGGCTTGAGGAGCATTAGCGTTATTTCTTCCTTACTGGTCTGGCAACATTCAGCAACTAACCTGCCAGCTACCGGGGTTTGCTGGGCTTGCTTGCTTCTTGGAGAATTCTTTTATCATTGCTTCAATGTCTTTATCTGTTGCTGCTCTATTTTAGCATTTTATTCTTGGTTTAATGTTGGTGGGTTATTGTGTGTCCAGAAACCTTCCATTTCTTCAAGTGGTTTTTCGAACTTATCAGCATAAGGATTTTTAGAATATTCACAAATGATCCTCTGGGTTTTAGTTATATATCTATTGTAGGGTTTTATTTTGATGATTTTTTTTTAAAGAACCAAATTTTATCTTATTCATCTTGCATATTTTTCAGTCTACAGTTCACTCATTTCTGTTTTGAGTCTTTACTTCTCTTTACATTTCTTTACTTCTACTGACTTTGCATTTTGTTTGTTTTTATTGTTAATTTTTATTGAGATGCTCCTAGGAATCCAATACCAATGCCCTTTTCTGGCCTCCACGGACACCCACACACACGTAGCACACATACACACATACACATACATGCACACGCACCCATGGTGCACACACACATTTAAAAATAAAATATTTAAGATATACTCATCAAGTATACTCATAAAGTAGGCAAATTTTGACAAAATATACTCAGGCTTTATTTCCTTCTAGAGTGTGAGTGTGTGTATGGCATATGCACATGTATGTGTAAGTTGTGCATTCCATGTATGTGCATGAAGGGGCCAGAGGAAGATGTTGGGTGTCTTTCTTTATGTTTTTCTACCTTATTTTTTTGAGACAGAGCCCAAAGATTGACATTTTATGTCAGGGAAGTTGAATAGCCAGCAAGCTCCCAGAATCCACCTGTCTCTACCACCAATGCTGGGGTTTCAGGCGTGCACATGACTATGTCTGGCTTTTAAGTGGCTGTTGAGGATTCAAGCTCAGGTCCTCACTATTGTATAGCACACAAGTCATCTCTCCACCCCTGCCATTTCTATAATACATAACATTAAAAACCTATGTTTATATATATATACTGCTGCGTAGAAAACAACTGAGGACTTCAAATCATATTAGTGTTATTTCCATATGCTTTGGGCTCCAGTGGGTGGTTTTACTTGGTGGGTTTTTTTGAAGATATGGTTACAGGTAGGCCAGGGCTGTAGAGTTGAGGATCTCTACCTGTGCTGGAGACCCAATAAGGCTCTGTCATGTGGCCATCAATCAGGAGCTCAGTCCTGGATGTCAACTGTATAGGAACACCAGGCTTCTCCATATGGCCAGGACTTTGTATCTGGATTCCTAGAAAGTGTCCACTCAATGGCCTCTCCAAGAGGCCCAAGAGGAAGCAACAAAAGCCTTATGGTCTGACATCAGAAGCACCAGAATGACAGTCCTGCTGCCTTCAACTATTAAACAAACCACTGGGGTTAACTTTGATTCAAACTCAGACACAACTACCCTTGGCAGTGATAACAGAGCTAGAGATTCAGCGGCCATATTTAGCAGACATTCCATTCTGTTGGCTTTGCTAGTTTGTAGTTAGAAGAGTATTGCTCTGTCTGATGAGGTAATGTCTCTTTCAGTTCTACCATTTCTTAGATCTGTGAGTTAACCAGATCTCGTGCCAGACAGCAAAAGCTACTTCTTCGCTTCCACTTGGGAACAGGCAGAGGGAAAAGCAAGACACAGAGCAAGAAGTGTGGCAGTGTTCAATGTCTGATCTCTATGGTCAGGTTCCCGCCTAGAAGGATAGCACAGTTTCTACACACAGCTCTTGCTACTTTGTTTGGGTCTCGATAACCTTATGGTGAAGGATTTCCTAAAGGGAAAGTATTATATAGGACATGTGTGAAAGTCAGCAGGGTCCAATTCTCTGAGGGACACAGAAGAAGCTATAGATCGTCAAAGAGGCTGAGGCTGAAAAATCCATCAAGTATTATGCATGATCATTAATGTTGTTCCCAGACTTCAGTGTCAATGGAAACAACATTCTGGAGGAATGCTATGACCTATACGCTATTACAGAGAAGCATATTTTATAGTCCTGTGGCTGAGCATAAATGTCTGTTATTATCTCCATTTTTATAAGCTATCTATTGAAACTTCAGGAACACTTGCTATAAATTTATGTCTTCTCTTCGTTCTTCCCTTAGCTTGTTGATACAAGCCTGAACAGAAGGCAATGGGGTTATTAAGAAATACAGAATAGCCTTAACCATTGGAGTGGGGGGTTGTCTCTGACTCTGTTGCCTGCCTTTGGATCCCTTTCCCCTAGCTGGGCTGCCATGCCAAGCCTCAGTGGGAGAGGATACACTTAGTCCTGCTGCCATTTGAGATGTCAGTGGGTTGGTAGACCTTGGGGGCCTCCCTCATTATGAGAAAAAGGGGAGGGTGGGACTGGGAAGAGAGAAGGAAGGGGGCTGGGATCAGGCTGTACAGTGATTAAATAAATAAATAAATAAATAAATAAATAAGATAAAATAGGGGCTGGAGGGATGTCTTAGTTAATAAAGGACTTGTACTTGCTATGTGAGCATGAGAGCCCAAGTTCAAAGCCTAGCATTTCTGTAAAAGCAGAGTGTGGCAACACACACCTGTAATCCTAGAGTTGGGGAGGCAGAGACAGGAAGATCCCTAGAGGTCACTGGTCAGCCCATCTAGCTAATTGGTGAGTTCCAGGTTTATGGGGCTACACTGTCTCAAAAAATAAAGATGGAGTTAATGAGGTGGCTTGGTGGGTAAAGGCACTTGCCACCATGCCTGATGACCTGAGTTCAGTCCCTAGAACCCACATAGTGAAAGAAGAGAACCGACCACCACAAGTTGTTTTTTGACCTCCACGTAACTGATATGGTGGGTGCATGCACCTGTATACACACACACACACACAGAGAGAGAGAGAGAGAGAGAGAGAGAGAGAGAGAGAGAGAGAGAGAGAGAGAGAGAAAGAGAGAGAGAGAAACAGACAGACAGACAGAGACACAGACAGATAGAGACACGGAGGCAGAGAAATTGTAAAAGTATATAAAGATAGAGAAGCATTTGAAGAAGACATCTGACACTGACCTCTGATCTCCACAAATAGAAACATACATCCACATGAATATACAATTAAAAGTCAAATAAAAAAGACTGGCCAACACAGTGGGACTCTGGAACACTGACCTACAGACTAAGGTGAGCATGTTTGAGGATTTAATCAATCCAAACAGTACCCATATGGTAGGCATAGATTATTGTTTAGTTTAAATTCTGATTTCTGTCTCAATGCTGTGTTAACACTGCTTCCCAATTGTTCCCTCATATGCCAATAAAGCAGCTTACAGCCAATCACTGAGCAGGGGAGAGAATAGGGCTGGACTTCCTGCCATCCAGGGGAGGAGGAGTTAGAGGATTCAGGCAAAGGATTTCAGCCATAGGCAGAGGTGCCTTAAAGGTGAAGAAGATTCAACTGGAGCAAAGAAAGAACTAAAAAGCAAGTAACTTGGGAATTTTGGCAAAGATGGACTCAGGATAACATATAAGGTTAAGGACAAACTTAAACTGCTCAAGATTGTGTTGTGAAACCATATAAACAAATATATAAAAGTCTCAATTATTTATGTAATAGGTGGGTTAAGAAATAAGCTAAGAGAAATACAGCTTTATAAAATAACTTCAACACATATGGTTAACTGCATGTGATCTTATCTCTCAAGGGCAAGAAGTTGAAAAAGAAAACAAATGTTCTTAGTCTGTAATTGTATTGTACTGAGGTCATAATGTGCTCCTAAATGGACAGACTTCTAAGTGACCATGTAATCCCCGTTCCTGCATGGCACGAAGAAGCAGAAATAAATATGCAGAAGCTGTTCTATTTCATGCTTGCATGGCTGCCAAGCAGGCGGGCAGATGAGCACGAAACCATTCTTTATAAACACTGAGAACCACCGTCAATTCACACTGGATCCGTCTGGCTCAGCCCAGCTCTAGCCAAGAGAGACGGGAGATAAGAGAGAGCTGTTGGATCAGTGTGTCTAAATTACATAGCATGAAAAAAATAGCTCCTTGTCACATGAACATTGGATTATGCAGTCTTGTATATGAACCTCAGATGCTGAAGATCTTTGTATAATATATTTAAAAGCCTTTTTTAATATTTCCAGCATTTGGAAGGCCAGTGTGTGAGACAGAAGTTGCTCCATAGAAGTTGCTAAAAACCTACTCCACATTTATCTATGGAATGGGCAATTATATGAATACCACATCCTGGGCTTGTTTTTTTTTTTTAATGAACTAAAACAGCGTTTTTAAAACTTGGTATAGAATTTCAGTCACATCACAGATGTCCAATAATTATAAAAATAGACTTAATCATTTTATTGTGATCATTGCCTTATAGCTACTTGCTTTTCTTGAGAAAGAAATTCTACTTCTCTTTTTCCCTTTCTGTCTTTCGAGTATCATCAATTCTGTGCTCTTTGTTGCTCTTTAGTTTTCCTTCAGAAAAAAAAAAAATTATTGCTCTCCATGAAATTTACTGTTGACTTTTAAGTCCGAAGAAGAGAACTGATGTCAAAGACACCAGAGCATCTCTCTGAAGAAGGCCACCTTCCCGTTCTGCCCTCCTCCCAACTACCAGAAGTTGTTATGGCCTCAAAAGTTGTTGGATCATTGGTTTTTCAATAATTACATCCTACTTATTTAAATAATCAGAACTTAGATATATCTGGCTTCTAATTTAAGATAGTTTAAAGACAGAAAGACTAACTCTCTCCTTGGCTCCCCCTGGTCTATCCCCTCTTGTTCTCAGCCATGCTTTTCTGACCCCTGGATTCCACAGAGAGTTCCCTCTAGTGGAACCCAGAAGGACCTGTCTTTGGCCATTTCCTTTAATACATAATTTTCAACCTGTTATAAATGTCTTTTTAAAGAAGAGTGCAAATCTCACCCCATTCCAATAACCTTGTGCTTTCTAGAGTGTGAGAGAGGCAAAGGAAAATTCTAACTTCCGTCTCACACACTGGCCTTCCAAATGTTTGCAAACATTCTTTTTGTCTTTCATTATGCTAACTCAAGCAGTAACATACTCCAACCCCTCCCCTCACATATAAAACAATCCCCTGGCATTTTAGAGCCCTATAGTTTCTCCCCTAAGTGTATATTTCCTTACAGCAGATATTTGTATGTCCATGAGGAGCAGGAAGGGGATAGGTGAGCAAGGCAGAGGAGAGGAGGAGAGATGCAGGAGGAAGGGCTTCCAGAAGAGACACTAGTGAACGGATATGGGTGTTGACATGAAGCACAGCTGGGTCATAAATCAAATGGCCTTTGCCACTCATTGCTTCTCTTCTGCTCTGGGTTTCAAACTGCACCACGTGTGTTAGTCAGCTCAAGTTGCTGTAAAAAAAAAAAAAAAAAAAAAAAAAAAAAAAAAAAAAACCATTGACTGGGTGGAAAGTTCCAGATCAAGAGGCTACTGGGTCCAGTATCCCAGTATCTCTTTCAGGTTTACTGATGGCCAGATTCTGGTTGGATCCTAAGAGGCTCTCTTATAAGCACACTCATGCCATCATGGGATTCTAATATGATGAGCTAATTCTCTCTCAAAGGTCCCATTTCCAAAAACCATCACACTGGCAACTGTGTGTGCAAGCTGTGATTGGGGTGGACACAAACCTTGACAGTGTCATCCTGTCTTCCCCACATTGTCTACTGCCCCTTCTTAAGGAGCCCTGTTCTAGTGTGTGTGTGTGTGTGTGTGTGTGTGTGTGTGTGTGTCTGCATCTGTGACAAACACACAAATGGAGACTCCTTCCGTAACAGCACATGGCTTTTGGAGTGAGAAAGAACCTCAGGTCCTTGCTCCATCATCCCCTAGTTCCAGAGGCATGGTGATTTTTTTTAACCTTTTAACTCTTTAGTTTCCTCTCCTGAACAAAGGAGAGCGTCTAACACCATGTCGTGTAATCCTGCTGCGCATCTTCAAGTTGTTGGAGTGATTCAGAAAACTTCAAACACCCAGACAGAGCATGAAGAATGCCCAGTCTCTGGTCCTTCCTATCCAAAGCAGAAAGCACAACCCACCCACCATTAGCACAGGCAAATGCCTAGGTATATGGACCAACCACATTTATGGAGATAGGAGGATATTGGCCTCACCACAGCCTCTTCCAGGGAGACAGAAACGTGGGTCAAAAAGGTGATATGATGTGTCTTGTGCTATAACAGAGATGTGTGGACACTGCTATGGGAATACAGATGAGAGAAATTAATTCTGTCTGAGTGAGTGGTCAGGGCCAGATGACAGGAAGTGACATTTGAGTTGGTCTTTAAATAATGAATAGGAACTCCCCAGTAATCAAATAGGAGGAGCAACACAGGCAAGCAAAATGCACCATCTAGTTATAAAAGAATTAGAGCATCTGCCTGAGAAAAATATTATGGGATGGACTCAGAAAGGAAGAATGGGTCTGGCCTGTAATCCTTAATAAGAAATTACAATATAGCATACATAGCAGCACATTTTAAAGCACATTTTGAAAACACATGGCTTATATATGTTCAGGGGGAAATGTTGTCATGGTTTAGGACCCATGATGTCCAGCAGGGACGTATGTCCAATAAATATTAAATAGACATTTTATAGCAAGGGGGATTTCTAATCTAAAATAAACATCTAAGTACCAGAAGTGAACAGCTGGACACTGTTTTGGAAGTGATGCTCTTTGCCACTTTAATTATGTGCATGCTTACAAGAAA
Source organism: Acomys percivali (assembly GCA_907169655.1). Lineage (NCBI taxonomy): Eukaryota > Metazoa > Chordata > Mammalia > Rodentia > Muridae > Acomys > Acomys percivali. The sequence continues at coordinate 107,660,484 of OU015749.1, read as the reverse complement.
TGAACCAGAACCTACGTGACCAGAACAAGATAGCGATAAATGATATAAAACACACCCTCAATATGTAAAGACATTGGATACAAGTAATTGAAATGTAAAGACATTCATTCTTAAGATTGATTTAGAACTGTGATGTCTTTCCAATGAAAAATCTTAGCAAATTTAAACATATGCAGAAATATTGAGACCACACAGAGGCAATTGTGAAAAGCAAGGACTAATGTGAGAGACTTCTTGTTCACGGATATAGATTAAAATAGTTGAACTAGAATGCTATTGGAACCAAACAGAACCAGACCCAAGGATCACTACAACACCAGAAAGAGCTTAGAAATCAACTCCAACAGGCAGAGAATAAGTCGCAGAAAACTAACAGCAAATATCATTTATTCCATATGGTGGTGACACTGACAGAGTAGAGGAGCCATAAAGATCACAATCACGCCTCTACCCTGAGCCACACTTAAGCGCTTGACTTTATTGTATTAGTCAGGGGTCATGATCACAAGACAGACTGGGTCTGCAGAAGAAAGTTTTATTATAACGATATTACACAGAGTCTGTCTGAAGGTCCAGGCTGGAGATACAGTTTGCGGGAGTAATAACAGCTCACAGTGGAGTGAGAACCAGTCCAGTGAGCAGTAGAGTGATAATCACAGCTGACATGGTTACTCCAGGATTCAACTTCACTGCCCCTCAGCCCCGCAATGCTATGTGTCTCCATCAGGCTCAAAATGATTGCCACCAGGGACTTTCCCCCAGCTAGCTCTTCAGGACTCAGTACCATCCTCATGTCTATGCTCCCAATGATCAGGGTGTTTTGTAGAATAAATAATAAGGGAAATGATTAACCACTGGCTAGTTTATAGCATAAACAAAGCAGGCGATTTATTGTTTCTGGAAACAACCATTTTCCCCATTGCATCTTGCTCTCTTTCCATTCCCTCAAGGTATCTAATAGTCTCCATGGTTTCTAAACTATTATCCTTCCTAATTCCCATCAAGAGCCAAAGCCACAGACACATGCCACATCGCAGGCAGAGTGCAACTGAAGCCGCATCGGGCGCCTAGCATGGCTCTCTTGGACAAACAGAGAAAACTCAGCTACGAAGCTGGGAAAACAGGGAGGTTTCCTGGAGACAATAGGTCAGGCTGGGAAAACATGGGCTAAAAATATTCCGGGAAAAGTAATTAGTCATTTCCTCCACTGAAAGTTCAACAAACACCATCGTTTCTAAACAGCCTGTTGCTCCTCCTAAAACTCATCCTTAACAATCCTCTTCCTTTGTGTCTGTTCGAAGCCAGTCACCAAGGTCTGCCCAGTGTAGCTCATAGATACCTCTCAGATCTGACTGGCTCCTAATAGCCATGGCCACTACTTGGTCCCAAACCATTGACAGGGCCACCTAGCCAAAGGCCACGCACTGCTTCTTGCTGACTCTCAACCCCTCCCTACTCTGTAAGCACTACTGCCCTTGTAAGACGGACAGTGGGTGGTTGACTTTCTTCCTTATACACCTCTATGCTTTTGTACATAAATGAACACAATTTTCTTAATCAAACAACCTTTTAGAGGAAGTGAGAAATAGTAAAAAGTTCCAAAACGTTAAGGCAAAAGAACCTAAGCCTATTCCAGCATTTTCTCATTTAAAATGTATGTGAAGTTTGGACAAGTTGCTTAGCTTTTCTATTTTTTTTAATATATTTTATTAATTCATTCATATTACATGTCAATTGTTATCCCATCCCTTGTATCCTCCCATTCCTCCCTCCCTCCTATTTTCCCCTTACTCCCTTCCCCTAAGACTGTGACTAAGGGGGACTTCCTCCCCCTGTATATGCTCATAGGGTATCAAGTCTCTTCTTGGTAGCCTGCTATCCCTCCTCTGAGTGCCACCAGGCCTCCCCATCCAGGGGACGTGGTCAAATATGGGGCACCAGAGTTCGTGTGAAAGTCAGTCCCCACTCTTCACTTAACTGTGAAGAGCGTCTTATCCATTGGCTAGATCTGGGTAGGGGCTCGAAGTTTACTGCACATATTGTCCTTGGCTGGTGCCATAGTTTGTGCCGGACACCTGGGCCCAGATCTGCCCATCTTAATGTTCTTCTTATAGGTTCCTAGGACCCTCTGGATCCTTCTATTTCCCCATTCTCCCATGCTTCTCTCACCAAGCATCTCTAGATGCTTAGCTTTTCTGATCATCTCTTTTTCATCAGTAAAATACACATCATCATCATCATCATCATAATAATAATAATAGTAATAATATTTATATAAGATAGTGTGACAAAGAATGACAGAGATAATAGGCATGAAAAAAATCTATAAACTATAACACATTGTTCAAATAATACTTAGTAAGATCTTCACCACCTAGTAAGAAATACCAATCAGCTGACAAACAGATATACTATCACATAAGATTGAGATTCAAGCATGAGATAATACTTGGAAAGAAGCCAAGTTTGAGTACAGAAATAATTTTTAAATATATTCAATATTCAGGAGATAAGACAATAGAAAAATGAAACCCAGTGAGGAATATTATGAAATAAACAACATTTTAAAAGTAGTGGTTGATGCTCTATGTAGTTTATTTTATGTATGTATAATAATATAAATGTATATGTTTAAAAAAAAAAAAGTAGTGGTTGGGCCTGGAGAGATAGCTCAGCGATTAAGAGCACTGGCTGCTCTTCCAGAGGACCCAGGTTCAATTCCCAGCAACCACATGGCAGCTCACAACTGTCTTTAACTCCAGTTCCAGGGGATTTGACACCTTCACACCTATTTACATAAAATAAAATTAAATAAGTCTTTTTTTTAAGTAATGGTTCATTCCCAAACATTAATCACACTGTGTTTTCCCTTCTAATGCTTTATTTTCTGCCTTACTTGGGATAGAGTTTGATGCCACTGGTATTTTAGAATTACCTGTAAATATTTCAACAGCAAAGTCTGCATTTTTAGTTATTGTTATTTTCCTTTTCGCAGCCTATTTTTAAAAGGTTTGCTGCCTTCCTAGAAGGCTGCAGTACTATCTAAGGACAGGCTTCCATTTCTGAAGGACTAACCCGCTGTGTAATAATGAAATTCAGAGAGGAAAAAAAACAGAATTTACATAAAGGAAATTAATTTTATGGCTTATAACGAAAATGTAAGCGGTTTTACTTCCTCACACAAGTGCATTCAGGAAACTCGCTCTGTGAGCATGGCGGATCCGAGCAGGCTGAGCTGTTGGAGCGGGGCTCCTTTTCACAATCTCTGCCATCAACTCAGGTAACACAGGAAGATGGAAATCAGCCCTTTTCCTGCATGGTGCCAGGCGCACGGTCCCCAAGGCACGAAGGAGAAGTTCTGCTGCCATCTAGTGCTTTTCATAAAGTGTTCAGCCGGATAAGCAAGTTTATAGTTAGTCCAGTGTGTGGGCTAGAGGGACAAGACGCTGGGCGTGGCAGAAAGCTAAAACTTCTAGATATACTTTGGTGGTGGGGGAGGGGTGTTTTGTTTTGCTTAATCTACCACATTAGTTAGTAAGACGTGCAGAGTCACGGGACACAAAATATGGGCTCCTAAAGTAGATATCATAGGGTGGGTTGCCGGGAGTCAGGTATCAGGGACTCCACCCAGTTCTTAAACTTTCTGGAGCGAGGTTTCCTTTGCGATGATGAAGAGCTCTGCAGAGCACAGAGGGAGGAGGCTGTGAGTCCAGACGCACACGCACCTTGCTAAAACCTCAGTTCTTCAAAGACTACATCCCTTCTGGGACCTTCAGCAAAGCTGATACCTTCTTACTGCTTTTTCTCTGCTCTGCCATCTTCATTTATCACCAGCAAGGCTAAGAACGCTCCTCAGTACAGGACTAGACACACCAGGCCCTGTCCTTGATGGTATTTAGTGCCCGAGCATCCCTTCTGAAAACGTTTGGCAAGCTCAGCTATTCAGGGGTCTTTGGGGGCAAGCTTGAATAATTTCTAAAGACTAATGGGACATCAGATCCAAAGAAAGACTAGGGAAGCCGAGGTTGGCAGCCATTCATTTCTGAAACTGTTTCGGTTAAGCATTTATTCACGGACTTGAGAGAAAGCGCCCAGCCACAGTGGCTCCCAACCATCTCTAAGTCACAGCTGCTAAATCTAGGAAGTAGAAATCATCTTCGACTTTATCATCTCTCTTCTGTCTCCATCACCCAACACACACACACACACACACACACACTGGGTTCTACCCCCTAAAAGTCTCCTAAGCCATTATACTTTTCTCTATTACCATTGACATGGCACGTTACACAGCATATACAAGGTGATATGAGCTGCAGCCATTGTGTACCCTCCTATTTTATTCCCACATCTAATAGTCATCTAGGCATTAGAGTGAATATTTTAATTAATTTAGTAATGTTGCCATTTTAATCAATGTTCTTCGGTAATTTTCCCTTGGTATTTAAAATAATTTGTGAACATTTAGACATAGCCTAAAATGCCCTGCGTGATCTGGCCACTTCCTCTGCGCTCGTCCGTCATGTGTCCTTCTCACATTCGGTTCTTCTTTCTCGATATCCTGACCACAAATCATCTCTATAATTAGTTACACAACATCTGTCTTTAAGCCCAAATTTTAAGTTTGAAGTCAGATTCCAAGCTATTTTATTATACTTGGGCCAAAACAGGCTATCAATAAAAATTTGTATGCCATTGAATGTTTATTGTATTCTAAACAGCTCTTCTGACCAGCCTAGCTCCCAAATAATTGAAACAGAGACCTGCTGATTTGTTTAGACAAACTTTAAGCACAATAACTGGGCAGGTATGATTTAAACCGATTTTCTAAACCAGTCTTGTTACCTCCCAGCTCACTCCCCAAGTTACTTGCCAATATGGGTCCTGTTTGAGCTGACTCTGCTCCATCAGGCCACATCCCCTCTCTTCCTCCCTCCCTCCCTCCCTCCCTTCCTCCCTCTCTCTCTTTCTCTCTCTCTCTCTCTCTCTCTCCCTCTCTCTCTCTCTCTCTCTCTCTCTCTCTTTTCTCCTTCTTCTTCTTCTTCTTCCTCTTCTTCTTCTTCCTCCTCCTCCTCCTCCTCCTCCTCCTCCTCCTCCTCTTCTTCTTCTTCTTCTTCTTCTTCTTCTTCTTCTTCTTCTTCTTCCTCAGCTCCTCCTGGCCTGAGAAGTCCATCCTACCTGAGACCCTAAGCCTGGGAATGGAAGCCACGCCTACTCCTCTTCTGCTGAGTTACAGTCTGCCCAGCCTTTTTTATTAACCAATAAGATAATTGGGGAGCAATGTTTACACAACAAAGACTGGTGTGCCTGAGAATGTAGCCATATCTTGGGGCCCAGAATTTAGCATTTGAATGCATAGCACCAGACCAACATCCAGCACACGTACTAAATGAATTGAGGTTAATCTTTTCTCTAACAATTTTGGCTGTTATTCTCCTTGTTTAAATATTAAGCTTCTTTTTTTAAGTGATTTGTTTATTTTATTCTCTCTGTGTGTCTCTCTCTCTCTCTCTCTGTCTCTGCCTCTCTGTCTCTCTCTGTCTCTATCTGTGTCTCTGTGTCTCTCTCTGTCTCTGTCTCTCTGTCTCTGTCTTTCTCTGTCTCTGTGTCTCTGTGTCTCTGTGTCTCTGTGTCTGTCTGTCTGTCTGTCTCTCTCTCTCTCTCTCTCTGTGTGTGTGTGTGTGTGTGTGTGTGTGTGTGTGTGTGTGTGTGTGT
>OU015749.1:107634649-107654759 GCA_907169655.1 Acomys percivali | reverse complement strand
TGTGTGTGTGTGTGTGTGTGTGTGTGTGTGTGTGTGTGTGTGTGTGTGTGTCTATATTCAGGAGACTGTGGAGGTCAGATGACATTGAATTCCTGAAACTAGAGTTACAGATGGTTGGAGCTGTGGGTGCTGGGAATCAAATGCAGGCCCTCTGCAAAAGCAATAGCTGAGCCATCTCTTCAGCCCCCAGACACTAAACATCTTAGATGCAAGTAGTCCTCATACATTATGGACACCTAATGTTTAGAGGGCAAAAATCACTCCGGCGTGACATTTTAGCTACAACACAGTGGTTTACACAGAATCATAGAGGGAACCGGGTTAATATAAGTTGACTGGATCTGGGTAGACAAGAAGATAAAGTTCAAGGTGAAGATTTAGAGGACAAGGAGGTCACAGGCAACACGTGTGTGGAGAAAATCAAGTGTGAGGCCAGACGTAAGAAAGATTGCAATAGTTTTAATCCAGCAGAAAGGTAGGTGAGCTATTTCCTCCATCAAAAGCTGCATCACAATCAATTAAATGTGCACAGTAGACATTTTATGAACACTTCAGAAGACTTCAGAAGAATAGTGAAAAATGTACATGGTATCTTGCTAAGTCAGAATAAGAGACTAAATGGAGTTTTCTTCTTCCATCTTTGCTTTTCCATAGCATTGGATCTGTTATACTTGATACTATGTGTGTACTGAGTCATCACCGTAAAGGTGACTAGAATAAGAATCACCTAGGGGAAATTTGTGTAGATATTTTGATAGGGATTGAATTGAATCTGTAAACACTTTTGGTAAGATGGCCATTTTTACTATGTTAATTCTCCTGATCCATGAACAAGGGAGATATTTCCATCTTCTGATGTCATCTTCAATTTCCTCCTTCATCAATCTTTCCCTTGTTTGGGTTGAGCTGTACCAAGATACTTTATATTATTTGTAGCTATCATGAAGGGTATAGTTTCCCTAATTTCTTTCTCAGTATAATTGTCATTTGTATACAGGAGGGCTACTGACTTTTTTTAGTTGATTTTGTATCCAGCCTCTTGGCTAAAGGTGTAGGACCCAGAGGGTCCAGGAACCCTACAAGAAGATGATCAAGGCTGGCAGATCTGGACCCAGGGGGACCTGCACAAACTGCTGTACCATCCAAGGACATTGCATGCAGTAAACCTAGACCTCCTATTCAGATCTAGCCAATGGACAGTGCATTCTCCATTGTTGTGGGGAGAGTGGGGATTGCCTCTGACATGAACTCTGGTGCCCCCTATTTGACCACTTCCTCTTGGTGGGGAGGCCTGGTGGCACTCAAAGGAAGAGGAAGCAGGTTATCCGATGAGACCTGATAGACTGTCATCACATGGTGGGGCAGGAAGTCCCCTTCTGTCATAGGTCCAGGGGAGGAGAATAGAGTGAAAGAGGGAGGGAGGGAGGAGGAACAGGAAGATACGAGTGAGGGGATAACAATTGGGATGTAACCTGAATAAATTATTTAGAAAAGAAGAACAAGGAAATCTTGAAGAAAAAAAAAAAGGAATCACCTAGGATATAAAGGGAAATCTCCTAGTATGTCTCTGAGAGCATTTCAGAGAGGAAAGATCCACCTGAATTAGGTGGCAGCATCGTAATTGCTGGGAGCTTAGATTAAATAAAAGAGGAGGGAGGTATAAACTGAGAGTCAGAATTATCCAGTCTGAGCTTCGCAGTCTTGGAGATGGAAGGAGCTGTAGGCATCTGTCCCTTCCCTCCCTAACACAACTGAGCTGTCTTCCAAACTCACTAAACGATTGGCTGCATCAGCTTGTAGGGGAGGGAGGGGCTCTGAACCCTACAGAAGATTTCCTCACAAAGTTGAATCTAAATTTCCTTTCAGAAAGTACCCTCCTCTAGAAATTTCTTCAAGCTGAAATTGCTTTCTTTCCGACTTTTCAGTCCTCCTGGTCTGAGAGAAGAGATGGTGCTTTCTCCTGAAGATAAGGCAGTGGTCAGTCACACTCCTTAGAAAGTTTGCTCGCTCCTTACCCAGCATCCACTTCTTGGGTGTGCCTTTGCTCCACTACAAGAACACACCTCGGGCTTCTCCGTCATTTGCGAGGAGAAATTTTTCAGATTAGCAAAGTAATTCACCCCTTTTGGACAGAATAAAAAGAAAATGGGTTTATTTAGTACAGTTGAAAGAGAGCAGCAGGCGTGGTGATAACTGAAGAACCACTTCTGTGCAGTAATGGACCGTAGAGGTCTGCACTTGGAAGGATTTCTCTGCTCAGTTAGGGCCAGCCATTTTTATGGGCAGTTTTCCCTGGCATGAAATTCCTGCCACGGGTGTGAGTGCAGTCCTCATGGGGCTGGTGAGGCAGTTAGTGGAAGCCACTGTCTGTGGGATTTCCTGTCAGAAGATTCCCTCTGTGGCGTCAGGGATGTGGGTAGTTTTGATTGGTCTGCATTCTGCTTGCTGGCTATTCAGGGATGCTTTCTGGGCCAGGCTTAAGTGTGGGAACTGTTTCATTTAGTCGTTCAGCCATGGCCTTCCATTCAGACTCTTGACCATTTTGGGGTTTGGTTTTGTTTTTCCTAAATCAAAACATAGAGATAGGTGTAACCGGTTAATAGTCACCTAAGAAATTTTACATCATCCTAAATCTTTTGCTTAGAATTAGGTTCCAAGAAGCCAATGCCTCCTAACTTAGAGAACTGACCAAAGGACATCTCACATGGTCAAGGCAGCATGGAGGAAAGTCATGGCGTTGTTACATTCCGTTACATTCAGGGTTCTCATTTCGTGTGGTTGAGTTCTTGCTTCCACGCCTCCTGACAAGCAGTTAGTGCAGCTTTTTACATTCCGTGTCCTCTAAACTGTGTTGAAAGTCGGCTAGCACGTTAAGGTTTTCTTTATATCTGTATGAGCCTATTGTACGTTGAGGCTTAGGACCCGGAGGCAGGTCCCGTCACAGCTGCTCGGGTCGAGACACCCACACAGCACACTCCCTTTCAGCAGGAATTTCTTCCACAGTATTGAATGACTATCAGACGATAACTTGAGGACGCCACCAGTCATCTGGCTCTCGGGGAGCAATTTAGCCCAGGAGAGGTCGGTTCAGACCATCACAGGCTCAGCCTACCACATCTGGCTGTGGGATTGTGGGTAAATCCATTAAGAAATGGATGCTGACACCTAGAAGAAGGGGATGGCTCCAAAACTCCTTCTAGCATCAAACTGGCAAGCTCGGAATACTTGTACAGTCAGGATTGAGCCCGCAGCAGGAACTGACGGGTTGGATGGAGAAACATTTTAATGATTTAAGATGTTATTCACTTGTAATAAAAAAGTAATTTTGTTTCTTCCAAACCTCCTGATTATTATGGAGATTTTTTTCTGCTGAGTTTTATTCTAAAAAGGCATTATGAGCATCAAGACTGACATAGCCATAAGGAGCCGAGGAAAGCTTAATATCTGTTGATGGGGATGAGAAACAAAATTTTCCATTTTTAAAATTGTCAGATGACTTTTAAATGGATAGCATTAAATTACTGTCAGAAATGCTCAATATTTTCTCATCTGCATACAATTGTTTCCCAGTGGATGAAAGCTGCAATCTGGTTTATTAGGCTGTCATGGCCATTTTTCTACTTTGTCCTCAGCTTGCTACCAAGCTTCTGCCAAGATTAAGAAGATGGTATTAAATGATGCTCGGAAAGTAAAATAAACCAGATCAGACAATATCTCTGAGTGTAATATTTTTAAAATAAAATTATTGGCTTGAGAAGTTGGCTCAATCAATAAAGTACCTGGTGGGCTGGCAAAAGGGCCTGAGTTTATATTTCCAGCGCCCACACAGAAAGCCTGGCATGGTGGCTTTTTGCCTAGGAGCACCTGAGCTCTAGGAGGAGGTGGGAAGGGAGGCAGAGCCCTGAAGCTCATTGACCGGCAGGCCAGCTAAATCTATGAGCTTCAGTGTCAGGAACAGACACTGTCACAGAGTAAAGACATCACTCTAGTCCTCAAAGCCACACGTGTATATACACCCCCACACTCACAAGTGCATCTGCTGCACACGTGCAATGCACCACACACACAATTTTAAAAAGTAAGAATAAAATTAAATAATAAAAATGACATTATTTTTTTACAAAGAGTTCTCTCTCTCTCTCTCTCTCTCTCTCTCTCTCTCTCTCTCTCTCTCTCTGTGTGTGTGTGTGTGTGTGTGCGTGTGTGTGTGTGTGCATGTGTGTGCATATGCTTATGTGTGTGACATAAAAAGATGTTTGAAATGAGAAGTGCAAAGGAGCCTTTTTCAGACATAAGGGTTACACTCGTGTGTATGGCTATTTTCTTTTTCATCCAAGGGCATCAGAAAGGTAAGAAACACATAATACTGCTTCCTTAGCTCTCTTGGGGCAAATGGAGCGATCTTCGCTCTCTGCATTCAAAAGAAAGAAGACAATTAAGTATGACGCAACCTAATGAAAACGTCATGATGTCTGCTGGGAAGGCAACATTCGGTGTGAAGTTGCAGGGCTTGGGAGGGCTATCACTTCTGAAAGCGCCTCAGAGATCATTTGCCAGCAATCCCGCAGCCGAGGTCACTTGGTCCAATGGTCCCTGTGGCTGTCCTTGTCTCTAACAGACTGAGTACCATTCCCAACACTAGTTAGGCTTAAATATTTCTCAATTGAGGGCTTGTTAAAAAATAATAGATATCTAATTATAATTAAGGGGAATTAATTTATCTAAGCAAGTAAGTTTTAGTTTTTAATTAATCAAAGTAGCAGAGTGGTAATGCTGCAGGAGAGGCAGGAAGCAGGGAGGGGAGGAGGCAAAAGATCTCTACCTAGTTTGAGAAAACAATAAAGTAGCTTTTGTGTTCCTGGGTTCAGAAGGAAGAACAAAAATAAGAGAAAATAGCATGCAAAGAGTATCTACCATGTTCCATACATTTGTGAGGTTCTTCAATATTTTTAGATGACTTTCAGCTATTTTTAACTTTTCCTGGTGAAGGAATGCCTTAGAAGAAGGTTTAAAAGAGGAAATAAGAAGAACATGACTCTTCAACGCTGGCACAGGAGGAAGTCTTACTGTCAGCCGAGCCACATTCTCAATGTTTTCATAATTTTCTAAAGAGTTTGCCACCAATGTTAACTTTAAACAAGAGCCAAATATTCTGCTCTCTGATGTCGCCAGGCACACATGTGGTGCACATGCGTGGTGGAGCCAGTCACATATGCGGTGCACATGCATATGTGCAGGCAAACACTCATGCACATGAAGTAAATTTTGTAGAAATTATTTAATCAACCAGTGACATGGTGTAGTTTTGAAGTCAAAAAACATATTAAGTACATGGTATCATACGCATTTAATATCAGCACTTGGGAGGCAGAAGCAGGCAGATATCTGTGAGTTCAAGGCTGGCCTGGTCTACATAGTGAGTTCCAGGACAGTCAGAACTATGTAGAGAGACTATGTGTGTCTGTGGGGGGGGGGGTTGGATGTGGGTGTTTATGTGTGTGTGTATATGTATGCACATATATATCCATATACTTAGAGAAAAACATATAGACTATAATATATATTACTGTAATATATAATAAATTTAATATATACATTATATTTCCTAAGATATAATTCTTTTCATTTTGACATTTAATTCTTTAAAAGTGAGTCTGTACTGGTAATGTTAAAACCAAAAAATTTTTTTTTTAGAACCTGTTGCTTTTTTTGTCTTTTTCTTTTTAATTTTATTGATTTATTCTTGTTACATCTCAATGGTTATCCCATCCCTTGTATCCTCCCATTCTTCCCTCCCTCCCATTTTCCCCTTATTCCCCTCCCCTATGACTGTTCCTGAGAGGGATTACCTCCCCCTGTATATGCTCATAGGGTATCAAGTCTCTTCTTGGTAACCTGCTGTCATTCCTCTGAGTGCCACCAGGTCTCCCCCTCCAGGGGACATAGTCAAAGGTGAGGCACCAGAGTACGTGAGAAAGTCATATCCCACTCTCCACTCAAGTGTGGAGACTGTTCTGAACATTGGCTAGATCTGGGTAGGGGTTTAAAGTTTACCGCCTGTATTGTCCTTGGCTGTTGCCTTAGTTTGAGCGGGACCCCTGGGCCCAAATCTGCCTTTCATAATGTTCTACTTGTAGGTTTCTAGGACCCACTGGATCCTTCTACAATGCTATTCTCATATGGTTCTCTCATCTAGAGTCCCAATAGGATGTCCTCCCCTCTGTCCCAGTTTCCTGGTAAATGAAGGCTTTCATGGGACATGCCCATTGGGCTAGTATGCAGATATAAGTGAGTATATACCGTTGGAGTCTTTCTGCTTCTGGGTTAACTCACTCATTATGATCATTTCTAGCTCAATCCATTTATCCACAAATTTCGGGAATTCCTTGTTTTTAATAGCTGAGTAGTATTCCATAGTGTATATGTACCACAGTTTCTTTATCCATTCTTCTACTGAGGGACATTTAGGCTGTTTCCAGGATCTGGCTATTATGAATAAGGCTGCTATGAACATGGTTGAGCAAATTTTCTTGTTATGTGCTGGCGCATCTTCTGGGTATATTCCAAGGAGTGGAATAGCTGGGTCTTGAGGAAGCCCTATTCCCAGTTTTCTGAGATAGCACCCGATAGATTTCGAAAGTGGCTGTACTAGTTTGCATTCCCACCAGCAATGAAGGAGTGTTCCTCTCTCCCCACATCCTCTCCAGCATGTGGTGTTGCTTGAGTTTTTGATCTTAGCCATTCTGATGGGTGTAAGATGGAATCTCAGAGTTGTTTTGATTTGCATTTCCCTGATGACTAAGGAGGTTGAGCATTTCTTTAAGTGTTTCTCAGCCATTTGATATTCTTCTGTTGAGAATTCTCTATTTAGTTCCAAGCCCCATTTTTCAATTGGGTTATTTGGTTTGGTGGTGTTTAATTTCTTGAGTTCTTTATATATTTTGGATATTAGACCTTTGTCAGATGTAGGGTTGGTGAAGATCTTTTCCCAGTCTGTAGGCTGTTGCTTTGTTCTCTTGACAGTGTCTCCAGCCTTACAGAAGCTTCTCAGCCTCATGAGGTCCCATTTATTAATTGTTGACATTAAGGCCTGGGCTGTTGGTGTTCTGTTCAGGAAGTTGTCTCCTGTGCCAATATGTTCCAGGCTCTTCCCCACTTTTTCTTCTAACTGACTTAGTGTCTCTGGTTTTATGTTGAGGTCTTTAATCCACTTGGATTTGAGTTTTGTGCAAGGTGACAAATATGAGTCCAGTTGCATTTTTTTACACATAGACCTCCAGTTAGACCAGCACCATTTGTTGAAGATGCTATCCTTTTTCCATTGAATGGATTTGGCTTCTTTGTCAAAAATCAAGTGACCATAGGTGTGTGGATTCATATCTGGGTCTTCAATTCGATTCCACTGATCAACCAGCCTGTTGCTGTGCCAGTACCATGCTGTTTTAATTACTATTGCTTTATAGTACAATTTGAGATCAGGTATGGAGATTCCTCCACAGCACCTTTTATTGTACAAGATTGTTTTTCTTATTCTGGGTTTTTTGTTTTTCCATATGAAGTTCAGAATTGAATTTTCAATGTCTTTAAAAAATTGTGTAGGTATTTTGATAGGGATTGCGTTGAATCTGTAGATTGCTTTTGGTAGGATGGCCATTTTTACTATGTTAATTCTCCCGATCCATGAGCAAGGAAGATCCTTCCATCTTCTCATGTCATCTTCAATCTCCTTCTTCAGAGTTTTGAAATTTTTTTCAAACAAGTCCTTCACTTGCTTAGTTAGAGTAACTCCTAGATATTTTATATTGCTTGTGGCTAATGTGAAGGGTATAGCTTTCCTAATTTCTTCCTCTGCGAGCTTGTCATTTGTGTATAGGAAGGCTACAGACTTTTTTGAGTTAATTTTGTATCCAGCCAAATTGCTGAAAGTGTTTATCAGCTGTAGGAGTTCTCTGGTGGAATTTTGAGGGTCACTTATGTACACTATCATATCATCTGCAAATAGGGATAGTTTGACTTCCTCCTTTCCCATTTGGATACCCTTGATCTCCTTTTGTTGTCTTATTGCTCTGGCTAGAACTTCGAGTACTATATTGAAGAGATATGGAGAGAGTGGGCAGCCTTGCCTTGTTCCCGATTTTAGAGGAATTTCCTTGAGTATCTCACCATTTACTTTGATTTTGGCTATTGGCTTGCTGTATATAGTCTTTATTATGTTGAGGAAGTGCCTTGTATCCCCGATCTCTCTAAAACTTTAAACATGAATGGGTGTTGGATTTTATCAAATGCTTTCTCTGCATCTAAAGAGATGATCATGTGTAAAACCAAATTCTTTTAGTAAATTTTGAAAACTATAAAAAGTGAGGAACGACTTCCTCAATCAATCCACCTACAGTTATGGTGTTCTCTCTTTGCCTGGTGGCAAATCAGATAACATATGAGGAGCGAAAGAAGAAGAAAGAAGACAGGGAGTACAAAAGAGTGTGTGCATATTAACATGATGATGATGCTTATTCCTGCTGGTGGGCTACTTAGAATTTAATCATGTGTATTTCATTTACCTATATTTTACAATAATTATATATTGCTTGGGTAAATGAGAAAGAAAAATATAACAAATAAATAGAGAGCTGATGTTGAAAGAAAAATGGCACCCAGCCTTCTTCTCACATGGACTAATGTCTGGGGGAAAAAACTGCAAAGTTCTCCCAAGACAGAACACACACACACACACACACACACACACACACACACACACACACACACCAATGCAGAACCAGGAAGAAGAAAAACACAGAAGGATAAGTCTAAGTGTTTATCCTGCCATACCAGCAAATGACACCAGGAGACACACCACGCTTTGGTGTAAGAGGAGAAAACAGAGCCACCGTGTCCCTCACCCCACACTGCCTCATTAAATGTGCACAGTTGCCTGAAACAAAGACCTCAACTAAGGCCATGTACTCTCTCTGAACTTTCTTAGTGGCTCTCTCTTTCCTCACTTTTATGTTCGGTTATGCCTTCTCTCAGTTTGTACAAATGTACCTCTTTTTCTTTCTGTCACGTGATTTTCACATGTGTCATCCTCTGTGAGACTGTCTTGACCCCTATAGTCCCCAGTGTTTCTCTACGGAGACCCTTAAGTCAATCTCCAGGACCCAATCAAGATGTTGCCTCCTCAGCTTTGGCCGATAAGACCTTTCCTCATGTAAAGTAACAGCAGTCACACCTCTGTGTGCCCTCCTTGGCCTTAGCCTCGTTTCCCTGACTCAGACCAGCATGGCTGCCTTCACAGTCCTTAGTGCAATTTGTCATGAGTGTATTTCTTTGCATCATTTTTTCTTCCTTTCTCATCAGAACATGAGATCTGTGAAGGAAAGAACATATCCGTCCTCACGGTGGTGTCTCCAACTGACCCAAGGATGACACTCAATACATATTCAAATGAATGTCCCCACGGCTACCTAGTGTAGGACACAGAGAAGGAATTGTGCCCATTTCATGGGTGGGGCAATTCCAGAGGTGACCTTCCCATGATTACACAACCAGAGTGCAACTTGGGTCTTCCCATTTAACCCTGAGATTTGAGTTGGGCTGACATCCAGTTCTGCCATACTGGCACTCTGGCTGATCTCTTTGCTTGTATTTCTCCATCTGTAAAGTGAAGAATAGAAAAGTGATTGCTAAGAGGATCCTGCGTGCTACCTCGTTAAAGTACTTAGCACAGGTCTGCTTCAGCTTGGACATTAGATGCTCCCAAACACACATGTGTTAAAGGTTCGATCCTCAGAGGGGAACAACTAGGAAATGGTGGAAGTTGTAAGAGAGAAGGCCTGGCTGAAGGTCTTAGGTAATTAATTGGGAGTGTGTTCTCAAAGGGGACAATGGCATGCTGGTCTCTCTGTGGCTCTCAGTCATAGCATAAATAGTTAGGGTTCACCAAAGAACTGCTACCCAGTGCTGGGCCTCACCCACACAGCACAGCAGAGGCTCACCTGGAGACTAACCCCAAGACAGACGGGCCCAAATCAACTTCTCTAAATTGACTGCCTCAGGCATTTCTTTCCACTGAGTAACATCATGCTCACACAGGAAGGACCATGCAGGTGACATCTGGCCAGTTTTGTTGCACTCTGCGCATCAGCTGAAGGCCACCTCTATGGTTTGGGGGTTGTTATTTGTTGTTGTTTTGTTTTTGTTTGGTTTGTTAGATTGGTTCCTTTTCAAAACCATCGGTGTCTCCTACATCCTATATGGCATAGAACTCTAAAATATTTTGAAATGGACTTTTTTTTTTAAGTCACCTTAAAGCAATTTGAATTTTAAATTTGTGGTTTCTCTGACAATATCTACGTCCCAACCTGCAGGCTGAGGAAGCTCCACTGTCCCTCACGTTCTCCTCCATGCTCTACTGGACAAAGAAATGTCTTTACCCCATGGAGAGAATTGCAGAACATCAAAGCCATAGACCCCTGAAAAGTAGGGTAATCTGCATATGTTTTCCTCATAGGAGAACTAGCAAAAAACAACCTAAAGAGAAGTACAAATGCTTGGGGTGAGGAAAACATTGTGAAATGGGACTCTGAGGGCTGCTGGGCAAAGTGTTACTGGCTCCTCCTTACCACAGAACAATCCAGAAATGAGTGAGTAGCTGGATTCTGCTAAGCAAACTTCCCTAAACAGTTTTCACTTCTCCTCAAAGCTTGAACTGTAATGGCTTGGATGCCATGTTTGGAGTTCCGGGGATTAGAATGTGATTCTAGTGGGAAATATCTCACATGGACAAGATGTGAGTCTGCTAGTAGATCACACATCTTGCTGGAAGCTGGGGGCTGTTCTTAATGAGTTTGTGATGAGGCAAGCTCAGAAGAACCAAGAAACTGTATCAAGAATAACCAAAGTAAAGGGACGGACGCTGTACCATGAGGCATCTGAATGGCTTTTTACCTGGGTCCCTTCTAGGAGCCATGGAAGATGACCTGTTCCTTCAGTTCTGAAAACACCTTATGAACACTTATGAATGTATTGCCAAGTTAAAGCTGCTACTAAGAAAGGGCTGTTTTCTTTTTAACTTTTCTTCATTTGGCAAGACAAGCTCTGACCACTAGAGAGCGCTGCTCCATAGGTTTGTGATGAAATGGCTCCAGGCCTCCACATTTGTGTTTATGCCTACAGAATGTGATTTTGCACCGTTTCTCTTAGAAGCATACTTCGATCATTAACCCAATGATCTCACCTTCGTAGCTTACTATATATTTGTCTTTGGAGCTGTGAAGTTGGAAACAGTTCTGTGAGCCGAAGTGTGCATTCAGAGACCTGATTTCCCTTTTGCAACAATTGTAGCTACCAGGCTACACAGATTGCCTCTAGCAGTGGAAAACTGAATCCTCACAGGTAGTTTGCTCAGCAAGCAGGTCAAAAATAGGACCTGTTCTTTCCTCCAGAGGCAGGGATGGGGGTACATTTCCAAAAATTTCATTGGGTGCTAGTTTACATAAAACAGAGCCCAGTAACTTAAAACTTTGTGCCAGCTAAGATTCAGATCTCAGTTATGTCTCAAGCTAGACAAAACGTGTCAAACCGGCACCCACAATAAGTTAGGAAGAGAAAAAACATGAAGAAAAAATTTTTTAAATAAATGAAATAGTTCCAACTGCTTCTGCAAGCACTTGATGTTTCAAGAAAGCATGCTTTCTTCAGTCATTTAAGGTGCCCTGAACACATGTACAAAAACAAAGCAGGGGAGAGGGGAGATGTCTAAAAGTATATAGGTCATGAGAGAGGTAGAATACTTCTCTCCACTGGAACTGTTAAGATAACAAATCCTTAATAAATATCAAATAAATATTTCCATGTTTAGAATTCTTGTTCACCCAGAAAAATTAAGTGTCTTGAGTAGAGCTCTGTACCTTCCCCCTCAAGGAGGCACGCCAGCCCCAGGAAGAGACAGTTAGAGCCTGCCAAGCCTTTCTCCTGACTCTCTGGGGACACAGCCAACAGAGCTGGATAACATCCCCTCTGGAGGAAGCCTGCTAGCCCCAGGATCACCCAGGCCCACAGGTCCCCAGGAACAGCCAGATTAGAGACCATCTAGCCTCTCTTCTGCCCATCTGGGACACAGTCAGTACAGGAACATCCATACCTACAGGTCCCCAGGAACACTCAGACAGAAGAAGTGAGCAGTCTGCTGTTCCCTGAGCTCCACTATCAGGCCCGATGCTCTCCCTGCCTCCCCAAGTAGTCCTGTCAGCATCAGGAACATCCAGCTAACTTGAGGGACAACCAGATGGCTAAAGGCCAGCGCAAGAACACAATCAACAAGAGCCGGGGCAATATGGCATCACCAGAGTCCACCTATCCTACTACAGCAAGCCCTGGACACACTGACACAGCTGAAACAAAAGAAGGCAAGCTTAAATCCAACCTTATAAAGATGACAGAGGCCTTAAAAGAGGATGTGAATTAATCCCTTAAGTAAGTACAAGAAAGTTCAATCAAATGGGTGAAGGAATTGAATAAATCCTGTAATGAAATATAGGAAAATACAGTTAAACAAATCAAGGAAATGAATAAAACTGTCCAAGACTTGAAAATAGAAATAGAAGCAATAAAGAAGACACAAACTGAGGTAATCCTGGAGACGGAAAAACTACAGACATAAGCATCCCCAACAGAATACAAGAGATGAAAGAGAGAATGTCAAGTGTAGAAATACAATTATAGAAATTGATACATCACAGACATATGTTAAATCTAGAACATTTCTGACACAAAACATCCAAGAAATCTGGGACACTATGAAAAGACCAAACCTAAAAATAATAGAAATAGAAGAAGAAGACTCCAAGGTTCAAGGCTCAGAAAATATTTTCAACAAATCATAGAAGAAAATGTCCCTAACCTAATGAAAAAGATGCCTATAAATATACAAGAAGCTTATGGAATGCCAAATAGATTGGACCAGAAAAGAAAATCCTCCCACCACATAACAATCAAAACACTAAATGTACAGAACAAAGAAAAAATATTAAAATGTGCAAGAGTAAAAGGCAAGTCACATATAAAAGAATTATACGTGACTTCTCAACAGAGACTCTAAAAGCCAGAAGGGCTTGCATAGATATCTTACAGAAACTAAGAGACCACAGATGTCACCCCTGACTACTATGCCCAGAAAAACTTTTAATCACCATAGATGGAGAAAACAAGATATTCTATGACAAAAACAAATTTAAACAACATCTATACACAAATTCAGTCACACAGAAGATGCTAGAAGGAAAATTCCAACCCAAGGATATTAACTACAACTAGGAAAACACAGTAAATAAATAACCCCACATCAGCAAAGCCAAGAGAAGGGAAACAGTGACACACCACACACATTTACTATACCACCAGCAACATCACTGTAACAAGAATTAACAATCACTGGTCTCTCAACATCCATGGACTCAGTTCCACAATAAAAAGACACAGGCTAACAGAATGGATGTAAAAACAGAATCTATGATTCTGCTGCATACAAGAGACACACCTCAGCAACCAGGTAGACATTATCTCAGAGTAAAGCTCTGGAAAAAGTGTTTCCATGCAAACAAACCCAAGAAGCAAGCTAAAGTAGCCATTCTAGTATCAAATAAAATAGACTTTCAACCAAGAGATGAAGAAGGACACTTCACACTCATCAAAGAAAACCTCAACCATGATGACGTCACAATTCTGATGATCTATGGCACAAATAAAAGGGTATCCACATTAGTAAAAGAAACATTACTAAAGCCTAAATCACATATCTACTCCCACACATTAATAGTCAGAGACTTCAACACCCCATTCTTACCAGTGAACAGATAATTGAGACAGAAACTAAATGGAAAAATAATGAAACTAACATAATACAGCATTAATCAAATGGACCTAACAGTTATCTATAGAACATTTCACCCAAACACAAAAAAATAATCATTCTTCTCAGTACCTCATGGGACCTTCTCCAAAATTGACCATATAGTCAGCTACAAAGCAAGCCTCAACAGATGCAAGATAATCAAACTAATATTGTGTGTCTTATCAGACCACCACAGATTAAAGCTGGACTTCAACAGCAACAGAAACAACAGAAATCCTACAAACTCATGGAAACTGAACAACTCTCTATTCATTGATAACTGAGTCATGGAAGAAAAAATAAAGTAAAGACGTTCTAGAATTCAATGAAAATGAAGGCACACAACATACCCAAACTTATGGGACACAGTAAAAGCAATGCTAAGGGGAAAGATCATAGAACTAAATGGCTTCATGAAGAAATTAAAGAGTTTTCATACTAGTAACTTAAAAGTACATCTAAAAGCTCTAGAACAAAAAGAAGCAAACGCACCCAAGAGGAGTAGATGGGAGGAAATAATTAAACGCAGGGCTGAAATCAATAACTTAGAAACAAGGAGAACAATACAAAGAATCAATGAAACCAAGATCTGGTTCTTTCAGAGAATCAACAAGATAGACAAAATTTTACCCAAACTAACTAACCTAAAAAACAGAGAGGCAGAATCCAAATTAACAAAATCAGAAATGAAAATGGGGACATAACAAGATGCACTGAGTAAATCAAAAAAAGAAAAGAAAAAATCAGTAGGTCTTACTTCAAAATCCTGTATTCCACAAAATTGGGAAAGCCAAAGGAAATGGATGATTTTCTTGGTAGATTTCGCTTACCAGAGTTAAATCAAGATTGGGTAAACAATTTAAATAGTCTTATAACCCCTAAAGAAATAGAAGCCATCATCCAAAGTCTCCAAAAAAAATTTTTTAGAGCCAGATCCAGAAGGTTTTAGCAAAGATTTTACCAAACTTTCAAAGAAAAGATGATACCAATATTTCTCAAACTATTCCACAAAATAAAAACAGAAGAAACATTGCCAAACTCATTCTATGAAGCCACAGTCACCCTGACACCTAAATCACCAAAGACTCAACAAAGAAAGAGAGCTTCAGACTAATTTCCCTTATGAACATTGACTCAAAAAAATGCTCAATAAAATATTCACAAACTGAATCCAAGAACACCTCAAAAACATCAGCCACCATGGTTAAGTAGGCTTCATCCCAGAGATGCAGGGGTGGTTCAATAAAGGAGAATCTGTCAATGTAATCCACTATATAAACAAACTGAAGGAAAAAACACATGATCATCTCATTAGACGATGAAAAAGCCTTTAAAAAAAATCCAATACCCCATCATGTTAAAAGTCTTGGAGAGATCAGAGATACAAGGCGCATACCTAAACACACTAAAGGCAAAGCCTCTAGCCAACATAAAATTAGATGGAGAGAAACTTAAAGTAATTTCTCTAAAATGAGAGACAAGACAAGGTTGCCCACCCTCTCCACATCTCTTCAATATTGTACTTGAAATTCTAGCGAAAGCAATAAGACAATTAAAGGATATCAAGGGAGATACAAATTGGAAAGGAAGAAGTTAAAGTCTCCCTATTCACAGATGATATGATAGTATACACAAGTGACTTCCAAAAGTCTTCCAGAGAACTCTTATAGCTGATAAACACCTTCAGCAAAGTGGCTAGATACAAAATTAACTCAAAAAATCAGTATCCCTCCTGTATACAAACAACAAACAAGCCAAGAACAAAAAAATCAAGGAAACCACATCCTTCACAATAGCTACAAATAATATAGAGTATTTTGGTGTGAGTCTAACTAAGCAAGTCAAAGACCTGTATGACAAGAACAAGTCTCTGAAAAAAGAAGTTGAAGAAGATATCAAAAGATGGAAAGATCTCCCATGCTCATGAATCAGAAAGAATAACATAGTAAAAATGGTCATCTTACCAAATTCAAAGCAGTTCCCATCAAAATACCAACACAATTATTTACTGGCCTTCAAAGAACAATTCTCAACTTCATATGGAAACAGACAAGCAAACAAACAAACAAAAAAAGAATAGCTAAACCAAACCCATACAATAAAAGAGCTTCTGGAGGTATCTCCATCCCTGACTTCAAGCTGTACTACAGAGCAGTAGTAATAAAAAAAAAATAATAAATAAAAAAAAAAAAAGGCATGATATTAACATACAAACAGACTGGTTTTTCAATGGAATTGAATCAAAGACACAGAAATGAACCCACACACCAACAGACATTTGATTTTTTTTTTACAAAGAAGCCAAAACCATACAATAGAAAAAAGAAAATATCTTCAAGAAATGGTCCTGGTCTAACTGGATGTCTGCATGTAGAAAAATGCAAATAGATCCATATTTATCACCCCCGCACAAAACTCAAGTCCAAGTGGATCAAAGACCTCAACATAAAACAAGAAACAATAAAACTTTTAATAGAAAGTGGCAATCAGCCTTGAACTCATTGGCACAGGCAACAACTTCCTGAGCAAAATGCCAACAGCTCAGGCTCTAAAATCAACAATTAATAAATAAGACCTTGAAACTGAAAAGCTTCTGTAAGGCCAAGGACACTGTCAATAGAACAAAATGGCAGCCTACATACTGGGAAAAGATCTTCACCAACCCTACATCTGACAAAGGCCTAATATCCAAAATATATAAAGAACTCAAGAAACTAAACACCAACAAAACCAAGTACTCCAATTAAAAAAAAAAAAAAAAAAAACAGGGTACAGAGAATTCTCAATTTTGAGTGGAAGTTTTTGTGGGTGGGCTGATGTTCCCCTCCCTCCATTAAGAGTCCTGTCTGGTTAGAGTGTGGCCTCTTCAGTCTCTTCAGTCTCCATGACGTCTGCTACTAGGGGTCTCGGCTAGAGTCACTCTCATATCCTCTCAGAAGTCTCCAGCTTGTCTCAGAGATGCCCCCTTCCCATTTCCCTTCTCTCTGCAAGCCCTCTCCCTCCCTCCTCCCACCCCGACCCCTTACCATCCTCAACCCCACCCCCGATGTCTCCACCTCTGATCCCCACCCTCATTTCCCTCAGCACTCCCTATCCTACCCATTTCCCTCTCTTCAACCACTTCCACTATCTATATTATTCTACTTGCCCTTCTGAGATTCAACATCCTTCCTTGGGCCCTCCCTGTTACTTAGCTATTTTGGGTCTGTGACTTACAGTAGGTTTATCCTGTGTTATACAGCTAATGTCCACTTATAATTGAGTACATACCATGTGCGTCTTTCTGAATGTGGGTTACATCACACACAGGATGATCTTTTCTAGTTCCATCTATTTGTCTGAATTTTCTTTGTTTTTAGTAGCTGAATAGTATCCCATTGTGTAAATGTACCACAGTTTCTTCATCCATTTTTCAGTTGAGGGGCATCTAGGCTGTTTCCAGTTTCTCATTATTAGAATAAAGTTGATATGAACATAGTTGAGTGAATGTCTTTGTATGGTGGATCATCTTTTGGGTATATGCTCACTCAGGCCTGGGTCTTTCCCAATTTTCTGAGAAAGCACCAGATTGATTTCCAAAGTGGTTGTACAAGTTTGCATTCCCCCAGCAATGGGCAAGTGTTCCCCTTTCTCCACATCCTCACCAGCATGTGCTGTTACTTGAAGTTTTTATCTTAGCTATTTGGACAAGGATAAGATGGAACTTCAGAGTCGTTTTGATTTTCATTTCCCCAATGACTGAGGATGTTGAGCATTTCTTTAAGTGCTTCTCTGCCATTCAAGCTTCCCCTGTTGGTCTTTCACTGATGTCGAGCATTCCGCTCACTTTCTTTAACTTTCAGCCATTGCCTGTGATGTGTCTTGAAATAGATTTCTTTGCATTTACCTGTTCAGGGTCTTCCCAGCTTTTTGAATCTGTACTGTTACATCTTTTGCCAAGTAAAGTTCCCAGTTTTTATTTCTTCTGGTACTTTCTACTTGTGGCAGAGCTGTTGGCTGTTGCTCAATGAGCATCAGAGTTCTGCCTCACCAGGATCTACTGCGGATGTCACTGTGTTGGGGAGTGACAAGTATGTCTCCTTATTACAGCTACAGAGACTTCACATTACTGAGTGGTAGAAACCAGGGCCAGGGCCCCTCTGTGGGATCTGCTGATGACAGTAAGTGGTAAGAGCATGTGCCAATGACCAAGCCTTAGCTGTCTCAATCTGTTTATGGCACTGGGCTCAGCAGAGGTATTTTAAAGCTCCTCCCTCTCACCTGCCTTCCACTCAGCTTAAAGAGTCCAAGTTTTGTTACTGGACTTGTTTCTCCCGGGCGGCACAGCCTGCCAGGATGCAGGCTCCTCCAGCTTCAAGCTGGGGATACAGACAAAAGGAAAATGTTAACACAAAGAAAACACCAACATTTGGTTTTTTTGTTTGTTTGTTTGTTTGGTTGGTTGGTTGGTTGGTTAGTTGGTTGGGTTTTTTTTGTTTTTGTTTTTTTTTTTTTTAGTTCTAGGGCCAATCTTTTTGTTCCTGTCTACCTTTAAGCATATTCTTTTATCTGTTTCATATATAAATTGTAGGGATCTTTAGTTGGCTTTAGTGGGAGAAATAAGGAAAATGTGTCTTTCCACCTTCCCAGAAGCAGAAACAAGTGAACATTTTGAAACATTTTGGCACAGCAATCAAAGCTGGTTTTTATTCTTGTTAATTTTGCTTCCCATTGTTCCTCCCCTTTGTGGAAGCCTTAAGGAAAGCCAAGGATTTCCTCTCTAATTTGCTGGTGCCATACTTGCTTTAAATACACAAAACACTTTTACGACTTCTATGAGTTTTAGGTATAGAATGCTTACTAGAGGACACAGGACGATCACGTGATATGATAGAGATGGGTTTTCCCAACAAACAACAGAGAGTATTCTTCCTAGACACCTGGCAGGCAGAAACAACACACCAAGAGAGGCAGAGAGCATCTTCTCTCTCTAGCTTGAGACCCTTTGGATGTTGTGTGTGCTGTGTAAGCCTTCAGGTAGGCCTGAGGATATGAGGACAGAAGAGGACATTTTACACGGAAAGGTCAGGAAAAAAAAAAACCAACACCAGCAACAAATGAGTTCTCTGTGTGCTCTGAGCCAGCACAGCACATGCACAGAGGTAGTAACGACAGCAAAGCAGATCTATCTAGAGGGTGCCTTCGAAGGCTTCATTATCCCCGGCTCCTCCTCGCTGTCCTTTCCTATCAGAAGTCCCTACTTGCTGCTTAGGGAATAGAAATCCACAAAGAAATGGGGAAAGAAAGAAAGAAACTGCGTACAGAGTACATGAACCTAATTGTCAGACAGCACGGCAAAAGGCAGTAGCAGACACATGGCAGAAAGATGTGATGGACAGGCAATTCAAGCACGGGGTGAGGTGGAGGCATCTCTAGGTCAGGCCTGTCATCTCTCCTTCCGTGCCAAGCTTCCTCATGCTCTCAGAAGTTACTGTGAGGGCTAAGTGATGGTATCCAGGAGACTGACAGGAAAGGAGTATGGCGGACTCCTGGGAGGAAGGGCAGTGCTGGCAAATGGTTTGAAGTTTTAGCCAGCTAGACTTAAATGCTAGAAAATCTCACTAGAAGTTGAAATTCAGAACCACAAGAAAGTAAGTAGTAAGATTTAAATTGTTTACTTTAACTTACGAGGTATCTCACACACACACACACACACACACTGTTGTCATTGAAATTTATAAAGGGCTTATTTTTTTTTTAAGTTGAAATTTGCTATAGAGCTAATAATTTTCTTTTAAAAAGATTTTTTTTCCCTTTTAATGTAGGCTTGCGGAGGTCTCTGGCTGTCCTGGAATGGGGTTTCCTGGTAGTGGAGCTGCCAAGTCACTCATACTCCTGTAAGTGCACTCATACTCCTGTAAGTGCAGAATACTTAACACTGCTTCACCAAACTAAGCTTGGGCAGAGTCATCTCTTCAGTCTGTCACCGGTAGCCTATGCGGAGTGAATACATATTGCCTCAATACAAGGAAATAGGCATAGGCATCAGAATTGATGGAAGAAGTCACTGAGTACAGTAATGTTCAGTTTTACACACACACATACACACACACACACACACACACACACACACACACACACACACACACACACACACTCCGCCAATGCTCTCTTATAACCACCAAGCAGCAATTAGTGACAGTACAGCTGTTCCCTTAGCTCTTCTCTTTCTCTTTCTTTCTT
>OU015749.1:107590322-107603880 GCA_907169655.1 Acomys percivali | reverse complement strand
AAAGAAAGAAAGAAAGAAAGAAAGAAAGAAAGAAAGAAAGAAAGAAAATTGGAGGTTATAATTTTACCAGTATCAGATTGTAAGAAGACAGGGTCCATCTTCGGGTACATCATGCCTTGAGTCCCCAAAATTTACAATGATTTCCGACCTTATCTCTATCTTCTAAGGAATGTTAATGAGTCTGTTGTAAACCATACTGGCTTAGGTAAGACCCACAGTCTACTGCTTCCACTTGGACATGGGGTAGGAAACCTGGGCCTGTCTGGCGAGGATCATGTGAACTAGAACACCGTTTCAAGCTGTGCTCTTTGCAGCAGCCTTTCCACACCTCTAAGCCTCAGATTCAACTCTTGTAAAATAGGCTTTGGAAAAGCAAGCGCTGTCAGTTCAAATGTGTCAGGTATAAAGTTCTAAAAAGTTCTAATCTTGTTTTTGTAATTTTTTTTTCAGGAATCTAAGCAGAGGATGTAGCTCAGTTAGCCGAGTGCTTGTGTGACATGCACAGTGTTCCTTTGTGGCTCTTGGTCTCTCAAGGAGGATCAGGAGTCCGAGGTCATCCTCAGCTGCATAAAGAGTTTTGACCTCACAGGACTAAGTGAGACCTTGTCTCAAGACCAAAAAAAAAAAAAAGTCTCAAGCACACACCAAATTTTAATTTTAAATGAACTTATTGTTGGTGGGTTCTTTCTTTCTTTCTTTCTTTCTTTCTTTCTTTCTTTCTTTCTGCTTTTAACACTGAGAAAAACAACTGGGGCTGGGGGCACCTGCTCTTCAAATTTTTTTAAGAAGTGGGCTGTTCCAGAGGAAACCCAGGATGTCAAACAAGAACCCAGGCGGCCTCAGCTTAAATTCCACACTATTGTTGCTTTTACCCAGCGGTACCCAGAGCCTGTGCTCCACAGCTGACTCACTGCTGACTCAGGTTTATAAATGCCACTTCTTGAATCACTTGGCGTTTTCTTTAGTGGTTCCCTGTCTCCATCTCAGCGTCTCAATTAAGCCTGACCCTGTGAAGGAACTGATATCTGACAAATCCACTTCCCACATTAGTGAGACTGCTACGGCTCTGTGACGTGCACAATACGCTTATAAGAAAGAACATTCTAAAAATAGGTTTAATGTATTCTTGTTCGAGTCACTAAATAACTGATGTAAAAGACAGCAGGGATACACGCATCAGTTTTCTTTAACAGAATACTAAATGTCAGAAAGAAACGGAAATATTCCAAATAAAGATAGCATTCTGATTCCTTACAAGGTAAATTAGAATGCATAGTTTTATTGGGGCATGGAGGGGAGGGGGCCTACTTTCTGGGGCTGGGGAATTGGCTCAGCAGTTAAGAGTGCTGACTACTCTTGCTGAGTTCCTAGGTCCAGTTCCCAAGTGGCATCTCACATCCGTCTGTAACTCTAGCTCCCAGGGGATCAGATGCCCTCTTCTGCGCCCCCACAGGCACTTCATGTACGTGGTACATACAAACTCACACAAGCACACACATACACATTAAAGCAATGAACAACATCACCTGCTTTCAAAAGGTGACACAAGTCGATAATGTTCAGAATCTGAACCTTTCTTGGTGGGATGATTTGGAGCTGATACTCAGAAAGGCAGCTGAGGTGCCACATTGAAAGCAACTGAAATTTAACGACCCATATGTGCATGAGATGATTTTAGTGAGAGTCCTACAGAGTAGCACTTAAGGAATTACAGATGTCGTGTACCAGGAGTCAACAGTGTTGGGGCCATCACCCTTCCTAAGAATGACAGCAGCAAGGGTCACTCAAGAGTCCTTAGCCTTTGCCTTTGTATTCACAATAGGTTTCCTTTTCCAGTGATACTGGACATCTATTTGCTTCTAGTGGCTATCTATCACACGATAGATGGAGAGAAATACCAAATAATACCCTCAAGGACACAGAAAAGCCAGAGAGATAAAACTTTCTGACAATCTGCAGAAGAAATTGAGTCTTTAAGAGTAAAGGCAAGCGGTGTGGCCTGAGGCCTGCGATCAAGGCCAGGGCACACGCACATGTTCTACCCATTGCAGTGGCTCATTTCTCCTTCATGTTTGTCATCCTCCACTAAGAGCTGCTGTGCCTAGAACAGCAGGACAGGTGGGTTTACAAAAGGAAAACCTTTATCTTAGGAGGGGGAGCCAAGGGATGGCTGTGTAAATTCGGAGCGAGCTGAACAAGCTGAACCATGTGTACAGTGAACTAGAAGGGAATTGGCAAAGGAAGTTTTTCAAGGGTCCACTGTGTTTCTGAGTCTTAAAATAGAAATGCAAAATTTATAATTTATGACAAATTCTCTATCACTTTTAGAAATTTAAAGAAACGATGAGTCTGTTTAAAATCCTTCTCAAGTAGGCGAAATAAGAAAAGTAAAACACTGTAACAAAGTCTCTGTACTGAATATAGGCCACTTTCAACGCCCTTCCTATTGGGAAGAGGATCTGACCCAGGAAGTAAAGGAGGGACAAGTTCAAAGGATCTCACAGAGAGATGCCCCAGTTTTATTATCCTGAAAATGATGCAATGCTACTACTGGACACGGGGCAGGTCTGAACAAAGTTCATCAGCCATCTGTAGGTTTTTCTTCCTGGTCCCAAGCTCCTAGAATGACTCATGAG
This sequence comes from Acomys percivali, assembly GCA_907169655.1. Lineage (NCBI taxonomy): Eukaryota > Metazoa > Chordata > Mammalia > Rodentia > Muridae > Acomys > Acomys percivali. The sequence continues at coordinate 107,601,244 of OU015749.1, read as the reverse complement.
ATTCAAAATATATATGTACAAATACATAGGCCATATAGCTAGGCTCTTTTCTGACTAGCTCATAACATAAAATAACCTATTTATTCTAATCTACGTTCTTCCATATGGCTGGTTACCTCTGCTCAGGTACCATGTGTCAGTCCTCCTCAGATCTTGCTGGATGACCCTTTGTGCTTGGCTCTATCCCATAATTCTTTCTGCCAACCAGATGTCCCACCTTTCTATTTCCTGCCTCAACTACAGGCCATAGATTTTTTTAATGGACATGCAATACATCCATACAGACAAAAGAGATTCTGTTAGCAGCTGAAGATAAGGTATGAAGTTGTGTAACAGGCAGGTCAGCAGATCCAGAAGCTTTGGTGCAGGAAAAGCAGTTCTCTAGGGCATCAGAAACTTTGTAGGCGTTGAGTAGGTTGCCTGCCCATGTTGGCTGTAGCAGGGTAGAATCATGCTGACAGTGGATGGGAGTTGGGGATGAGATTTGATGGTGGTGATTAGTTTCCTATAATGGGAGAGGGGAGATGTTCCTCCTCCTCTGAAAAGAAGGACCGTGAATAAGGAGGCTAACCTCAATAGAAACATGTTGCTATTGAAAGTAATGGCAGTACACATTGGAAATGAGTCACTGTGAAACTCCGGGCTCCAAGAGTTTCCTCTACCCAGACTTTAAACAACCTGGCCATTATTACACTACAATAGACTCGCAAATTAGAGGGATTACCTGTTACAATTCCAAGATATTTTGGTTTTGGCAAGTAAGAATCAAAGAGAAGATTATAGAGAAAACTTCATCCTTTCTGTATCCTTGGAGTAGATGCTGGACTGGACAGATTTTAAAAGTCTAGCCTCTGGTACAATAATTTTAGCAAAACACAATTTCTGTGACAATTTTTTAGATTTGTCCCCCTTCCTTCCTGACTTCCTTGTATGTAATCTTATCTCCCACCTACATATTCAGACTACTGAACAGTCAAATTGATATTATCCAACAATATCCAGACTCAGGTTCATATGCACACACACACACACACACACACACACACACACACACACACACACACACCCCTGGGCTGCACATCTTCTCTGTAACATTAAAAGCTAAAAGATAATAAAATCACTTTACTTTTAAGGGGAAATTGTTACAATGCTATCGTTCAGCAAAAGGCCCTTTCCATAAACACTAGGAAGGGATCCAGGCTTTGAAACCTCAATTCCGTTAGTGACTTACCTCCTGGCCTCCCCAAACAGCACCACCAACTGGAAATCAACTGTTCAAGTACATGAATCTATGAGAGACAGTCATATTCAAATCACCAGTTATAAAAGGAACTATAAAGAGAATAGTCTCATCTATTTAAAGAAAGAGTTGAAGCTGGGCATAGTGTGGCGCACGCCTTTAGTCCCAGCACTTGGGAGGCAGAGACAGGCAGATCTCTGTGAGTTCAAGGCCAGCCTGGTCTACAAAGGGAGTCCAGGACAGCCAAGGCTACACAGAGAAACCCTGTCTCAAAAATATATATTAAAAAAAAAGAAAAAGAAAAAGAAAAGAAGAAAAAGAATGAATCAAGGAACCAAGATGGTGGTGCATCATTGTGCACAGTATCAGATCAAAAGAACAGCAGTGATTGTAGAACAAGCAACAGGCAGTGGCTGTGGACACCAAAACTCCAGAATCTGTGTTTCCCAGATGAGAGAAAAGCTCCCAGAGATGAAAAACAGCAGGCGGCCCAACCTCAGATCACCAGATAATCCTGGGAAAAGTCCCTGAATTCCACCAGAGCACAGTCTCAACCTCCCACCACCTGCGTATTCCTGCCTATGGTGGGTGTGGATACTGCAGCTCCAACCTCAGGCCCTCTAGGCAATTCCCTAAGAACCACCTATCAGTAAGAGATCATATCCACCAATTCAAGGAGGGTTCCTGTAGGGGCATCCAGATTCTTGTCCAGGACTTCGCCTAGTGAGCACAGAGTCAGAGCACACTGTTTGGGCAGCTGGAGCTCATTCACCACAGATAAAGAAAGCCAGTAGCAGGGCATCTGACTCCTGGACTTCCCCTGTCAAAAGGAAGGCCCCCAGGCACATACCTAAACATAGTAAAGGCAATGTACAGCACGCCAATAGACAACATCAAGCTAAATGGAGAGAAACAAAGTAATTCCACTGAAGTCAGGGACAAGACAGGACTGCCTACTCCTTCCATATCTCTTCAATATAGTAGTTGAAGTCCTAGCTAGAACAGTAAGACACCTAATAGAGATCAAGGGATACAAATTGGAAAGGCAGAAGTCAAAGTATCACTATTCAAGGATGATACGATAGTCTACATAAGTGACCTCCCAAAACTCTACCAGGGAAATCCTGTGGCTGATAAACATCTTCAGCAAAGTGGCTGGAAAGAAAATTAACTCAAAAACTCAGAAGCCATCTTGTACAAGACAGTGGCTGAGAAAGAAATTAGGTAAACTATACAACCTGGGTGTCTACATGTAGAAAAATACAAATAGATCCATATTATCACCCTGCATAAAACTGCAGTCCAAGTGGATCAAAGACCTTGACATAAAACAAGAAACATGAAATCTATTAGAAGAGAAATTGGGGAAAAGCCTTGAACTCATTGGCACAGGAGACAGTTTCCTGAACAGAACACCAGCAGCTCAGGCTCTAAGATCAACAATTAATAAATGGGACCTACTGAAACTGAACAGCTTCTGTAAAGCAAATGACACTGTCATTGAAACAAAATGACACCTACTGACTGGGAAAAGATCTTCACGAGCCCTACATCCGACAGAGGGTTGATAGCCAATATATATAAAGAAGTCAAGAAAGTAAACACTACCAAATTAAATAATCCAATTAAAAAATGGGGTACAGAGATAAACAGAGAATTCTCAACAGAAGAGTGTTGAATAGCCAAGAAGCACTTAAAAAATATTCGACATCTTTAGCCATTAAGGAAATGCAAATCAAAACAATGCTGAGATTTTACTTTACACCTATCAGAATGGCTAAGATTAAAAACACAAGTGACAGCACCTGCAGGCAGGGATGTGGAGCAAGGGGTACACTACTCCATTGGTGGTAGGTGTTCAAACTTGTACACCACTTTGGAAATCAATCTGGTGCTTTCTCAGAAAATTGGGAACAGCTCTACCTCAAGAGCCAGATATATCCACTCCTGGGCATATATCCAAAAGATGTTCTACCATACAACAAGGACATTTGCTCAGCTATGTTCATAGCAGCACTGCTATTCATAAAAGCCATAAACTGGAAACAACCTAGATGTCCCTCAACCAAAGAATGGATCAAGAAACTGTGGTACATCTACACAGTGGAATACTCTTCAGTTATCAAAAACAAGGACACCATGAAATTTGCAGGCAAATGGATGGAGCTGGAAAAGATCATCCTGGATGAAGCAACACAGACCCAGAAGAAAAGGCATGGTATAAACTCACTTATAAGCAAATATTAGCCATATAATACAGGATAACCATACTACAATCCACAGACCTAAAGAAGCTTATTATCAAGGAAGACTTTATGGAGGATGTTTAATTCTCATTCAGAAAAGCAAATAGAATAGATACTGGAAGCTATTGAAGAGCGGGAACGGGATGGGAGCCTACCACAGAGGTCCTCTGAAAGACTCCGCTCAGCAGCAGACCGAAGCAGAAGCTGAGTCCTAGAACCAGACTTTTGGCAGAGAGCAGGGAGTCTTATGGGAGAATTGGGGATAGAAGGACTTGGAGGGTACAGGAGCTTCACAAGGAGACCAACAGAGCCAACAAATCTGGGCCCAGAGGAGCCTGCAGAAAGTAATGCATCAAACAATGACCATGCATTGAGAGAACCTAGGCCCTTGCTCAGATATAGCCAAAAGGCAGCACAGTCTCCATAGGGGTCCCCCAGTAAGGGGAGCAGGGGCTGTCCTTGTCATGAATTCTGTTGCCTGCTCTTTGATTACTTCCCCCCAGCAGGATGCCTTGCCAGGCCACAGAGGAAGAGGATGCAGGAAATCCTGATGAGACTTGGTAGGCTGGGGTTAGTTGGTAGGGGAGAAGGGTTCTTGCTCTGAGGATTGGGGGAGGGGCATGGGGGGAAGAGGGAAGGAGGGTGGGACTGGGACGGGATGATGGAGAGGTCTATGATTGGGATGTAAAGTGAATACATTTTATAAACAAATTTAAATTTAAAAAAAAAATTTAAGCCAGCCTAGTCTACAAAGTGAGTCCAGGGCAGCCAGGGCTATACAAAGAAACTCTGTCTTGAAAAAAAAAATTTTTTTTGAAAGGAAGAAGAAGAGTCAAAAAGATTCTTTGGAGGCCAGGTATGGTGGTAGCACACACCTTTAATCCCAGCACTCTGGAGGCAGAGGCAGGCGGATCTCTGTGAGTTCAAGGTCAGCCTGGTCTACAAAGTGAGTTCCAGGACAGTCAAGGCTACACAGGGAAACCCTGTTTCAACGCCCCCCCACACAAAAAAAGAAGTTTCGTTGATTTTGAAGCAAAGTCCAACTATATACTATCAACGAGACACATTTTCCTAACCAGATGACTCTGCATAGCTAAGTAGCAAAGCAAAAGGATGATAAGTCAATATTAATTTCATAAAAAGAAAGAAAAATAAAGTCATAGGCTATAATATGAACAACAAGCTGCAAATCTAGGGAGAAAGCAGTGAAGGCAAATTAAATGTACAGCTACTTTTATTTAAAAAGGTAATTTTCAATAAACATTTTCTATTGTAGACACATACCAAAGAATAACAAAAATTTTATCTTGAATTCTAGAAACTGCGGTAATCTGAAAATATTAGCATCATAATCTCATTTCTAGATAATGAAATATAAAAACAAGAAAATAAAATCATCCCAATCACTTCACAAGGCCAAACTTATATAAAGTACTTTTAAGTCGATCTACACCTACATGCTTTATTTATGAAAACTCCTTAAATGGTAGGTAACAACATAAATCTCAACAGCTTCAAAAGTTTAATGTTAGAGACCAGCTCTTCCCACAGTGTAAGAAAAACTAGAAAATATCATAAGGAATAAACAAGACCACAAATAATTTCTCCAATTTCATACTAGGAAATGAAATGGAAGAAGGGAGGGAGAGAAAGAAGGATGGTGAAGAGAAGAGAGGGCAGAGGAGGGAAGGAGGGGATGAGGGCGAGGCTTAAGTCAAAGCAAAGATGTGACTGGACTTCACCTAGGCAAGCATTCAGTGTGCAATTCTTATTCTGCAGAGAGAAGCCACCTCTTCTTTCGCTTTTCATACTAAACAGATGGCTTTCCTTCATTTACCGTTCATGACGGTCTTGATCTTTATTCTGTTTTGAATATGGGAAAGAGAGAAAAACAAAGGGACACTGCAGCCAAAGAAGTTCCAAAAAGGACACGTACCACAGTTAAAACAGATCAGGTTAATCAATTCAAAAGGGCTGTTAATGGGCATGCAGGCTCCTAAGGGAATGAGAGGAAGGCTTGCAGTTCAAACACTAAAACCAAATCTCTCCCCTCCCCCCTCCTTCTCCCCTCCCCCATCTCCACTTCCCCCTCTCCCCTCCCCCTATCCCCTCCCCCTGCCCTCCTCCCCTCCCCTCTTGCTCCCTTCTCTTTCCTCTCCTCTCCTCTCCCCCTCCCCCTTTCCCTCTCCCCTCCCCCTCTCCCTCTCTCTTTCTCTCCTCCTCCGAGGAAACAGGTTGGAATAGCATGCTAACTCTTAGAGTACACTCCCTTACACACTTTTCATGGATTAATTTCTTTGAACCTCACAGCATATGAGAGTGCTACCGCCAGCTGTTGACATCTTTTCGAGTGTTGAATTAATTTACTGCCTCAAGTTTTTAATCCTCTGACTCTACCATTTACAATTTAGAAAAACAAGTGGCCCTTTCCTGATTTGTTTGTTTTATTTGTAACAATCTCATACCCTTCTTTTTTATTCATTAAATTTGCTCTTTGACAATTTCACACATAAATGCATTCTGATTACTCTCTCCCCGCCCTCTCTTATCTCCCTCCTACTCCTGTCATTTTTGGGTCTAATAACCAAATAATCTCTCAGAGAAGCATGCCAGGGAAGCTAAAGGCCCCTTGCTCGGCTCAATCTTCGCATCTTCTGTCTTCCCAACATCTCACCATGTGTCCCTCAGATGCCCATCCCAACGTTGCTCTCAACTCCTGGCGTCTTACACAATTAGGAAAACAAAGCTTGTTGAAAATATTTCCTTTGGACTCAACAAAAGCCAGCATCTCCTTTCCCGCTGGTGACATTTTTTTCCTGGCTGTGATAACAGAGAATGAACCATCACGTTGAACATACGTCCAAATATTAGTATGCCTTCTTTTAACTCTGAATTTTCAGAAGCAAACCAAACCAATAGAGCCAATCCCTGTGGAGAGCATCGCCCAGCTCACGCACAAGGTCGCAGCTAGCCAAGGGGCAGCTGCAGGGATGTCCTGAAATGAATCACTGTCTTAATATTCTACAGGCAATTGTTTAAATAAAAAAAAAAATAGATGAGTATAGCTTAGCAATCAAAAATCTTCCCATGAAGCTGCTGACGATTCAGCCTGAGAGATCGCTGAAAACTCTCCCAGCTCTCCAAAGATAATTAGTTTCTTTGAATAATGCTTAAAGGAAAATAGTCTCATGGCTTTATGAGTCAGTTAATCTTCGGGGACCTTTTTCTTCAAAGGAAGAAATTTTTCTGAAACAACATGCTTCAGACTTATGGTGGGGGGAAAAGGGGGTAGGCAGAGGCAAATGAACAAGTAACGACTCAAAATGTATTGGTTCATTGAAACTTATCATCCCTTATGCCTAGAAGGGGTTATTATGCTTTGATTTGGTGTGTGTGTGTGTGTGTGTGTGTGTGTGTGTGTGTGTGTGTGTGCGCGCGCGCGCACGCGCACATGCTCCTGCAGACCCCTGACAAGCCTGACACACATGGGGAGGTCCACAGGCAACTTCAAGTGTCAGTCCTCAGGTAAGCAGCACCTTCCGTCTTTGCTTTGAGATGGAGCCTCTCACTGACCTGGAGCTTCACCAAGCAGGCAATGCTAGAGGGCCCACAACCTTCCTGAGTTTGACCTGTCTCTGCTTCCCATCTCACTAAGGCTAGGATCACAGGTACACACTGATGGCATTTTATGTGGTTCTGAGGGCTCCAAACTTGGGTCCTTTTGCTCACAAGGCAAGTTCTTTATAGGCACAGCCATCTCCCAAGCCTAATTCTTTAAATTTTTTTTAACCATCTAGAAATGGGGAAGCATCCTAATAGAATTTGTAAATGTTCTATTACCTTCTTGTCAGAAATTGAAGTGGGTCAAATAAGAGGCACTGTCCTAAAGTAGGAAAGGGACACTCGGAGACAGGAAGGAACCATGCCTACAGTAAGGGGATTTCATCACTTTTCATTGGCTTTTGGTAACGCTTTGTTTTACCTCCATCTGAAATACTTCTTTTATTATTATTTCCATTCATTATGCCTCATACTAATAAAGCACTTGTCATGTTTTATCGCTGGATAATATGTGTTAAGACTATTATTAGGGAGTTAGTAGTTTTCACCTTTCTCAGGAGAACTAACAAAACTAGAAACTATCTCTGGAGGTTTCTGCCAAGATTGTCTTCTCCCTAGACTAAGAAAAATGGGGAATTGCTGCTGACAGGGCTGGTGACAAGGACAAACAAATAAAATCCAGTTCAGTTAAACTAAAAGACACAAGATCTTTGCCTTGAGAAGAGATAGTGCAGATTCTATAGACCATAAAGACCTTCCATTAACCTTAGAGTCTGCCCCACTTGGTCTCTGAATCCTGTGCTAGAGACAGAGCCAAGAGCACAGGTACATAAGCTGACCACAGGATGTTAGTTGTCATCAGTGAATTGTGTCTGCTTGGTCTTCTACATCAAAAACTGTGTCTGTCTTTGTTAGAGTTTCTATTGTTGCGAAGAGACATTATGACCATGGAAACTCTTATAAAGGAAACCATTTAATCAGGGCTGGTTCATAGTCTATTATCATCATAGTGGAAGCACAGCAGCATGCAGGCCAACACGGGGCTGGAGAGGTGACTGAGAACTCTGCATCAGATTGGCAGGAAGCAGGAAGACAGGAAGATATTAGCCTTGTCTTAGGCCCTTGAAACCGAAAAGCCCACCCCAGTGCCACAAGGCCACACTTAGCCCATCAAGGACACTCTTACTAACAGTGCCACTCCCTGATGACTAAGAATGGGGGCCATTCTTACTCAAACCATGACAGTGGCTCATATGGAAAGGATATTAGCAGTTTCAGGAAAGACATTCACAAAGGACAGAGGTAGGTAATTATGGAGACACACTCCTGTCATCCCCAACTCAACCAGCCAAGTCAGGAAGATATTGAATTTGAGGCCAGTTTGGGCTATATCGCCAGATTCTATCTCAAGCAAACAAACAGAAACCAGGAAAGATTAAAAGAGGGAAGGGGAGAGGAGATTAAATAAAGAAAATAATAATATAGTTAGAAGACTATTATAGGTATTTTAACATGCACTATGTTTAGGGATCTAAAGAACAATGTAGATATAAGAGGTGAGCCATGGAATATACTAAAGAACCCAATGGAAGAATTAAAATATGAATACCCAAAATGAGCTTTATAGATCAGATGAATACCAAATTAAACATTCAGAAGGAAGTATTAGTGGGTTTGACCGCACAATGGAAATGTATCAAAGTAAAACAGAGGGAAAAAAGCTGAAAAAAAGACAAATAAGCAAATAGACAGACAGACAAACAAACAACAAAACCTAAGGAATGATTAAATGAAGAAAAATACCAAACAGTCTATCATGTATATTTGAAGAAAAGGACAGAACTTCTAGATTTCTTGAAAACTAAAATTCCATGAATTTTATTTCTCAATTTGAAATACAAAAAAAGATAAACAGTCTTTTAAGCAAAAATAATGTTTGGGTTTATAATATTTTTAGATATTAAATATAGAAAAACAAAAACAATGAGAATAAAAATAGAAATATATTATTGTCTAATTAAAAAAATGTGTTTATAGCTTGAGAATTTCATACATGCGTGTAGTGTGCACTGACACAAAGACTTGCATAGTAATTTTACCCATGTGATGGCTGACCTTGACTGTCAACATGTGTTGACTGAGTGTGTCTGTGGCATTTCCAGCAGCAGTTAGATCTAATTAGAGCAAATTAGTGTCTGAATGCCGAGGTGGGCTTATATCTCAATGGCACTCTGGGGAAGTGATGAAAGGCAGGAAGCAGGGGCCCAGTTGGAGGAAACACACCTCTGGAGTGTTTGACAGTGAGCACTTTGTTTTGCCTCGGCTCCTTCCTGTATTGCCTATTCCTCGTTTCCTACTGCTCCCCATACTCCCCATGCATACTCCCCATCATGTCAAACTTAACCCTCTGAATTCACAAGCCACATAAGTCTTTCCTTCCTTGGTTACCTTCTAGAGTACTTTGATGAGAGCAACACAAAGCTGACTGATGCAGTCTATTCAGTGAAAGTGCCAATAATCCATGCATCCACCACCAAGTACAGGAATGTTTGGCATCTCTATGTGATGGCATTCTGGAAAGCAAAATAAAGATGGACTCCTAAAATACTGCACACAAATTGACATGGTTCTGGAAAACAGAGCATGTGTTGCAGTGTTATCTGCTAAGCAGGCCCAGGCATTCTCATAATTGGGTCTGCTTTTCTTTATGATATGTGCTAGTTTACATTTCCATGTGATATTACATTACTACACAATGAGTCCCTGTGATAGTTACCACTCCTATTATTGTGATAAACTATCCTGACTAAAACAACTTAAGGAAGGAAGGTTTTATTTTGACTCACAGTTCAAGGGGTACAGTCCATCGTGGTGGGGGAGGCATGGCAGTAGGAACGTGAAGCAGCTGGTCATGCTTGGGCCCACAGTCATGAAACAGAAAGTAACAAATGCTAGTGCTCAACTCACTTTCTCCTGTTTATTAAGTCCAGGGACTCAGCTTGTGAAATGCTAGCACCCATACAAAGGTGAGTCTACCTAGACCCCATCACTCTAATCTGGATAATTTCTCATATATAAACCCATAGGACTGTCTCCTCAGTAATTTTCAATTTCTGTCAAGTTAACAATATTAACTGTCATGTCCCCAGTACACTCAAAATGTCTTTTTCTTGCCACAGACTAGTCCCAAGCCTAGGGGTAACACTGGGTCAAATAGAAGGTACCCAAGAATATTGATTGACTAAAAGAATTAATTCATATAATATTATTGTAGCACTAACATACAGTTCTCACTTGACATCTGATGGGTCTGGGACGCTTAAATTTGAGACAGAATTCTTTTCCTTTTTATAATTCGTTTTATTTCTAAAATAGGAAATAGCAATGTCAGCTTATGAATAGATCCGTTTTGTTGGTGACAGTGACAGAGACGACAAAGGAGACAGCTGATGAATAAGGGCACAATTTTCGCTGCTAGAGTACAAAAGATGACCAGGTGAACCCAGTTAGGCCAGTATAATCCCCACCTGCCTTCACCGAGTAAGCGCTCTCCACAGCTGAAATGAGTATGACATTGGTAGTGACTTGATTATTGTCACTGGTTTACACAAAATGCCTTCAGTCATTTTCCATCTACTTCTTGTTGTAAGCAAGACTATAGGGCAGTCCATCTTGCATTGATTAGTCATGAGTACACAAATGGCTTAGTAACGAGGAGAGGGGAAAAAAGGAATAGATAAAACAAATATTGCTTTTAGCTCACCCCCTCTGGGATGTCTACTATTACTCTCTCTCTCTCAGAATTGATGTTGAAATGATCATTGAGAAACACACACACACACACACACACACACACACACACACACACACACACA
>OU015749.1:107575105-107586540 GCA_907169655.1 Acomys percivali | reverse complement strand
ACAGTGACTACCTGGCTACAGTGTGTGAGTTCAAAGCCAGCACATTGATAAGGGAGGGAGCCTTTTAATCAACTCTTTCCATGGAGAACATCTCAGTCCCTCACTCACAGAATCAGCCCAATGCCTTCAGGAGCATGAGCAACCAACCTAGAGCAAAGAGTCAAGGCAGGCAGATGCTTTTAAAAGTTACTGAAGAACAGAACTCAACAGATGGAGAAGACAAACTAGTTCTAACCAGTTTGCCACTGCATTAAATATGCTCGGAATCTTACTTTTCCTATTTTTGTGGAAAATAATATGCTTACTGTATTTTTATCAGTGGGCTGACAAAAAAAAAAAAAAAGCTACATTGACTAAATTATTCTAAGAATTCCAATCTGTAACTAATATTAAAGTTCACCTAGTCCACTCTATTTTACAGCTAAAAAAGGATATAAAGAAGTTCCAATGACAAGAAATGACTTGCCCAGGTAACATAGCTTTAGGGAAGGGCTCAACCCTTTTGTCCCACCTTCTAAAATGCCAAGGTTGAGCCATAATGGAAAGAGGTGCCTACAGGTGGCACACTCCAGGGTAGCATTCCCTGGCTCTGTGACTGCCTTAAGTTTTTGCTGACCACAAGCATTCTCATCATATTATTAGGATTCTTCCAAGGATTCAGAGAGGAAACATTTGCAAAAAGTTCAGACAGTGCTTTGCATCTGCAGGGTTGGTATGAAATACACTCACTCTTTACTTTGTAACACTTTTTGTTTGGGTGTTTTCCAAATTCTCCTCCTGATGGGGTTGGCGGTGGTTTTAGAATCAGGAACAGGCTTTCTTGTCTGCTCTTCAAAGGATGCACAAACGGGTGGAGGGGACACAGCAAAACATGCGATTGAAGAAAATGGGCAAGGAGGACCTGAAAGTTATGTTGTACCTAATTATTCATGTTTTGTCTTTATTCATGAAACTACCTGAAATAATTTTTTTCATAGAAGACGAGCATTGGTTTTCTTGGAGCCCTCTTGCATAGCAACCCGACTGGGGTCTCTCTAAGGCCCATGCACTGTAAACTGAGGGTTAGTAAGTGTCCTTTGCCCCCTCCTGAGCTAGGGGAACTTAGGCTAGTGATTCCTCTTTCATTTCTGCATGCATCACACAAAGAGGAAGTACACCCAGGCTCGAGTCACCTGCTGGAACTGAAGTTTAAATGACAACACAGCCCCTAAATGTTCAACCACTGCCTGAGAGAGGGTCATACGATAAATGGGAAAACTCCCAGGGAAAGTAACTGAGAGGATTCTTATTGTTAGCTGCCCCACTTCTCTCACTCTCTCTTCCTCTCTCACTTTCTTACTCTCACTCTCACAGAAGGTCTTGTGATGTATCCCAGACTAGCCTCACAATTCTCTTGCCTCAGCCTCCCAAGTATACATCAGCAGAGCTGGCTCATTTTAATATATTTTTGTAATCATTTTCTTAACTCTGAAATCCAACTAGACTTAGAGGAAAATGCGAAACATAAGGAACTGCAGCATGAGCACAAAGATCACAGGATATTCACACAGGTGGGCGGAGGGGTGACTTCTGGGCCACGGAGGGGGTGGTCTAGTTGTTAAGGTAAACAGAAGACAAGTGCACTGCAGTTGTCCGGTGCTAACCCTGATGATCATCTCAGTGTTATCATCTTCCATGGCGTCTAGCACATTTACAGCCTCTTTTCATCGTCCCAGAGACCACATGCTTACCACCCAACCAGTCATTCTTGGTAGTACAGATAAGATCTGGGAATGTTGCTATGCAGCCTCTGGAATGTACTGCTCACCTCTGTTTCACAACTGCCCTTATAACTTCCTTTAACAATGGGCATATTGAGACCTTATGAACAGTATGTACAGTATGAACAATGTACAGTATGCACACTGAAAACAAGGCTCAGCATGTAAATTACCCTTTCCCATGTGAAGTTAAAAATGTGTTGAGAGAAATACATTCGGGGTAGCCAAATCATATATATGACCATAAGTTAGGAGATAATCTCACATTATCCTTTGTCTGACAAAGCACCAAGATTATGACCAAACTACGGGCTATGGATTTCATAGACAGATGTGGTTCCAGTCGTCATCTATTTTGTGTTGCTACAACATAATGTTTGATGGTGGATAATGTATGTGTGTCTCAGGGAGAGAGAAAAAGAGGAGAGAGAGAGAGGGGCGGGGATTTGGCTGTGATTCTAGTGTCTGTATAGTCCAAATAGCATGGCCTTGGCATCATCTGGGAACACCTCATCTGTGTCATAACACAGTGGAGGAATTGAATGTGTAAGCAAGGAAACAAAAATACAGGAAGAACCAAGCTACTTATTACAAAAAGTACTCTATCAGGAACTAATGTGGTCCTGTGAGAACTTCGTTACGTACTCATTGCCTAAAGACCCTACTTCTCAAAACTATCATATTGGCAACTAAGTTTCTAGTACATAAATCTTTGGGTATATACATAATTAATCTACAGGGTCTGCCCCATGTACTGCCACATGCCCTGGGAGCTGGGAGTTGAGGTCATATCTGAAAAGACATGTTGTAAGGAAAGTGCACTATAGAGTGACCACCTGCCAAGGGTCAAGGGTTGGGCCTAGGGGCATCCTTTTATTGGTCCCTTTTTGTTTTATGGGGGCGTGGAATAGTTTGTCTAGTGCAAAAGAGAAGAGAAGAATAATGCTTCATCTCTGATTGGTCGTATCCTTGAGTAGACCCCTTAACCTCTCTATAATTCTTTTTCCTAGCCTACAACCAAAAGAATGCAACACAGACCCACTCCTGAGGCAGGAGGTCACATTTACATACATTATTTCTTCTGGCACAGGCACACTGCTCTTCAAATTCTGGAACAAAATATGTAAGTTCCCCTACCCAAATTATTTATTTTGACAAATGACCAGAGTAGTGAACACCACGGTTAAGAAGTACCTAGGACCCTCAAACATGTAGGAGTCCCATTTGGGGTCTTTCCCAGATCTAGCCCAGAGCTACTAAGGGGATAAAATTATTCTATAGTTTGTGTGGGTTTATTCTGGATTCATTTATGTGCCTCATTACCAATACTCCCTCCCTGGAGACAAACAAGGCTTCCTTAACAATTTCAAAACTATGGATTTTTTTTTCTTATTTTTAGGATGATCTTACCCACAGTGCAGTGCACACTGGACCTCACATGAAGACCTAAAAGAGTTTCCAAGAGACTCAAAAATAGAGACTACGTAATTGTATCATGGTGTCTCGAAGCGGCCGTTAAACAACCCCCTTGGCTTTCTAGGTAAGCAAACCATTTGCAGACAATCATCTAAAATCTCAACTGTGGTACTGAGAGCTTTCTTCATTCCAGTTCCAGCAAAAAACCTAATGCAATATTTGGGTAAAACAAAACAATCAAATTGTTACAGGTGACTCTATCTTTTACTCACTCTCCTTTTTGTGATAAACCAGAAAACATCAAAAGGAGTGGCCATTCCCAGCAACCCAGATGGTGAGGGAGTGGGGCCTCTACAGCTCTCTGGATTGATACCACCATGAGACAGACTGGATACTCCAGTGCTCATCTGTCACCAAACTGGGTGGGACTCTTAGAAACAGCGACAAGACATTTGACTTTTATAGACTTACATTTGACCATGGTCTGACCACTCCAACTAAATCAGGCCTTAATTTTGTAGATGGAGTCAAAGGGACTCGATAAACTACGCTCTCAGGATACCTCCCAAGCCCACATGCTGCAGGGTTTGTGAATGTGACTATGATGAAGTATGGAACCATCCCCTCCCCCTTCTGCATTCTGGTGCTCGCTTCAGTTTGGGTACACCACACCATCCAGATGACTGCTTTCATTAACAGAAGAAATACCAATGAGATTGCAAGAATATCACCTTCAGCAACTGAAAACAACCCTTTTCTTTGGAATTAGGAATTGTACTAAGTACCATGTATGCTGTGCTTTATGGATCATAGGTGCGTACTACTATGTGTGCCGTGCCTTGTTCTAGCTTTTCATGTATGTTCAACCACTGCAATTAAAAAGAAAAAAAATACGGTATTAAGTTTAATTTTATTAAAGACCTTGCTATTTCTCATTCCTGGCCAAAGATTTCCAAAGATCCCCTATATTCCAAAGAATACCCTAACAGAGCTACTGCTTCCAGTTTAGTGCACAATCTTCCTGTAAGCCACACACTTCACCTATGATTTCTGTATTTCCCTTTACTCCTTCTGCTCTGATTTGCACGCTGTGTTGTGCTGTTGTGTTTCCCTTCCCAATATCCCCTTCTCCTCTTTGTTTCTGATAGTCCCAGCTCCATTCCACTCGTCCCGATTCTCATACTCGCCCCAGCTAACACCTGCTGCTATGAGTTTCTCTTTTTTGTTCCCTGGATTCAATGCACAGCCTCCCTCCGCCTCGCCCCACCTCTTGTCCGCAGTGCCTGTGGGCTGTGGGCGGGTGCTCTTTGTCTTTCTGCGCTGCCGATCAGAGGCTACACAGGCTTTGAGAGGGCCGCCCGGAGTTGGCATTTGGGGCACAGCTATCCATGATCTAACTGTTCTTTAAGTGGCAGGCAACTTACAATATTCTGGAAGAAAAAAAGAAACACAAAGAACAGACTCCGCAGCAACCTTTGTCAGTGTTCTAGAAGCACAGGGCCAACTGTAGTGTGTTCAGACAGGACTTGTCACCGGTGAAGCTCCTGGAGTGATTGCTAGAGGCCTTTTCCTCTTTACATTTTCTTTCTTTCTTTCTGTTCTGTTGTTGTCGTTGTTGCTACAGCTGTGACTGATGTCTTTTGTGTCTCGCTATGTGGCCCAAGCAGGCCTCAGATTGACAATCCTGCTTTATTCTCCAGATTACAGGGATTATAGAAGTACAATACCACACTTGGCACTCTCTGTTTTTATTATGTGTGTGAGTTCATGTGGGTGCATGAGTGTGTGTGTGTGTGTGTGTGTGCGCGCGCGCGCGCACGTGCATGTACAAGTGTGCTGAGAAGAAGGAATATCAGTGAGATATTACCCAGGTCACATTGGCCTCTGTGGCCACAGTCTGTGAGAGATTGTCATGACTGATGCTTTATGAATGATGTAGGAAGACCCACTGTGTCCTTCTCTACATAATAAAGCTATTAGTGAGTCAGAAAACAGCATCCTTCCATAGTGTCTGCTGTAGTTCCTGCATGAGGCTCTGACCTGACTTCCCTCAGTGACGAACTATTACCTGGAAGTGTAAGCCAAATAAATCCTTTCCTCCAGATTGCTTTTGTTTCATCACAGCAACAGAAAGAAAAATAGAGCAACATGCATGTGTGTATGTGTAGAAAGCAGAGTTCAACCTTCGGTATTTTTCTTCAGAATCTCATCTTGTTTCTGAGGCCCAGAGAGGGCTGAGTGGTCTGAAATGACTAGACACAAAGCTCCTAGGGTCTGCTTGTCCCTGCCTTCCCAGAGCTGGGATTTCAAGCAGACGCTGCCACATCCAGATTTCCATATGGGACTGAGGATGTAACTCACTCAGGTCCTCATGCTTGCATGGAAAGTGCTCTACCAACCAAGCCATCCTCAGAGCACAAACCGCCCTCCTCCTGCTCCTCCCCCTCCTCTTCCTGTCATTCTGATCGTCTATCATGATGCTTTGCTTTGCTTTGCTTTGTTTGTGCTTATCTGTAACCAAGGTCCTCTCATTTCTTTGTATTTTGCTGTGCCCAGCTGCCTGTTGGGAAAATTGTTTTTTTTCTTGGTGCTTACTTAATCTTTCAAGTAGACAAATACTGAATCCCCATCTGAGCAGCACCACACGGAGGAAGATGCACTAGACCTGTGAATCACAGGCCTCTGCCAGCATGGCCAGATAGGGACATTTGCTAGCAGTTTACCCTATCAATCAGCATGCATTTTGAGCACATAGTAATTGCCTGTTAGATTTTTTTTTAAGGGAGATTCAAGGGCATAACAAATGTGTTCCCTGTCCTGAAGGAAGCAAGCTGGCTGGAGAGACAAAAACTAATGCACACGGAAGAGATCAGTGACCAGACTTGCACAATGGCTCAGAGAGGAAGCCTGAAGATAGCTGGGCTAAAGATAAGGCAAAGTCAGGGCCTGGGGAAAGCCAACGCTGGGAGCCCTCCTGCTTTGTACTGAGCTGGGAAAGTGAGTAGAGTTAGGTGGGATGCCCAGGGATGAGGACAACCCAAAACTGTGGTTATGGCATCTATCCCTCCACGTGTTAGAATGCTTCAATTGTCTATCTGTCCTTGGAGTCTTTGCTTCTCTGTCTGCGTTCTTCCCTGTGGCTTTAATACTAACTAATCTGGCTGATTAAGAATGCTGAAGTTTATAGCTCAAGCAGCTCTCCCTGAGTTCCAGGACTCTACATCTATTGTTTACTTGCTCTTTCCAAATGGTTAACGAATAAACATTTCCAACTTAACAATCAAGACAGAACTATTTCTTTTCCCTTTGTAAAACACCACACTCCAAAGTATTTCTACTTGTCATCTGAGCAAATGTCACCACTGGTCAGTGGATTTAATTTGAAAACCTAGGGTCATTCTTTATTCTTTCCTTTACATCCAACCCAGTTAACAAGTTCTGTTGTTCAGCCCTGTAGTGGGGCACAGTGTTTTTTTCTCCCAGCCCCAAGCTCCCAGAATAATGACTCATGAGACTCAAAATGTTATTTATAAATACCTAGGCCATATAGCTAAGCTCTTCTCTGACCAGCTCATAGCTTAAAAAAATCACCCATTTTACTAATCTACATTTTACCATGTGGCTGGTTACCTGTGTTCAGGTACCATGTGTCTTTCCTCCTCACTCCCCACCCATACCCATGCCTGAGTCATGTCTGCCTACCACATGTCTACCTCTTACTTCCTGTCTAAGCTATAGGCTATCAGATTTTTATTGACAGGTGTTACATCCATATAATACACAAGATCTTCTCTCAACAAGTTCCAAAGCACTTCACAACACTTGCTGAACCCTTTCACTTCTGCTGCTGTCTCCTGTCACTTTTCATTTCAACAAAATAAAATGCAACTCTTTGGCCTGGTGGTGCATGATCTAAACATACATACACGCATTTGCACAGGCACACACACACACACACACACACACACACACACACACACACACGCTGCTTCTTTTTCTGACGTCATCTCTCACTGCTCTGCCTTAGTCACGTTTCAATCCTTCAAACATCTCAAGTTCAATCAAGCCTGGTCCTTACACTAGTTATTGCTTCCATCTATAAAGATCCTCCTGTAACATTTGTGTGGTTCCCATCTCCTTATTCTCTTTGGGAGAAAAACCTCTTATACAAAAATAATAATGGAAAATAAAATAAAGCATCTGATCATCTCGCTAAAGAAAACACATTCCCTGCCCTTCCTCTCTTTATTTTCCTAATGGTGCTTATCTGGGATTATATATTTATTTACTTTTAAGTTCGTGATCTGTTGCTCCACTTGCTATAATTTTTATGAAAACGGGTCCTGTTCTCACTGCTACTTCTCCAGAGCTAGATTAAGGTTTACACGTGTGTAGTGAGAGATTGTTCAGTGATGATGGGAAATGAGGAGAGAGATTCAGTGTAAATGGCAACTCACAAACGGAGCATAGAGACAGAATCTATGGATGAAGTAGATTTTTCAGGACATAGCAAATGCACGGATCTTGACATCCAAGCAATTTGAATTTTGGAATTTGGGGAGGTCCTCCTAAGACAAGGGTTCTATCACAACTGCACATACCAGCATCTCTGCACTGTCATCCTGCCATCTATAATTATCCTTGAGGGATTTGGTCCAGGACCCTAAAAAATACTAAAATCCACGGATGGATAGTGTAAACAGCATCTACAACTATGTCCCTCTGCTTATTTAAGTCATCTCTAGATTACTTACAATGTAATATAAATTACAATAAAAAATAAAATCTGTATGAACATATAGTGTTTTTGGTGGCTGCTAACAAAGAAAAAAGTGTCTAGACGTTCAGTAGAAATTTGTTATTTTTTTAACTAGAATCTACAGATGCAGGACCCTTAGTTATGTAGGCCTGTTGCTGCATACTGAGGGCACAAGACACATTACAGTATAGGCAGGAGAAAGTGTTGGCTTTGATCTTTTACAAACCTACTTTATTTGGGGTTCTTTAATGCCTATACCTCCCTTCCAACCCACCTACCCTAGATAGGAGAGAAAAGAGGTTAATGGGAACAGGAGAAGTAGACTTTTTTTTAGACTCAGCTCCTTGGGCAATTCCACTCTTTGCAGTCAGGATCCCACGAGACCAGTTAAACAGCAAACAGGCAGTTCAGCAAAAGTGATGGCAACTGCAGCAGCTGGAACCTGGAGGAGAAGCCAGAACCCGGAACCTTAACCTCAAAGCATTCTCTGAAGCATTGGTCTCTGGGAGGATCTTGAAGCTGAGCAATGAACAGCCAAGCAATAGGAAGTGATGCAAAACCCCCAAAATCCAAGCCTCTGATTTTAGACTCATATATATCTCCTCTCAGAGTCGGTACCGGGATGTTTATTAGCCGGCCAAGACCATGCCCCCAAAAGAGGCAGTTCCTCTTCTGGTGGACAAACACCACCACATGCCCTCACACAAATCTGTTTCATAACCCACACCTGGGACCAAAACAGAAACATGTTTACATCCACTACAAGAAAGCCATTTCTTCTCACCAATTTGATCAAAAGGTAGTGATAGCTTGAAGCATGAGGGTGACCATCCACCGAGCACCTAGACTTGGTCCCTAAGCATGGTCACACTTGCATTGTTTCACTCTCATTTTCACAACCATTGCACTATAAAGGAGCCATTGCTGTTCCCGTTTCGTAGATGAGGAAAAATTGAGGCCTAGTGAGGCCATATGGCGCCTCCGGTGACAGAGCTGCTTAAGTGGCAGAGACAAAATTCAAAGGAGAGACATGTTTAAGCCAAACCCAGTGCTCCTCCAGCTTGCTGCATGCCCATGGGAAGAAGCAATAATGTCGGCTGAGGGGCTGGCCTGTGAGCTGAGCACAGAAGAAGAGCCATGGAAGGTGTTCTGGCCATAGTGTTTTCCAGGGAGTGCGGGCATCAGCAGGAACAGGGGCTCTCCTTGTAGTCTATGCTCCTGTGACAGACAGTAGTGAAGGAAAAGTAAGCCAAGGAAGCATGTGAACTTCCATCTCAACTGTGTCACCCATTTTGCAACATGGGGCAACTCTTCAGCCTCAGTCTGTCCCCATGAAACCCTTTCTAGAACCATGTGTCTTTCCTTAAGTATGTTTGCCTGTGTTACAATTTGATTTTTCATAGAGTTTCTTTTATCATTACAGGCAGTTTTTAATTGTTTTTATGTCTGCTATCTCCCCGGCCGTTATATCAGATCAAAAGGAACATAATATCTGGTCACTCTGAGCGTAAGGAGGCTGAAGTTGATTCCTGGGTTAAAGTGACAGAGAGTAGCCCCCTTCGTTGTAAAGTACACATCTCCCTTTGTGATTAGCAAAATACAAAGCTAAACAAAGGACAGTGTGGAGTGTTATTTCGGCTGCGTATGACTACCCGAAGTGAAAAATGCTATAGTTTATATAAAGCCTGGCAGTTTATGGGACGTTGCATCTTGATGCCCCAGATCAACTCCCTCTGAATCTCTCCAGGTACCAGATTGGTGCCAGGAGCTTCATAAGCCCTTTGGAGAGATCAGTGAACAGCCACCCTCAAGAACCACAGGTCTCTCTGCCTTGCAGTATTAGTAACTGTTGATGAACTAGCCTCAATGTATGTATAATTGGTTAAAAAGTGGTGATCATCTAACTCTGTAGCTCCTAAGAACAGCTCCCCTTGCTGGTTTCTGCAGTTACTCCATGTTGTATACTCACACCTGAAGATTTGTAGCAAGGACCCTCAGAAAGAAGAGAACGCGTGGCATTTGATGGAATCGTATTTTAGTTAAAATATGTTTTTAAAAAAAAAAAACAAAAGAAAAAAGTATTGTCAACGAAGCTGTTTGGCTCCTACAAAACACAATTGAACTAAAAGGCAAGATAAATTCTTAATTCTTTCTTGTATACCTTGTTACTTTGAAGAAACCTGTACGTTCACATGCCTTAGGTACCAGAGGCGAATATAAGGAGAGGCAACAAGATTCTGCAATTCATAAAACTTTCATTCAAATGAGGGGTGTGTGTATGTATTCAGAACCACGTATACACATGTGCATGTACATGAGTAAACAGTCTCAGGTGTAAACATGCATTCGTATCCTGTTCCGGCCTGCCCTGTTCAGCCATCAGTCACCTATCAGAATAGTACTGGAAACGCCCATCTTGCCGTAGGTCCTCAGATGCTCTCCTTCTATTTCCCAGTCACTTTGTTTTTTCTGTATATGTCAAAGGGCTTAAAAACTTGTGTTCGCACTTAATTTTGTACCTCCAGGTTTCTTTCTCTCTTTTAATTTATGTGTGCTGTCTTCTGTTTCCTAGTTCCCTGAGAGTTAGATTTTTCCACCCTGCCTGGGAAATATCTGCCCAGACATAACCTCAGAATGTGTCTTCATAGCTTCCAATGCTCCCTGATAAAGACGGACAATGGTAGACTTCAGTCTGAGCTGTAATGTGGTTCTCGGATATGACCCACCTTGTCGCACATCTGCCATGATTTTGTTGCAAGATTGACCATGCCTTCCTGCACCATGGCATTTCCTCTACGTGGTTCTCAGAGCATTTCCTTCTGTGTTCCTGGCAGCAAATGATTCACTTGTAAACGTTCATTTGGCCTTGAAGGTCTTTTGCTATGTTCTGTGAGTATGAAGAAAACAGAAAGCACTGTGCAGAGACAGCCAGTATGCCAAGAGCCCTGCTATACCCTAGTGCTAGCAATCTTTTCCAAGATACTTCCTGTGGCTTTAAAAAAAAAAAAAAAAAAGAGCCTTTGCTTTCCTGTTTCCCAAACAGATAGATACATATCTTCATAGTTTACAAGAAAATACTCTGGGACTTGATACTCAACCATGGCAATCCAAGGACTGCATTGCAGGAATATCTCTTGTTTATGCTTGATTTTAATAGGTCTAACCCTCTGTTTCAGTTCAAATTAAACCTATTTGGAGGATTTGGAGGCTAGGTGTGAGCACACTCTTTAATCATACCACTCAGGAGACAGAGTCAAGCAGAGTTCTGTGAGTGTGAAGCCAGTCTGGTCTACAAGTTAGCTCCAGCCCAGTAAAGCTCAAAACAAGCAAACAAACAACAACAAAACTATTTTAGCTAGGCCTGGTGGGGCAAGCCCGGAATTCCAAGAGGCGGAGGCATGGAACCATGAACTTAAGGTTCATCTGAACTACAAAGCAAGACCTTGTCTCTCACCCCCCCACCCGACACACACACACACACACACACACACACACACACA
>OU015749.1:107562013-107575095 GCA_907169655.1 Acomys percivali | reverse complement strand
ACACACACACACACACACACACACACACACACACATACTTAAAAGCCTATTTATTGGGGGTGGGGCTTATTTTCTTTTTTGTCTTTATTTTTTTCCTTGTTTTGTTTTTTCTGAGACTGCCTTTCCTGGACTGGCTTTATAGACAAGGCTGGCCTTAAACTCAGAGATCGTCCTGCCTCTGGCTCTCAAGTACTGGGACTAAAGACATGTGCCACCATTGCCCAGCCACTGATGTGTTTTTAATTAGGTCTATCAGCCTTCTTAACAAACCAGTGTCCTCCTCCTGAGATTCTCTGCTCTGAGACTTGATTTGCAAACTTTGAGAAGTGAGATAAGGAACTTCATTTTCTGGATACTTGTGTGGCTTTTCTAAAACCCTACCAAGATGTAACAGCCATGTGTTCTGCCATAGCACCCTAGCTTCCCCTGACCTCAGCCAGTGGTATCAGCTGGCCATAGGGCACCTCATGTACTCACTGGCCCATATCCTGTGAACTGGAGGAACTGTTTCAAGGAAACAAGCCAGGCTCATCAGAATCCTCTCCAAGAATGAGTCATATGGAATTTAATATAATGAGCCATTGGAAATAAAGAAACAATGAAATCTAAGGCCCATTAGAAGGTAGGAAATGCTGAGATGATCTCAGTAGACCAGGTAAAAGCCAGTCATGAGAAAGCAGATTAAAATCAGTTACTGTTGCAGACTATTTCATAACGCGTGTGCTTTAGCATATGCTCTTTAGGCACACAGTTTATGAGAATGTTTCACGTGTTTCATGGTCCCTGAAAGAATTTTATTGTGTTGTTCTGTGCTCAGTCCAGCATACTACACTATTTTTCTAGCTTAAGAAAAAAAAAGTTCCATCTCAATCCAGCATGTTCTTTGGCTCAGAACATGCCTAAAATTTTCAGATGGAATTCTATGAGTGGTGAGCACTTTCACTGAGCGTATAATAGGTACCATCTGGGTAGGAACAGGTAGTGGGACTTCAGAGGCTCTCTCACCTATATCTAGAAGGTCCTAAGGCCTCCAGGCTTCTAGGTTTATTCTTCTCTATAAAAACATCGTCAGTAGCTTGGCTCATCATCCCCTTTACTGTGGGATGATCAGCTTCCTCGCCCCAAAGTGGTTCATTTCTCCTCATTACCACCTTTCACCACGGAACGCTTTTCTGCTAGATTCCCAATCTGGGAGTCAAACTCTGGGTGCACAGAACAGTGGCACCACTGCAGTGCCAAGCTAACAGTGTACTCATGAATGAGACACCATTGTTTCTAAACGTTCCTGGACATTTGTCCTTGGATCTTGTTTGTATCTTAATTTCACCCAACATTCTTGACTGCTCCCAAAGTCTCTGCCCCCTCCCTCAGCTGCTGCCTATGAGAACCTTAAACTTACTGTTTTATTGAACAGGGATGCTCAGGTGTCTTTTGCTTCCACTTTCTCACAGTCCGGGCTCCTGTGAGTGTCAGTCAGCATCCATTTCTGACCAACCCATTTATGCATTTTGCTAAAGAAACATCAATCAAAGGGGAGTTTGAAGTATTAATTTGGGGTTGAGTAGGGACCACTGAAAATGTGAGGTTTCAGCAAGGATTTGAAGGGGACTGAGGACAGAGGTTGCTGAGTTTAACAGTACATTGCTATCACACAGACAGTGCTCTTTGGGTAGGAAATGTACACTGGAGTATTTGACTGAAGGACGATAAGAGAGAACAGAGCAGCAAGTTATGGTCAACTTGCCCAGAAAAATAAATTCTCCGTACTGAGTGTGTAGCTCTTCTGTAATGTTGTGCTTGTTTCTAAGTAAACTAATATAAATGAAAGCTCAAGGCTATTATATTGATGCTAATGATAGCGACAGAGACAATATTGAAGAGGCTGTTCAGCCTCTTAAAATGAGAACTGGTGGTGGCTTAAAAGCAATGTTAGCTCTGTCAAGTGATCAGAAAAAGAATTAACATATTGGGTGAGGTTCCTTTGACTTACTGAGAAGTCCTATGAGGAGCAGCAGAGAAAGAAAAGCCTCCCAAGGACTCCAGGGTTCAGATCCCAAGCTACTAGGAAGACAGGAGAATCGCAAAGTCACGGACAAGGTTGTGTGTATGGCAGACTGAAGTCCCCCCAGGGAGAAGAACAGGGGGTCCGTTTTAATATACTGAATCTAATATTGTACATCCAATTGGGCTTTGTCATGTGAGTCTGCAGTTCTGAGGAGAGGAATTTAAAGTGAGATTCACAGTTAAGAGAAATCAACATATAAATGGTACATAAGCAGTGACATGACATGAGTTAACATGGATATGTGTGTAGAGAAAGAAAAGAAGAAAACTACATCCAATAATCAGAGCCTATAATAAAACCAACATGTATGCAATACTTTAAAAATATTCCAGTTTAAAAGAAACAATTCTATTGATAAGTGACAGAGCTTAGAAGCACCAAAATGTTCTTTGACTGATAAATGGATAAATGACTTTTTACATACAGACAGTGGATTTTATTTAACGTTATAAAGAAATGAACTATCTTTGCTTGGGAAAAAAATGAAGAAACTTAAATATATTTTATTAAGTGAAAGAGGTCAATCCAAAAGAATCTGTGTGTTCTATGATTCCAATTATCTGACTTTCTAAAAAAGGCAAAACTCTACAGAGAGTAACAAGCTTAATTGCTAGGGGTTTGTGTAAAGACAAATATGCATAGACGGAACACAAATGAGTGAAAATGGTGCCAATACTATGACAATGCAGATGACATGATACTGTTGTCCAAATTCATGGAGTGCACAACACAAGAGAAACCCTGATCTGAACTTTGAACTTTGAGTGATAATCAAGTGACAGTGTAGATTCATCAGTCACAAAAGACATGCCACCCTGGTGGGGATGTGGACACTGGGGAGAAGATATCACAACATAGCTGTGAGCTAAGGATACCTAGAGGAAGGGAGAAAATTTTGTTATACTGAGACTAATATTTGCTTTGAAATTAAATTGTCCATTCTTTTAAACTATCATTTAGTTATGAGATAATAACCAGTATCTCCAAGTAGCCTCTGATTTTTACCTTGTTTCAGTTAGCTCCCTGTCTTGGGTTAGACCTCTATGCCATGTGTTATGATCCCTGCCACAAATTACCTTGTTCTGTGACACTGATAACAACCTCATGAGGGATCTGAAGTCAGAAATAGAAAAAAAATCATGTTGCAGATTTTCACAGAATAAACCCTGGTAGACATACTAAAGGGGAAGTAGACAGTCAACACTCCCTAAGACAAACTATGTGTGTTATTGATATTAATAGAATGCTTTAAGGAATTCATGTGTTTAGTAACTTGCAGTTACTAGAACACTCAGGTACCTCTCAAAGATTACTAAGTCCGAGCTTTGGAGAAGCTTCCCTAGGCTAACTAATTTTCTGGGTAAGAGGATATTTTGCCAATCTTAATGAGTCTTAAACCCGTTTTGTTTTGCCATTCCATCATTATCACAGTGCCATTGTTATTCTGTCCTTCCTTCATGATGTGTAGGAAACCCAGCTGCCCTAGCACTGTATGGCAAAGACTTTATTGTGAGTTAAACTCAGGGTACTGATGAACCTTACACAATGGAGTTGTAGGCTTAGCCAGCAAAGTCCTTCCTTGCTCCAAAATAATTTGGCCTATGGCAGAACTCACCAGGAAGTCTGTACTGGTTTGAAAGAAAATGATCCCTACAGGTCCATAGGGACTGGCACTATTAGGATACTCAGCATTGCTGGAGGAAGTGTGTCTCTGAGGGTGGCCTTTGAGGTCTCAGAAGCTCAAGCCAGTCCTAGTGGCTCACTATCTCTTCCTGGTGCCGGTGGATCCAGATGTAGAGCTCTCAGCTATTCCTCTAGCACCATGTCTGTATGCACGCCGCCATGCTTCCCGCCATGATGATAATGGACTAAACCTCTGAACTGTATAATTCAGCCTCACTTAAAAGTTTTCCTTTAAAAGAGAACCCATGGTCATGGTGTCTCTCCACAGCAATGAAACCCTAAGACCAGGGACTGGGTTATTGCTGTGATAGACATGACCATGTGTTATTTTTGAGGGATGTGGACTTTGGGACTTTGGATTAGAAAAATAGTAGATTGCTTTAAGGAGGGCTTAATGGGCCATACTAGTAGGAACATGGAAGACAGTGATGCAGAGGGTGATTTGAACTGGGGGGCTTGATTTAGAAGGCTTCAGAGGAGAAGAATGTTAGGTGGCTTAGAGACTATATGATAATTTGGTGAAGAATGTGACTGCTTTATTCCCTTGTACAAAAAAAGTTACCTGAGGCCAAATTGAAGAGTTGGATTAATTGCATTTGCAGATATTTCAAAACAGCCTAGTACTGACTGTGTTACTGGGTTATTAGTGTTCACTCTTATGCAGATTTATGATAAAAAGAAGCAAGCTGAGCAAAGAAAAGTACAAAAATGTACAGATTGAAGGGAGAAGGAGCATCAGGAATGGAGTTAAATCCTGCATTCAAGGAGATAAACAGATTAAAGAAAGGCCCTATTGTTAAATGGAATAAAGGGAGTGGGAACCTCAAGGCAAGATCTCACCCAGATCAGCTTCCAATTTAAAAAGGAATTAAAGAAAAGCCCTGCACTCCTGAGGCAGAGTCAGGTGGATCTCTGAGATTGAGGCCAGTCTGATTCACAGACGAGTTCCAGAACAGCCAAGATTAGGCAGTGAAGAAAACCATTGAAAACAGAAAGTTGGTGAAGATATAATTGAAAGAAAGGGGCATGTTGGCGAGCAGCAGAATTTAGCCACCTCAGGAATAGTGGTTCTGGCTTTAGAGTCAAGGACACAAGGTAGGGGCTGTAGAATCTCCCTCCGTAGCTGAGGAAAGCCCCTGAGGCCAAGCATGTGTCAGGGGTGTCCCTGTATGGAGGCCTAGAGAGGCCATTGTGTGAAGCTGTGAAGACAAAGCCTGGATTGTCTTGGAGACCTCAAAATGTTGGAGATGCCAGTGCTGTGAGCTGCCTATTAGTAGGAGCACTGCTAACAGGGAAGGGCTCCAGTCCAATGTGTTGCAGACAACAAAGCTGAAAGGAGCTGGAGATCTGAAGAGCATTTTGACATCAGCCGTGGAGATGTAGAGTGTGAAGTTTGCACAGCTGGTTTTTTGGTCTTGCTTTGGTCCAGTATTTCCTCACTATGCTCCCTTTCCTCCCCTCTTGAAAAAAGAAAAGAGCCTCAAGATATTTGTTAAATGTAACAGGGAGTGGAGTTCTGCCAAAGAAATTTTGATAATTCTTCCTGGCTTCAGCCTGGCCTCAGCCTGTCCCCCTGTTCCTTCACTTTCTTAAGTAGAGAATGTCTACCATCTCCCTGTGTTTTATTCCTTCTAGCAGCCATAATTTTTGAACTATACTTTATCCATTCCACTTTTCTATACTGCGAGAAAGCAAATGAAGCTGAAAATGAGGCAAAATTGCTAATCAGAATAAAGGTACCATATTTACAAGAGGGTAGTCTAAGCTGTAAAAGTCTTAGAATCAAACACAGAGAAAAAGCTTCATGAAACCAGAGTTGGCAGTGATTCCTCAGATTGGATGCCAAAAATATAAGTAATAAAAGTAAAATGCATAAACTGGGCTTTATAGACACTGAATACTTCCGTGCATCAAAGGATACACCATCAACAGATAGAAGGCAGCCCACTGAATGGGAGAAAATTGTTTGTGGTTAGTGCTTAACATATTGAACATATAAAATGGCCACAATGTAGCTAGGGGCAGTGGTGCACACCTGTCATCTCAGCACTCAGGAAGGCAGAGGAAGGTGGATCTCTGTGAGTTCAAGTCCAGTCTTGTCTACAAAGTGAGTCCAGGACAGGCAAGGCTACACAGAGAAACCCTGACTCAAAAAAACCAAAACAACAACAACAAAAGTCTACAATGTAACAAAAATACACAATGTGATCAAAATGAACAAAGGGCTTGAAGAGACATCTTTTGAAAGATAAACAAATAATAATTAAGCTCATGAAAAAATGTGTGACACCTCTAATCATTAGGGACATGCAAATCCAACCACAATATGATGCCACTTCGTGCCCACTGGGATGATTGATAGTAAAAACAAAACCAAACAAACCACACTAGGAAGCATGGAGAAACTGGATATGTGACATTGCTTGGGGAGTGTAAGATGATCCAGCTACTGTTTAATACAGTATCACAATTCCTCAAGAAATAAAATATGATCAGCAATTCCACCTGCATATAATGCTAAAATAATTGAAAGCAAGAATTGAATGTGTGTTCACCAGTTGTCATAGCAGCATTATTCACAATAAATAAATGTGGAAGCAACTCAAGTGTCTGTCAATAACTGAAGAAGTATAACTAAACAGACCATACACATTTGGAGGAGTATTATTCAGCCTTAAGTAAAATGAAGCCTGAACCTTGAGTCTCTCATGTTTAAGTAAAACAGCCAGTAACAGAAAAACTAATGTTGTATGATTTCTCTTACCTAGAGAACCTACAGCAATCAAGCAACAGAGACATAAAGTAGGATAGTGCTTCCCTTAGGCTGGGGGAGGGGAAGAGAATGAGAAGTTAGTTTTTGGTGGGTACAGATGAAAATTTTGGAAGACAGAGATGATGGTAATCATCTTACAGCAATATGAATGTACATTATGTAAAAAAAAACTCTAAACTTAAAAATGGTTTAAATGGACACATTTATGCTCTACGTGTATGCCATCTTAAAGAGCTGTCATCCAACTTGACGCAATGCAAAACACCAGTTGTGGGGTTTTTATTAGTCTCACAATCTAAATTAAAATGTGTAAAACCAAGCACTAAGAATATTATAAAGGAAGGCTTAGCTACTGTGTGAAATGAGGAAAAGTTAGACAAGAAACAGAAGTATTGGAAAGAAAAAAATGAAAGATTATTTATACATGGCATGATTATGAACACAAATACCTTAGTGAGTCTACAGAAAAGAAAAAACACTAGAATTAATCAGTAAAATTATAACTATTAGAACATATGAAAAATCTAATTGTTCTATCTCCCCTCATAAATGGTTAGAAATTGAAACTTCTTTAAAAATGTGTTCAAAAGTATAAAAAATGAATTGCTAAAATTGTACTTAATAAAAATACACAAGATTCTAACTAAATCAAAAGCTATAAAGTATTAAAAGAAATTAGTGGGGAGACAATTAGAAGTTATGGACAAGTGTTTAAAGACTCAATATTATAAAGATACCCATTATTTCAGATTGATTTGTAGATTCAATATAATCTATATTAAAATTAATCACATTTTGGTAGAGATATCCAGATGATTCCAAAAATGCAAAAGAACTAAAAACAACACTGAAACTTTACTCCTTGTTTTAAAGGTTTATTATAAAGCCGCCATTCCTCGCCCCTGAAATCCTAGGAGAGGAAGGAAGGCAGGAACAGCCTTGGGATGGAGACGTCAGGTGGCAGTGAGCACTAAAGAAACAGACTTCTCCATCCCAAGGCTGTCTCCAGAGACAGCTTCAGTGAGTCAGCTCATTATATTGGGATGGGGGCGCTATTTAAGCCTTTGGGGGTGAATAGAGGCTATGGGGGTGAATGTACATCATTGGACAGGGCCAGCGTGCTGATGATGCCTCATTTGCATAAGGAGGAATTCCAGGTGCTGCTGGTATTGCCTTATAAGGGGAAAGGAAGCTTAACCTGGTTGCCAGGCAACATGACCTCCTCGAGAGGACAAGGGTTAGGGCACAGGGCTACTGTGAGGGGGACCTGGGCAGGGAGGAGTGGTCCCACTCCCCCCGATAATCTCAGGATGGGATTTCCAGGGTTTGGACACACTTTGATCCCACTCTTGCTCTGAACCAGTATCCCACAGACACACCAGGTCCCACAGTGCCCTAGCCCCACATAAAGCAACATTAAGTGAGACAGTCTGGTGCAGGCACAAGGACAAACAAGTCAATGGAGGAGATGAATCCTTACCTAGGTACTCAACTCACTTTCAAATAATGCCCTGAGTCAGCGCAATGGGTCACAAAAGACTTTTAAATAAATGTTTCTGCAACACTAGTATATGTATATGGGGGAAATTAATCTTTATCCTATTCGCTGCATATTCAGTTACTTTGAGGTAGACCATAAACGGAGCCACGAAAGCCAGAACTATATACTTTCTAGATGAGGATAGGAAAATATGTTTGCGACTTGAGGACATAACCTGTGTTTCTTAGGAAAAATATGAAGACATTAATAAAGTACTAAGAATATTGGATTTCATCAAAATAAAAAATTTTCTAAACTTCAAAAAGTGTTAATGTTATGCTTCTAAATTAAAAAAAAATCAACAATTATAAAAGAATGACAGAAGCAACAGAAAGTGGTCCCTAGACACTGTCTAAAAGCAGTATGGCCTTGCTAGCAATCAAGAAAAAAAATATTACCATAATGTCCCATCAAGTAAATAGGACTTAATACATTTATAATATAGAATAGCAGCAACACAAAAATAGGCACTGTGAAATAATCAGTTGGAAAACTCTTGGGGAAGGAAGTTGGCATTATTTAATAATACTTCGGCTATATATGGCTGTTGCCCAACTATTCAATTTCTGAGAAACTTTGATAGTTTGTCTGTGTGCACAAATATATGTAACTGGGCTCTTAGTTTTGACTAAAGCACTTAAACTATGGGGGAAACACTTTGACATGGGAATTATAAACAAATGGTTTCATAAGCCATGAAGCCATTATATGGAGCTATACAACTACTGCCAGGAGTTAGACCAG
This sequence comes from Acomys percivali, assembly GCA_907169655.1. Taxonomy (NCBI): domain Eukaryota; kingdom Metazoa; phylum Chordata; class Mammalia; order Rodentia; family Muridae; genus Acomys; species Acomys percivali. Next base: position 107,566,290 of record OU015749.1, on the reverse strand, counting down.
ACTTCCAGAGACACACAAAGTTTCTCACATACACTCAATAGTTATAAAACAATTCACATAGAATGACCCTACCTGCACATCTCTAGTATATACACGTGCAAGCATGTGTGTGTGTGTGTGTGTGTGTTGTGTTGTGTGTGTGTGTTGTATAGTTAGATATCACTACCTAAACATTTAGGAGAAGACGGGGATACACTTTAAAAATTGAATAGTGGTTACTTCCAGGAATAGAATGGAACGTAACTGAGTATAAATCTAACCTTAACATTTTGTTAGTGGGCTTTTTCATCATTTTAATCTCTCATTGGGATGTACCTCTTCCATCAAACTGGGCTATGTGGCATGGCTACTTAGTCACCTGTTTTGAGCCACACACAAATATGACAATTTCCTAAGATGAATTTCAAAAGGGTAAGATTATTTTGTGTACTGCCATCCACACTTAAATAAATGAATAAAGGAGGGAGAAAATGCACACGGAATGTGTGCACAGTCTTCAGACGAGGCTAGAGGAGCAGCAGTAGGCAGGAATTGAAGGATTCATAAGAGGCTGTGCAAAGAGAAGGCAACATTCCACCATTTCCCACCTGTGACTGCTGCACATCCTGTTTGCTCTCCTCTTTGTCCAGGAATGTCAGTTGCAGTGTCTTTTTCAGTCTTAGAGAAACAAAACCTCCCACCTCCTCCTCAACTCTGGAGCCCTGGCTATCGAATATGACCAGGGCCTGGAATTCTGTGCTTTTCTCTGAATATACTGTGGCATTTCTACATGCTAGAAATAAAAATTCCACAATTTTCAAGGAGCACTGAGAAAGGTAATGGTAAAGTCCTGCGCTCCCATTAGTAATTTTCTATAATCCTGATTTCTGGCGCACATTACCGTAAAAATAATGACCCAGGCGTTTTTTCCTCCATTACCGAAAACCCCATTAGCAGTTTTATTTCAATAGAGAGAGCTTTTTTTCCTGTAAGCATTACAAACTGTTTGAAATCAATCTACTTTTTTTCTGTAATTGGATGTACAGCTGTTAAAAGTTTCATTTAGTTTTTTTAAGTCATGCTTTCAAATCATCTTTGCATTGATTTACTAAGAATATATAATCTGAGTGTAAGGTTTTTAAATTTTCTTCCAGTCTAAGACAACATTTCACTTTTTAATTAACCAAAGCAAAGCTGAACAAAGCCTGTAAGTTGGCTAGTCACATTTGGTTGATGTTACTTTCCTAATTTTAATATTTGTACTATAGGTTTATAAGAGCATGTTATTGTTTGTTAGGAAATATACATTGAAGTATCATGTGTAATTATCATTATACTGTGATTTTCAACCATATCAGTAAAAAGTTATATGAATACACATAGAAAGAAGAAACTATAAATGAATCATAAAGCAACTATGGTGATGTCAAGAACCATAGGAAATGTGGAGAGAAAGTAAAGAGAAATGTTTACATCACTTTTGCAACCTCAGTCTCACCAACACCTTCGTTTTGTTCTTTCTTTTGGGAAACCAAACCCAAGGCGTTTTGTTTTAGGGCATCTATTGCTCTGACAAGACACCATGACCACAGCAATTCTTATAAAGGACAGCACGTAACTGGGACTGGCTTACAGTTCAGAGATTTAGTGTACTTTTATCATGGAGGGGGCAGAAGCGTGGCAGCACACAGGTTACATGGTGCTGGGGAAAGTGCCAAGAGTCCTACACCCTGATCTGCAGGCAGTGGGCAGAGAGAGCAATACTGGGCCTGGTTTGAACATTTGAAAGCTCAAAGCCACTCTCAGTGGCACACTTCCTCCAATGATGCCACACCTGCTCCTAATAGCTCCATCCCTATGAGTCCATAGGGGCTGTCTTCATTCAAAGCACCACACTGTGATCCACCACTGAGCTATACTTCCAACACTGTTGCAACTTTTAACGAGCTCGTGTTTTAGAATAAAATATTTTCTCCAAAAGTTACTTATCAGTTCACTGAAGTGTCCCTGTGTGGCCCTCTATAGCCTATAGCCACTGGCTTTCTCAAGTAACATTGCTACCCTCCAGGTATGTGACGCAGAACCATTACCTTGTGCTGCTGAGCACATTAGTCAGCCATTTCTCTGTCTGCCTGTGTCACACCCTGATGTGGTGGCTTCACGGGACAGTCTAAGCGTCCTCCCATCTCTTCAAGTCCTCTTCTTCCATTCCCTTTGCAATAGCCATCTTTTCCTCAGCACATTCATTTCTTCTTTAATCACTTGGTGATCATTCCTTTTGTCCTGTAATTATTCCAAATATCTTCCTCTCAACTGACCCTTCTCTGACTGAACATGTGATAAACATAGACGTGTGCTCTTCCCAAAGCCCTCTCTTACTTCTTTATTACCTTCTTGGCTTCACACCATGGTTTTTAAGATGAACCTATCTCAATGACCTTCCTTCCCACTCTCCCCCAGAGAAGAGAAGCTATAACTGTTTCAGGCTATATGACCGATGCTTTTTAAACCAGTGTTTGGGTTTTCTGTAGGTGTCTAGTGAACAGAGATACAAATTGAGGACAGAGATGGGGATGATGGAGTGAGACAGACTTTTTCCCTTGCCTGTAAAAACACACAGGGATAATCTTTCAGGTTTCTAGATCAGAAGAGGCATCATCAACAAAGGATGAGGAATAAGAAATGTCTGCCTGATGAATTCAAGATTTAATTCTTATATTGTCAAAGGTTAATCTACCTCTCTTTTTTAGAAAGACACAAAACACAGGATGACCTGAGTTCTGCTGGTACCACTGTGCTCAAATATTGTGTAGGATCATGTAGAATGTCCAGGGGGGAAAAAACAATGTCAAGATGAAGGAGCCCCATTAGTTGCCCCCTCCCTCCAGGAAGGGGTATACCTAGTTTCTGTACCATTTCCTGAGGTCAAGTTTCCATCCCCTATATCTGGACAGTTAGTGTTATACAAAGACCACTGTGCATGGGAGAATCAATGACTGGATTGTATCTTGTGTGCCCAGCACACTGATGAACATCTGTAAATATTACTTGAATGAAAAAGTAAGCTGGCCACCCAATAGGATCCAGAAAAGAAGATTGACCCTGTAGTTGTATTCCTAAGACTTCCCAACTCCCTACACAACTTGTCGCCTCCCCTCTCTATAGGCTCACTGCATCCTTTAGAGACATTTGAGGACTCAACTGAGGCTGAAGACCAGAAACTAATCTAGGGTTAACTCAGATTCAAATAAAAGTCAAAGTCAAATAACTTGGCTAGCTGACTGAAATGTGTTTGGGAATCAGTGACCGCCTCAATGTACTGTATGATTTTTGGTTTCTAACTTGGTTCATTTATCCACTAAAATAATTACTGAAAAGTTATTACAAGCCAGACAACATCCTTGGCATTGGGAGCTACAGCAATGAGCAAGCTAATGAGTTCTCTGTGATTATGCTCATTCATTCAAATAGCAGGTATTAACTGAAAGACTATTATGTTATCAGGCTCCTGACTGAGAAGCCTCTTCTCCACGAGGTTAGTATTCTATTGGAGGAAAAACGGAAATAAGTAAGTTACATGGTGTGTTGGAAGGCAGTAAATCTTGGAGGAAATGTGTGGGAGAGGACAAAAAAAAAAAAAACAAAGAAACCAGACAGGAAGTGTGGATGGAGGTATAATTTTAGGCACCATTGTCAAGGTATAAATCACTGAGAAAGTTGCTTAGTAGCAGAGTGCTATAGGAGCAGGAAAGAACATTGCACACAGATGGAAGCAGCAAATGGAAAGGCCGTGAGGTAAAAACAACTTTGGCAGTGGGGTGGTTTGGAGCTAAATTGTCCCCACAGACTCATGTGTTTGAACACTTTGTGCTTAACAGGTGGTGCTGTTTTAGGAAGCTTCTAGAACCTTCCAGACATAGGGCCGAGCTGGCAGATGTAGGCCACTTAGAGAAGCCCCTAATTCCGGGGCTTTCCAGGCCATTTCTCCACAAACTCACAGAAACAGACTGTGTCACTCCATTACCATGACTCCCCTTGCCATAATAGGATGCACCCCGCCCCCAAACTGTGAGCCCAAATAAACCTCAGACATCACAGTACTCAAAGCAATATACCACGCTTAATAACTAGAAAGTACCACAGTAATAGGAAAAGCAATATACCATGCTTAATAACTAGAAAGTGAGCAAAGACAGGAGATACAATTGGAGGAAGAAGCACACAGGAGCATAACCAATATTAAGACGTTGCCTTTGACTGTCAGAAGACAGTCACAGAGATTTTACCAAAAAAAAAAA
>OU015749.1:107525597-107561613 GCA_907169655.1 Acomys percivali | reverse complement strand
TCTCTTCTCTTTCCCTCTGTGTGTGTGTGACAGATTTTTTGTAATTTTTAAAGAGTATTTTATTTCTAAATGTGCATATTTATTACATTTCTGTCTAATAATATGTATTATTCTGACATGACAGAATTTATAACACATTATAAATTAGTATCATTAATCTAGGAGTGTGGGTACAGTGATGTTATTTGGAATGGTATAGCATTTGACACATGAGATAATTTAAGAAAGGCTGTTAAATTCAAATATAGAGACACATTTAAGAATATTACAATATTTTATGGTATCGTTAATAAAAGTAAAGAACATCAGTGCATCTATCAAACTTTCTATGTCTCTGAAACTTCAGTCTTCTTAAATTAGGTCACTATATGTTATTTGTTATAGCCCACCCATATAGGGGGCTTCCACTGAGGCACTTTAGGAAGCAAAGCTCAGAGCAGTTATGACCAGGCCTAACATAAAAAGCAGAGCTGGTAACCCAGGATGGGTGAAATTAAACAGAAAATCATGAAAACATTTGAGGCAGTGTACCCGAGTTACAGCAAACTGGCTCTTATTTTTCTCAGTGCATTAATTTAGAAACTTTAGAACCTATTTGTGTTTCTACTCTAATAAAATGTATTGTACCCATATAAGTCAATTATAAGGTTTACTTCCAATGCTTTGAAAGTGCTATAACAAGTTGTTTAGGATAAATGAGTTACACAAATTAAATGTTAGTAGGTTAAATCGTGGTCATGTCAATTGCTAGTCTACTCTTATCACAAGAATATACATCTTAGGTGCAGCAGATGCATATGACTCTATAGAAAGATAAGGAAGGATAGGTAGACAAGGTCATCAAAAACCCCAGAGACATGCAAAATATGGCATCTAAAAATGTTTTTATTACTTTAAAGGTTCATGGACAATGAGACAGGTTAATCCTGGCAACACCCAGCCTACCTCAAAGAGGATGATGAGCATCAAAGAACCTCCTTATGGAGATGGCTTCAAATGTGGCAAACAAGCCACTGAGCAAAAGGTCTTCATTTCTCCCACAGACAGAATTCTGCCTTTAAAAAACAGCAAGCTTGGATGTAGGCAGAGTCAACAGCCAAACTCTGCCAAGACAGGGTAAGCAAGTCCTCAATAGTTCCTGCCTCACAAATATGTCTGTAAGATATATTGGGCCAGAAGGCTGAAGATGCTCCAACATCATAGAGAGTTTTGGGTGACTATTCAGGTAGAAAACTGTCTCTGTCATGCCTTCATTTGGAAAGCTACTAACCTGCACTCCCAGCATACTCAGGTAATCAAGTTTATTCCTTCTCAAGTCTCTGAGGGAGTTGAAGACCAGGTAGCTTAGTTTTACAGTGAAGCTTAGTTGCTTAGGGGTGAAGATGTTTTTAGGTCTGCATAGATGCTTTAAGTTGATAATGACAATATGTGATGGAGATTGATTTACATTCAGAAATTTAGATGCACCAAGATAGGAAAGATATCTTCTTCAAGGCTGTCAAATACAAATAGCCAAAACATTAAGAATGTAACATTTATATAATTCCTGATTGTGTCATGATTCTTCTTGCCAAGACAATTTTTTAATTTACAGAGGTAAATAATTTCATGGCAGTATTAGCATATTTCATTAATACATGTACATCTTAAATATCTTCTTTATGTGTAACTTATCTTAACAGACTTTAGCCTTTTTTCCCTTACTATTTAAATTTTACATTTTGATCATATTAAAAGTCCTGTACTTCTGTTGTAAAGACAGCACAGCTGTAGAGATGAGTAGAGGGGGTGTTCTCTACCAACCCCTTGCATCCACTAATTGTCTTGATTAAAAAGGTGATTAAAAAAATAAATAAACAAATAAAAGTCCTGTAATTTAACTAAGTTTCTGTACTTAAGTATTTTACTACTTTCTGTGACAGACATATTTACTTGTTTAATATTTTTAATTTTTTTTTTTAGCTAGTGGTAGTAAGCTTCTAACTTTACATTGGCAACTACCTGTCTTTAAAGCTCACTCAGTAGCCCAGGCTAGCCCCTAACTCATGTTAATCTCCTCTGGAAGTGCTGGATTACAGGTATGTACAACCAAGACCAAGTTTCATACAGTCTTAATAGCTGGTCTATAATCTTCTCCAGCTTCCAAATTCTCAGTCAAAAACGTTGACCCAAAGGCTGGAGAGATGGCTCTGTGGTTTAGAGCACTTGCAGCTGTTGCAGTAGACCTTGGTTTGATTGACAGCACCCCCATGATGGCTCCAAATCATCAGCTCTAGCTACAGTTACAGGAGGACTGTATCTTCTAACCTTCTCAGGTACCAGGAACACAGGCAAAGCACAGCACATATAATGCACATAAATATATGCAAGCAAGCATTCATACACACTGAAGTAAATGCATTTTTAGTGAATTTTCAAAAAACCCTTTAACCCAGAAAGTTTCAGAGCCACACAGTTCTTTCATTGAATAATAATTTCCCATGCTGCCAAGGGTGGGTAAGCATGACTGCCCATCTACACAGAGACTGCTATTAATCAAGTAAACCAGCGTCTGGAACAGTAGCTACAATAGTCTTTGTTTCTTCTCCTGTGATCCATCATATTCTTCTGTTGAAGTTTTTGTGTTCTTAAGTCTATGGTCCCTCTGTGTGTGGAAACCATGCCTGGAGGATCTCTGTGGCAGGGGCAGGCTTCTTTCACACTGTCCCCAAGTATATTTCAGGGAAGGGATTTTTGAAACATTACGTTAATTTTCCCCAAAATGAGCCACATTGAAAATGCAGCACAAACCCCAACATGTAAACATTCCCCACTTATTTGTAACCAATGTGGTTGATCTATTCTTCAAGTCTGTCATAAAAGTTCCATCCTTGAGTGGTCTTCCACCTCCTTTACTTTAAAACTGATGTTCAAAGAGGAGTGAGCTGTGACCAGAATCATCCCCAATAAGGATGGAGGTAGATGGACTGACAGGGAGAGGACACACGATTACACAGATGAGAGATTAGCAGATGGTAAGAAGCTAGGCAGATCTAGAGACAGGAAGATAGGCAGACAATGATGAACTTAGGACCATTCCATCAAGCAGGGATTTCCCCTAGAATATCTGCCATCAGATAACATCTTACAAACATATTATCTTTAGGTGTGCTTCAAGATATCATTCTACTTACAAATACAAACTTGTAATGACCTCATTGCCAATCACTGAAGCCTATTAAATTTCCTTAGAGATAAAAATGACAAAGAAAAAGCTACCCTGTCTAGCTTAAAACCTTGTTAAATGGACTGTCACTCCACTCCCAAGAGCACAATGTAATAACTGACTCTTCTCCTTAATGAGATGAACACAATTCGCTCAGTGTTTATTCTCCTACCATGATGCATGCTGGTTGCTCAGGTGTCTTATCTCTAGCAACTGGGATATTTATCTCTGAAAATTACCATATCAAGATGAGCAGCAGTCTTGCCAAAGTGTTTCCTCCAAAAGGTTGGGCCAACAGGATCATTTCGATTTGGCATGGCTGCTTCTCTACAGAAAGCTATTTTAACCTAAATGAAAAAGTCCCCAATCTAACCTGTAAATTTCACCAAACACTGCTGAACAGAAGACTCTAAAATGAAAAAAGGAAGGCTCTGAAATGAGTATAATATAAATGTATTTCTTTCATAATTTCCTAGTAGTTATCCATTTTACTATTCTTATAATACATATTTTAAGTCACATTGAAAATGACCATTTTGATCTCCTGTAATGTACAAAATCATTTTCAGATGAATAGGAAAAGGAAAATATAAAATTAAATATTAAAACTAATGAAAACATGGATAAATACAGTTCAAAGAAAAGCAAGCATAAATTGTCAACAACCATGTAAAAATGTTTAAAGTCACTCAGAGTTTGGTAAATTTAAAATAAAAATAATCAGAACATCTACTTTCTACTTACAACTGAGAAGGCTGAGAAGATTATAACACTTGCATTTGGTGAGAGATAAAGAAAAATTACGGAAATATATGGAAGGTGAAATTGGGGTGTTTCAGCTTTTATGGACAGCAAACTCATGCATTTATGCTCTCCTCAATGCCTCGTCTCATCTCACTTCCAGAGACCTAATGGGGAAAAGTGCTAAGACTTCAGGACACATGTATGACCCAAGAGTGGAAAACAAAACAGAAGCCCATTAATGGGGGAGATGGCTGAAAATATAGTGGTCCAGCCACAGAATTCCAGAAAGATATTAGGAAAGAGGGATGGAGATGCCTTCCAAGAGCCCCATGAGCTAGCTTCTTCAGAGGACAGGGCAATTGCGGAGAAAGGGTGTTTGACTCTATTTGGAGGAGAAAATATAGTCATGGCCTGGCAGCCAGACTACCTGGTACACTGCACTTCTAAATAAAAAGCTTGGCACACCATCTGAACATTCCCAGAAGTCAGAACCCTAAATTCTGAAGTAACTTAAGTAGCAGTAACTAGCCTGTGGGCTAGTCTGCACCCTCCATGTCTCCTTTAATGTGTGTCTCCATAGAGATCCTGATAGTATGAGTCCTCACTATGCAATCTGAGGTAATGTGCTAACCAGTCAGTTGACAGTTGGTGTGCAATAAAGCAGACGCTGTTCCCTGAGACTGTCTCTGGAGTGGTTCATTTCTACACCCTTTACCGACTCACAGGTATCACAGTCTTATGCTAGGGGTAAAAGGGTAGGAGGAAACCACAGCATTTTTCCCATTCTCTAAGGAATTATTTTTGAATCTTGGCATGACAAATAGGTAGATGATATTGATAGATAGGAAGATAGATAGATAGACAGACAGATAGACAGACAAACAGACAGATGGATACTATATAAATAGGCCTACAGACAAAGGTGGATTCAAACATGTAAAAGGTCTTAACGTGGGTCATTTGAGATGGACCCAGTTCATAAATGGGATACTGAAATCTTAATGGAGCGGGATGGAGATAGCAGACACCCACGATAAAAACAAGCTCTGTAATATCCTAGTCATTTAAAATATACATATAAATTAATATATAAGTTTAGTTAACACATAGTATATTTTAATTATACTCTTACTATAGTTTAAAAATGGTTAGCAAAATTTACTAATGTCACTTTCAGTGGAACTTTAGGCAAACTACACATTCTCTTTTATTCTTTATGCTGATTGAATTAGCTATAATGGTGCTCTACTGCTGTTTTATGTGACATTACTTACTGTCATTTTTATCCATAAGTATATTCATGTGTGTTTGGACATATATTCTATATTCTATAATTTATACTTATTGAATTCATATATTTATATAATAAGTCTATTTAATAGTAAAAAGATATGATGAAAATAAATAAGACAATGAATGATATAAAGAACAAAAGTCCCTTCTCTTCATAACCTTTATGTTAGTAATTCCCCAGCCTATGTGGACTATTAAAACTAGTGGCACAGTGCTTGGCATGCAAGCACGAAGACCTGAGATCCCTAAAGCCCATGGAAAGGCAGGCACAGTTGTACGTGCCTGTACTCTAAGCATTCCTAACAGTAAGATGGAGGCCAAGACAGGAGAACCACCAGTAGAAGCTCATAGTTCAGGTAGTGTCCTATAAGTAGCAGTGAAGAGAGCCTGTCTCGAACAAGGCTCAGACCAACAAGATCTCCTACGCCACATAGTCCCACCATGATGCTCTGTGCAGCCAAACACCCAAAGTAATGGAGCCAAGCAACTGTGGACCGAAGCCTCTGAAAGCATGCAACAAAATAAACCTTTCCTCACTATTAAGTTCACTATTTCAGGCAATTCGTCATGGTAACAGAAAGCTCACTAATGCACAAGGATAAAGGGAAACACACAGCAAATGTGCTAAGGTGATCTGAAGACACTGTAACTTACCCAAGTCCTCCCATTAGGGAAGTTAAAGCGAAAACTACTAAGAGACTAAAGGAAAGAAATTAGCAAACAATTAGAACAGGTTCTTTGGGTCCTTGGTTTTTGTTTTTGTTTTTTGTGATTTGTTTGTTTGTTTGTTTTTTTTTTTGCTTTTTTAATGGAGTGACCTCTGCCCCACTAGTATTTCAGTCCCACACATGAAAACATTTCGTCACATTCAGAAAACTGTGTGACTACTGGGATGGGAAAAAAAGACGTTCTCATACCAGGATTTGTAATGGTTCAAATATCCAGCACGGGGAGAAGAGAACAGGACCTCTGTGACAACCCGTGTTCTCTATTAATGCCCTGTCATGCCCTTCCTCTCTTGAGGCAGGAAGTGGCTCTAATCTAACCAGCCTGAGCTCAATATAGACTCTGGATATTTATGTTCACGCAAAGCCAGTGTAGGAGCAAGTGCGCTCCGGAGAAGTTAGGCGCTACCCTCCATATGTTCTAGACCCACTTATTTCCCGTTCACGCATTCATAATTTAAAATTACCTCAGGCAATCTGGAGGATGTCCCTTAGCATAGACAGTAGGAGTAAGAATCCTCCCAAAGAATATTAATATAGTTTTGTCATGAATAAGGAGTCCACAAATAATTTGTTCTTGTGCTTACTGCCAGAAAGCCTCTGTATTAATATGCAAACGCTAAAAGCGTTGTCTCTGACGGTCCTCTAAATTAAACTGCAAAGTCTACCGTGACATAATCCCGTGCACATTAGTTTGTTTCCTGGTGGCACGTTGTCTGATTAATTTACCCTAGAAAATAACCCAGGAAGGCAACTGAAAGAGCTAGATCCATCCCTCCGTCCATCAGTTCTGCCAGCTCCTTGATTGGACAGCTCAACCTGTGTGTTAAGGAGTCTAGCGTGTGCTTCTCCTGCTGTAGCTCCTTCCGGTAGTTGCGTCCTGTCTTCCTGAACTCGTGACATCATACAGGTACACCACAGAAACAGAGAGAGATCTGTGACGAGTGCGGCTTCCCTTCCCAGAGCTGGCTCCACTCACCTCCTGCCTCTGGCTTTCCAAGCCGTCCCTCTGTTCCCATCTCTTCTTTTTCCTTCACGTTTCACAGTTCCCATTAAGCAGTCTATCTTGTCACCCCCACATCTCTCCTGCACATAATCCTGGCTGTCCTCTTCCAACATCGTGAGAATAGTCATTGGGTAAGGGGTGCTTCTAATTTCCGCCCACTGGTCCCCTGGCGCCTAATAACCTGCCCATGGAAGTTAGAGAACTGCCAGCCACATCTCTTTCTAATCTATCCTCTAAGCTGATGCTCTGTGACTCTTCTTATAATAAAATCCTTACACTATCTCTACTTGTGACCGCTAACATGGCTAACTGTATCGGTGAACGTGGGAGACTCTCCTTGCGTTCCAAGCATCCTTCCCAGTGTCCTCTGCCAAGCAAGCATCCACTTTCACCTCCTGTCTTGAGCATTGCACTATACTCGCATTCCCCAACCTGACCAACATTTCGTACCTATACATATTCCTTGTATCAGGTAGGAAGTGAAGTCTAAATCTTCAAAATTAATGTTGTGTATTCCTTTCTAGAAAGTATGCCATCCCCTTTCTAGAAAACGCCCTTGCTTTTTCTGAGCAGAGCATACCAATTCATCCTTTGATGTCCTTGTGGGGCTCTTCATGAACCTTGCTTTAGCTCACTATGAGTACTCACTTTTAATGTTAGTCTTCCAAGAGACCCACAAACTCTCAAGAGACAGAATCATCTTTTTGCTTTTAATCCCTAGTTCCCCACACAGTATCTGATCGAGGAGAATTGTTTTATGAAGGAATTAATGAGTGAATGAATGGATGGGTAGGTGGATGGATGGCTAGATAGATGAATGGATGGATGGAATTTTTAGTGTTACCTTTGGGTGCATAACTTCTGGATTAAACTGGATTAAACTTCTGGGTTAAAGAATCGAAAGAGAAGCAACTGTTCTGTAGCTTTCAACTCAAACCCTGTCAGGAAAGTCACTGTTGCTATGATTCCTACCCATTCTCCAGGAATTCTGAAATAGCAAATGCCAGGATTAGGAAAAAAAAGGGAAGGAAGGGTGATGGTTTGGGCAGATTAAAAATAGAAATGATTGATTTGAAATTGTTTTCAATTGAAGTACCTGAGAAACAAGGAAAGAAACCATAACCAACAGGAAAACTCATTAGGCGAGAGAGAAAGTGTGCATCTGATGACAAAACGTTGTTCTAGTTTGAATGAGAACGTGCCCCATACACACCTGTTTTTAAACACTTGGTCCCCACTTGATGGTGTTAGTCAGAAACAGTTATGGAACTTGTAGAATATGCAGGTTTACTAGAAGAAATATGTCACTATTGATGGCCTTGAACGTTTTCAGCCCTACCCCCTTTCTGATTGTTCTGTTTCCTGCACATGGATGAGATGTAATGAGCCAGATTCATTCTCCAGCTGCCTGCTGCCATGCCGTGCCCCAACCCTACGTGCTCTAAGCCTGAGTAAATCCTTCTTCCCTAAATTGGGTCTGATCAGAGTAGTTTATCACAGCAACAGAGAAGTACCTAACACACCCATGTGTGTAAGCGATGCTGTGAGGGAAGTAATGTTGGTCAGCAGGCAGGATGTTAGCCAGGAAGAGAGGATGTCAGAAAAAAATCATAGGTGCTCATGACTGGCATTCTTTGTGTTTTCTATTGTAAGAAGAAGTTATATGTTTTTTTTGTGTGTGGGGGTAACATTAGAGAATTAGAAAACCCATATGGTCTATTTTACAACTTAATTTAGAATTGTATTAAGTATTAAGTAAACACAGAAGCTTTTCAATGGTTTGCCAGGTTCCATTGGATTGTTTTAAGTCTAGTAACTTAGACAGAGGAGAGAGCAGGCTCTTGTCATCGAGCTTCGCATTCTTTTGATGTTATACTTGCAATAACACAATACATTTCCACGAACAGAAAAAAGCAGTCATCCGAGAGAGGGTGAACTGAAAGCTCTTGTATATTAATAATACAATGACAGTCTGACCTCTGCTATTCCTATTTTCAAGGCACGCATCGATCAACCAGCCACAAAGACCACTGGCTCATCAGACCCAGGAGAGCGAAGGCCACCTCAGCATTATCTGCCTCCTGCCAAGAGCCTTTTGCTGAGAGGAATTTGTAAGGTCTGTAAACCGTCTGCTCTAGATACTGAGCTACAGCCTGAGTCAAATCAAATTGGCCAGTCAGTGAACATTTCTCAGCAAAACTGACAAGAAACAGCCAAGAAGTTTGCTATTTGACTTCCAATGTTAAATACAATACAGTTGGAGTCATTAAAGACTATGCTTCATGTGACGTTTCATGCGTGATATTTCTTTTTTTATTTAAAACATGAAGGCAGGTCTAAGAAAGTTTGGAGTACTCTAAAAGAATTTGTGTGTATTCTTTCCTTTTCTAATCAGGACAAACAAAATCGCCTGCCAGAAGCCTGCAGAGCTTTCTGCACTCAGCCTTGCTCGCAGTGCATTGTCTGGCTGTTATCAGTTTAAATGCCCATTCTAGACCTTGCTTGCTTTGCTTGATTTTCTAAGCCAACTATTTTCAGTCTTTCTTAGCTGCTGTTTCCTCTAACTTTGATAGGCTTGAGTCTTTCTGGGGGTAAATTCTCTTTTATTCATTTATCTAAAAAAAAAAAAAAATTAAGATGTCCTGGGAGCTCACTGCACACCAGGTATAGGAATCTACGTGAGTTCCTGCTTCTTTCATGACGAAAAGAGGCCTGCAATTCTGGAGATTCAAGGCAAAGCACTGCCTTTCTCAGCACTGAAGAGGACATCACAGCAGACAGTGTCACAGTAGTGGTAACATGCAGGAGGAAAGATCAGTTCTCAAAACTAGAAGTGTGGGAAAGGGGGGGAATGGGGGTAAGCAGGTCCTTCAAGCTCTTCTGAAGACATGGCCTTGACTCAAAACTCCCTGACTAGGTGCCATGTCTTAAAGGTTCCACCTCCCAATATCCCCTCACTTAGAGACAAGCTCCCAATGTGTAAGCCTTTGAAGGACAGAAAGCATGCAAACTGTAGTTCATTCTAAGCTAGGCATCAACTCATGCCTGGCTAGTTTGGGCTCTTGTGCAAATGCAGAATTTCTACCTCAAAATTTCTGGGCTCTTCTCTGCTTGTCAACCCCCAGACCTGACTCATCTGGGACATCCTGTAGATGTTGCCAGACATCCACCCAACAGGCACATGAACATCAAGTAATGAAAATTCTCCTCCTCATTTGCAACTCCTTTCAGAGGGACAAATTCTTTCAGAAGCTATAGAATTTTGAAGATATTCTAATTCCCATGATGTGATCTTTGTCTGTCTTCCTACCCTCTCTGTTTCTTGCTTCTTTTCTTTAATGAATATCAAACTCCCCCCATCTCCTTGACCGCATGCTTTTCTGAATCCCTCATGACTTTACCAATGCTGTTCTCCTACTTCCTTTACCAGCCCCTCAATCCAACATGCTCTCCCACTTGTCATCAAAACCATGGTTGACTTCCTTTACCTCCCTGATACCCATTGTCATTGCCCCTAAATAATCCCCCCTCTTCTGTACTGGGTGCTATAGTGCAACCGTCCCCAGTTTTGTTTTTTAATGCAATTTAATCTTAGCTTAGCTAACCTGACTCTACCAATTTAGTCACCTTAAGATACTCAACCGTTTGTTTATTTTTCTGTGTCTGTTTCCCAACCTAAAACAAGGCCAGTAATAGTATCTATCTCATTATTCTGTTAGACTTAAGCAACATAATTTCCCACACTTTCTAACAGTAAGTACTTTTATCAGTTATCATGTGACCTTGGATTATAGTTGTTTATTCAGGTTCACTCTTCCCACTAGACTGGCTGCTTCTGAGGAACTGGAACCATTCCATAACACCCAGCACTCAGTAAACACAAACTGTGTGAATTTCAAGTTAAACTCCATAATAAAACATAGAATGAATGGCTTAATCACTACACTGCTATACAAGGTATTGCTGATTACAACTTGTGTGGACAACTGTATCGAGTGTAACTGGAGACCATCGTCCTCTTCCAATGCCTTCTTTAACATGTCCTATTCCTCTTGGCTCGCCATCAGCCACTGATTATCCATCAACTGCCTACTGTACGCCAGACATTGAACTGAGATAAGGAAGCAGTTATTTGGAGAAGTCAAATTTAATGATGTGAAAGGGTCATGATGGGATAATACTCAAAATACCATGGAAATTTTTAGGAGACAACTAACTTAGATTTTTATGTAGAGGAAAAGAAAAAAAATCTACCTGGAACTAGAACCACATGGGTTGAAGATGTACTCTCTGTCTACTGTGCTAATAACAGATCAATCATCTGCCCAGCAACCCCAGCCCAGAGGAACTCTCCCCTTGCCAATAGGAAGACACCAGGGTATTTGGACAGCACAGCTGTGGGTCTTGGGCAGCCCTGGTTTCCTTGCAGCATAATTTTCTGAAGGATATTCGTTTCTTAAAGCTGATAAAGCTAAATATAAAGGTGTTTTTAAAACCATGGGATGCCTAGGTGTCTTAGTTAGGGTTTCTATTGCTTTGACAAAACATCATGACCAAAAAAAACAAGTTCATGCTTCACATGGCTTGCTCAGCCTGCTTTCTTATAGAACCCAGGGCCACCAGCCCAGGCATGGCACCACCCGCAATGGGCTGGGCCCTACCTCATTGATCACTAATTGAGAAAGTGCCTTAAGGCTGGATCTCATGAAGGCTTTTCCTCAACTGAGGCTCCTTTCTTGCTGATGACTCTGGTTTCTGTCAGGTTGACACACAAAACCAACCAGAACACCAAAGACTTTGTCAACTTGACACACAACCACTTCATTATTAAGCCACGACCTTCCCTTTCTTATATAGCCTCAAGATCTCACATCAAAAACCATAAATAACTTCAAAAGTTCCAATGCCTTTACAAATTCAAACACATTAAAATAGCTAACTTCTTTTAAATATCCAAAGTTAGTAATTTGAAAGTAATTTGTGGGATCCAGTAAAATAAAAATAAATAAATAAATAAATAAATAAACCAAGTACTTTCTTACTTCAGGAGGAAAAAAATATCTCACAATCAAAGCAAAGCAAAAACAAAAATCCAACTGTCTAATATCTAGGATCCACTCAATTTTCTAGACTCCTCCAAAGAACTTGATCACTTCTCCAGCTCTGCCCTCTGTAGCACACAGCTTAGCTTCTAGGCTCCGGCTGCCTCCACTCCACTGCTGCTGTTCTTGGTGGTCCTCCCACGGTACTGGCTTCTCCAAAACTGCTGGGTCTTCTGCTGCAACTGGCCAGAACTTTCACCAATAGTCTCTCATAGGCTTTCTTCATGGTGCTAAGTCTCAACTTCTTTGTATGACCCCTTCAGTCCTCAGACCCCTTCAACTGCCTCAGAGGCCGTACCTTCACCAAAGGCCTTTAATAGTCTCTCACAGTGCCAAGCCTCAGTTATTCTCCATGACCCCTTCATGACTTCAAAACCAGTACCACATGGGCAATTCTTCCATATTAACAAGCTGCCAACATGAGGTAAGACCATGGTCACCTCTAAACATAGTCTCTTTGTGGTCTCAGGAAACACTTACCAGAAGATTTCATCTCCGTGATGCTGGTCTCTTCTTAATCACCCACCACTAATTTCTCAGCTACAGCTACCTTGTATTAATTGCCACATTAATGCCACTTTAGTAGCTCTGGTATCTTGTTAGTCACAGCTGATTCTTCAGCCCCACCTAACCAGAGCCACAGCATATTAAATCAAAATAACAAATGGCTCTGATAGAGTCTTTAACTTCCCTCTGAAACAACACAAGCCAGGCCTCCATCTTCTGCACTGTCCTCAACATTCTTATCGTTCAAGCTCCTACAGAACATCCTACTTAGGCCTTAATACTAACGGCTCTTCTAGCCCTAAGTTTCAAATTCCTTCCACTATCCTCCCCACAACATGGTCAGGTCTGTCACAGCAATACCCAACTACACTGGTACCAACTTGTCTTAGTTTTTAAGTGCTTCGACAAAACACTGTGACCAAAAAGCAAGTTTGGGAGGAAAGGATTTATTTGGCTTACGTTTCAGCATCACAGTCCATCCTTAAAGGAAGTCAGGAGGAACAGATTTCAAACAGGGCAGGAACCTGGAGGCAGGAGCTGATGCAGAAGCCATGGAGGGGTGCCGCTTACTGGCTTGCTCCCTATGGCTTGTTCAGCCTGCTTTCTTATAGAACCCAGGGCCACCAGCCAGGGATGGCTCCACCCACAATGGGCTGGGCTCTCCCGCATTGATCACTAATTGAGAAAATGCCTTACAGCTGGATCTCATGGAGGCATTTCCTCAACTGAGGCTCCTTCCTCTCTGATGACTCTAGCTTGTGAAAAGTTGACACACAGAACCAGCCAGCATAGTGGGAGTTGCTAACTAGATCCTCCTTGGCCTCTTAGAATTCAGTGCAATAAATCTTCGTAGTTCATATAGCAACACATCTAATTACAGGATTCATGTTGTCTCTAAACACTTGTCAAACTGTGTGCCCATAAATGATGATGATGATGATGATGATAGGATGATGATGATGATATGATGATGATGATAGGATGATGATGATGATAGGATGATGATGATGATATGATGATGATGATGATATGATGATGATGATCTGAAAAGCCCTGTAGCCTCTACATACATAGCATTCTTAGCCTCTCCATTCTTTCAGTAGTAAAACATTTGTTGAACATACAGTGAGGCAATTATTACTAGCTCAACAGTGAGCAAACAGAGGATATTCAAGTCTTTTGTTTCCTCTCTTCACTATTGCACTTGGGAGGGTTACTTATATAGTAAGGTAATTTGGGGGCAGGGCTAATACTTTGAAGAATGCAGCACTCTATAGAACCTCTCATCAGTTTTAAGCAGCTTTTGACCAGACCCAATTCACTCCAATCTTAATATTCCAAGGAGTATGTCAGAGGTTTCTCCTTCTATCTCAGCACGACACTCAAGCAGTTCTCTTGAATTTATACTTTCCCTTTCAGTGTGAAATGTAATGTTTTGTCTCTGTCACCCATGTCATGTGATTCCAAATTTTAAATGTGGCTTTACTGGCAAAGTTTGAGAGTATTGGATGCTGACAGTAGGGTTTGAACTCGACTCCACCACTGATGAGCTGTGTGATCCACAGCAAGTTCCTTGACATCTTGGGAGCCAGTTTCCTGGTAGAGGTAGAATTGCTGTAAAGATTGTACAGTGAGATGGGAATGCAGCTATGTTGGTCAAATGCTTGCCTAGCATGCAGGAATCCCAGGGTTCCATGACCAGCATCACACAAACAGGGCCTCCTCACACACCTGCAATCTCAGCATCTGGAGTTAGAAGCAGAAGTGGAATAAATTGAAGATTGTCTTTAGCTGTATAATGAGCTCAAGGCCAGCCTGGGCTCCACAAGACCCTGTCTCATAAAACTAAAACTAAAAAGGACTGCATGACATAACATTTATTTAAAAAAACCTTTCATTACTTTAATAACAAATCACTGTTCCAAGTGTCACAGAGGAGACCTGGGGATAGATAGCCTAGCACTTGTCGTACGGAATTCTAATATGCCCTACATCTATCTATGGTTCACAAAGATAAAGGCTGTTTTCTTCCCAAGCCCATGAGTGTTACTAGTACCAGGCTTCCAGCCTTCAAAGGCCTCTAAGCATACCATTAACAAGCCCCACATGACTGTTTCCCTGCCACAGCCAGCGGGCTGCACTCTGCACTGGCTGTGAATGTGTCTCTGTGGCTGATGAGCCCAGCAGAGCCGGTGGCTGACATGAAGGGCATGGCTGAGATGAAGGACATGGTGGCACAGCGTACCTTTTTAAGTTTCCAAATGAATGAAAAGAGCACACTGAAAGCGAGCCTTGTGGCCACAGCCTCTGGCTGGAGAACAGTAATGACTCACAGGAAGGGCAAAGACTGAGTAAGCACCAACGAAAGGCCAGCCATCTTTTCATCACCATCATAGGAAATAGTCTCCAGATGGAAACAGGCTGAAATACATGGATTTTAAAAAACGTCTCCAGGCTTTTGAGGAAAGTCTAATTCTTATTAGATTTCCTATGATAAATTAGCCATTGTAGGTGCTCGGAGAGAGTGCAGAGATGCCACAGAGACACTGGAGAAATCTGCATGTGGCATCCATTCATCTGCGTCACAGCCGGCATTGCAGATCAACTGTAAGATGACTATTAGATGCATTTAATATGAGTTTTACCAGTAAAAAAAACCAAACAAACAAAATTGGAGCTCTGTCACTACAAATATATTTTGTCTCAGGTCTAGACAGAAACCCAAAGGGAAAATTTAAAGCAAGAGGAAATCTCAAATGCTTCACTCCTTCCTTGTTTATTATTATTATTACCCATCACTCAGGACTTCCTGATCTTTGTGTGACTTAATGAAAGAGTCCTATTACCTTTGCTTGAAATCAATTTCTTATTTCAGAGGGTATTTTATGCCTTTGTTAATATTAATAAGTATATATTTGTGCAACAAAGTGACACCTTGATTTTTTAAGTGTGTTTGTGTGTAGAGTCTGTATGTGCACACAGAGGCTACAGAAGAGCATCAGACGTCCTGCTCAACAATGTTCTGCCTAATTATCTTGACACAGAGTCTCTCAATGAACCTGGAGCTAGGTGGGTAGGTGGCCAGCAAGCACCAGGGACCCTGCTGTCTTTGCTCTCCATAGCACCGTGATTACAAGCCAGTACATGGCCACACTGGCTTTATACTTGGGTTCCGAACTTGGGTCCCTATGCTTGCCCACTTAGCCATCTTGCCTTGATTTTTGTTACCGTGTTCAAAGTTTTGAACTAAAATACTATTTAGATAACATCCCTCAGGGAGAAAACTGCAATCACCATCCTTCACCACTGCCTACACACCCTGAGACCCACTCTGTGAAGTGACGTTGTGTTTTGTGTGCTTACAGGAATGGCTACAAGGTTCGTGGGTGATCAACTCTGAGAAGAAAGACTGGAGAAAAGAGGAACGCAAGGGAACAAAATGGAACCACTCACCTTTGGAATCTGGTCTACATTGCTCATTAGCTGAGAATCAAGAACTCAACACTATTGACAGAAAGCAGATAGAAACCCACTCTGAAGGCTGCCTACAGAAAACGCTGCCTGTTTCCCTGAGACACTGTCAAAGAAAGTGTTAAAGCATAGAGTGGCCACCTTACTTAAGCCAGCTCGAATGGGACCTTTG
This sequence comes from Acomys percivali, assembly GCA_907169655.1. Taxonomy (NCBI): domain Eukaryota; kingdom Metazoa; phylum Chordata; class Mammalia; order Rodentia; family Muridae; genus Acomys; species Acomys percivali. The sequence continues at coordinate 107,545,388 of OU015749.1, read as the reverse complement.
AACTTAATAGTGTCAGAGTCCCCCACCCCCATCCCCACCCCCACATCTGAATAATCTATCTTATACTCCATTAACAATTTTATTTACAAAAGGAAATTCTTTGAGATAAAACAAACAAGTAAACCAGCTCATATTGTGTCACTTAACCCTTGAACTTTGTTTTTAAACTTTGTTTACTATTTATTTATTTATTTATTTATTTATTTATTCACACTCCATGCTGGTCAAAGCCCCCTCCCTCCTCTCCTCCCAGTCCCACCCTCCCTTCCCCATGCTGCTTTGTTTACTCTTTAAACCTGGTTGCAAATCACATCCTTCAGCCACAGTAGCTTCTAAAAGTGACAGAACTGCAGATTCAGCTGCCGTTGAGATATTTACCATATGTCTCTCTTAATGCCCACACTAAAATGTGCATTATCGCTCTCTCGTCACTTCCTAAGTAAAGCTAACCTTGCTCCGTGCTGACTCAGCATGCTGCTAGCTGAGATCCCAGGGGTACTTTAGCAGAGCTTCCACTGGAGGAAGAGCTTCCACATCAGGCTGCAAGCAGCAGACACGGAGTTGGATCTCTGTCTGCGGCTGGCAAGATCACCATTGTCTATGTGTTGTCTGTTGTTGAGTAAAGCATCATGAAATCACTATTGCCTTTACTTCCTTGGAGACTCCTTAAGAACTTCCTACAAGAATTGAGAGCTAAAAGCAATCAGCCTAGGAATTGTGTGCCAAAATATCTCGTATTTATTCACTGGAATTAAAGGATTCTTACAAATTGTGTGAATGTGCGTGCGTGCATGTGTGCGTGCGTGCGTGTACTGTTGTTATTTCATGGCCTCTAACCCTGATGGCTTTATATGGGAAGCATCCTGAACCAGGTACCTCCTGGCACTATAGACACTGATCATACTAGGTATTAATTGCCCACCTTGTTTTAGAGCAAATGTTGGAATGTTGCCTAGACTCCTCTGACAGGAGCCTCACACCATAGGTTTTAAGCAAGGTTCTAAGGACAGTCATAAAAAGGAAACAAACCTCCTCCAGATAGGGCAGCATCAGGTTGGAGGTGCGGCCAGTTTCACTATCTATGCATGTTGGCAGAGGATTGTATTTGCTTGGGATCTTTGTGCTTCTGGGTGTTGGACATGGTGGACGGCCCCATGGTCTCCAGCCCTGATTCGCTACCACTTCTAGTGATTATAAAAGATATCTAATATTCTTTAATTAATGAGAGTAAAATCCTGACTTTCTTAAAAATATATTAAATACATTACTGTGTTGTAGCTTAAGAAATAAAGCAATGTCCACTTGCTTCAGTTTGGGGACTTTCGCTTTGAACCCCACTGTGTACTTTCAAGGGATAGTGGCTTCTGACATGCAACACTCATCACCACTTGGCAGTTTTCTCTTGCCCAGCTTCATGTCTCCACACTGTCCTGTGGCTTCTCGCCTGTATAGTTCCCCCACATGCTGGCCAATTCAGGGAGTTTAGTGTGGAGGGTAATTTCTCGTCCACTGAGAATTTCTGGGGTTCTAGGCTGACCTTCTCATTCCACTGGACTTCTCTTTATTCATTTCTTTCCTACTTTCTTGTCCAAGCTCCTTACCACAAAATTCTACTTCTTTTAAAAGGAGGCTTGGCAAATATTCTGTGCTTGAGAATTTCAGAGAATAAAAGTTAAATGCTGCTACTACATTCATAAGAAGTATGTGACGTGTTGGATAGGTTTATAGCTCAAAGTATTGAGTTACATGCTGTATGTATATGTGTATGTGTATATGTATGTGTGTGTATGTATGTATGTATGTATGTATGTATGTATGTATACTTTCGATAGTCATATTTTTGTGGTGCTGAGGCTGAAACCCAAGGCCTGAGCCTTATGCTATGTCACTTAATTTCTTCCCTAACCATTAGGGTCTCACCATGTAATCTAGATTATATTGGAATTCACTATGTAGTCCAAGTTGTCTTTGAACTCATGATTCTCCTATCATTACTTCCATTTAATTAGAAGAAGAAGAAGAAGAAGAAGAAGAAGAAGAAGAAGAAGAAGAAGAAGAAGAAGAAGAAGAAGAAGAAGAAAAAGAGCCTTACCTAGTATACTCTATATCATCCTATGTCTCTGGAGAAAAAAAAATCATATAATAAATTGCATACGTTTTGTCAGAAAATGGGACAGTGCAGGCTCTTCTTGATGCAGTAGTTCTATATTCTGTTGATGGCTGGAAGGAATTTTCTTTCTTTTTATACTTCTGGTTTTTTGTTTGTTTGCTTGCTTGCTTGCTTGCTTGCCTTTGGTTTTTTGAGACAGGGTTTCTCCAGGTAGCCCTGGCTGTCCTGAACTCACTTTCTAGACCAGCCTTGCCTCAATCTCACAGAGATCTACTTGCCTCTGCCTCCCTGAGTACTGGGATTTAAGGCGTGCACCACCACACCCAGCTTCTTTTTGTACTTCTGAAAGAAGACACAATCTTTGGTGAGAATTGTATGTGTGTCCTAGTCCCAGAGAGTAGTGTCCTTTTTCAGCAGCATCTTAAAGAGAGTTAGCAATTCAATTAGATGACTCAATTATAACTGTCTCATCTACCAAGCAAGGAAGCTTATTTGTGACCCACATGATTTGGGGTAAATGTCGTTAAGCATGGCGCCTAACTCCTGTGGAGTTATGAACGCACCAACTTAGCAGAAAAACCTCATGCATGAGTGAGATTCGCTAGCTTACTCAAACATGCAGCTTATCACAAGCGAAACTAGGTTGCTCAGACTCAGAGCTAGCTTCCAGAACTCAAACCTTCTGTTTTTCCTCAACTAACTGTATGTATCCCTTAACTGTAATGTTAACTGCAATGTTGCCACCTATAGAGCCCAGAGTCAGCAGGGAGGTTTTTGGTGACGGAGATGGCTATGGGCACAGTCCCCAGCTCAGCAATATTCTGTGTTCAGGATGGACTGGTTGCATCTCTCTGGCTCCCACTGACTGAACAGGAGCAGGCAAGGACAAGAAAGTCAGTCAGCAGCCTGACACAAACAGTTTTGACTCAAAAGAGGTGATTTATGTAAAGCAGATTCTAGCTCTGTCTTGTTCTTTGTAACAAGAGCTTCCAGTTGACTCAGCCTTTCTCTACATAGCAGCTATATGCACTGTTTTGATTACTCACTGGTTAGAATAACCCTGTTCAACTTTTTTTTTTCTTTCCCCACTCTGTATAAACATGTCCTCACAGGAAAAACATTGCATATTTGCAAGTTCCTCATCTACTTACCATCTGACAGCTACTTTTCTTCTAGAAATGCTTGTTCCTTGGACTCCATTACCTTAGTGCAATCTTGGTCCTTTTTCTACTTTTTGTGTTTTCCTTAATCTACACTGTAAAGGGCATTCTGAATATTTTACATAAATTACCTTAAGGCACAAAGAACTCTCAAAAGATAAACACTATTTGCATACTCCTGTGACTGGTGTGAGACCCAGTTTTCATCAAGGTGATGGTCTGTGAGAAGAAGCCATATGTTGCGATTTGAAATGTTTCCTCCAAGTTCCTGCATTGAAGGCCTTGTCCCCAATGTAGCAATTTCATCCATTGGAGGCTTTGTCCCCAATGTAACAAGATCATGCATTAGAGACATTGTCCCCAATGTGGCAAGTTCATGCATTGGAAGCATCATCCCCCAATGTAGCTAAGTTCTTAGATGGGATTTTGTATGTGATTGGATCATGAGGGCCATGAGTTTACCAATTCCAGTGTGCAATTGTTGGATTCTTTAAAGTAGTGTATTATTGGGGGGTAGTGACTATTTTAGGAGATGGGCATTACTTTGAGGAAGCGGTCATTTGGGGAGCAGCCTTGAAGGATACCTTGGAACTCCAGCCTCTTTCTTCTCTCTGTCCTCACTTTGTGGTTGTCATGAACTGAGCAGATTTGCTCTGTCACATGCACCCTGTATGGTTTTCTGCTTTGTCTAAAAGCAAAGGAACCAGCCAGCCACGCTCTGAAACTATGAAGAAAAGCAACTCTTTCCTGTAAGAGTCTTGGGTATTTTGTCACAGCAACAGACAACTGAAGAACACATTGTAATATGGAGGTAATTTAAAGGCTGAAGCAATTATCAAGCAAGATGCCTGTGTAGTATGGTGAATTGTGCTGCCATCGTTTAGTCTACTGCTCACTCCAGTCAAACATTCCATATGCTCCTCAAGTTCACCCTGTCTAAAACTGAATTTATCACTTATTCCAAAAATGCCTGCTCTTCCTCTTCATTTTTTTTTAAATGGATGTCACCATCACTATTATTAAATGTCTGGTAATTTACCAAAAGAGCCTTTTGAGAAACACAACAGCTGAGATCCTCCGAAGTATTACATTTGTTTTCTGACTTATTCATTTACTAAACTTACCGTGCCCTCTTCTACCCTGAAGCTACTCAGTGACCAAGACTGTCAATCATCACGTCTAGTATTTATTGAGCATTTTTCTAAAAGTCAAGGTTTGCCCTATGTGCTGTATGTGTGTCACACTATGCAGTGCTGCGAGCAGCATGCCTGTGAGGCATGGCGGTTACAAACATAGGTTTAAATCCTAGCTTTGTTGTGTGATTTGGGGGAGCACATTCAACTTTTCTGTGATTCAATTATCACATGGGACTCTGAGAGTTTAGAAGAGGGACATCTAAGACAGATAGATGAGCTTAACAAGGATAGAATGAAATGCTGACATAAATCTTGCCTCACAAAGTTATTAGGAGAAGGGTGTTATAAACAAAGAGACCAGCGGGTCCATGTAAGCAAGGGTCCACAACTTTCGATAATGCCAGTAGAGTTTTTACCAAGAACATAAAAGGTATGCAAGGGGAAGACTTGTCAGATAAAGAAGGGAGGTGGAGCCAAGATAAGACAAGAGGAAGATAAGAAAGCCAAGGCAAATGGGAGAAACCATGACCCACTTAAAGCAGCCAGCCTGTGCTTGGGCCAAAAGCCTTCCCTCCTAGACCATGCCCCTCTACTGACCATACTCCACTTTTCTTGGATCTCTCTCTCTCTCTCTCTAGTCAAGTTCCTTACCATAATACACTGCTTCTTACAAAGGATCCTTAACAAGTTTATACTCCCTGGAGTCTCTTTCACTAGCCCTTTGCTTCACGCAGTTTACTTTGTGTGATTTGGAAATGACCTGTCACCACTAGCCACAAGCCAGCCACCAAACCTGATAGTATTCTCTTTTTTGTTGTTGTTTTTTTTGTGTGTTTTTGTTTTTGTTTTTTAGAGTACTAGCTGTTTCATGGAATTCCTTCTGCCCGTGTGTTTATTTGTATACTCCGTGCATTTGCTTAGTTGATATGAATCTGAGTTTGATCCCCAAGGCCCATGTAAAAGGCCTGGGAGTCATGGTGCATGCTGGTGGCTCCAGTGCTGCAGAGGTGGAGACAGCTGCATCGCCAGGGCTTGCCAGGTGGCCAGGGTAGCCTAATTAGTGAGTTCTATATTATCCTTTGGCATGCAGGTACATAGACTAGCAGAAGAGTGCATACACATACTTATATACACACACAATAATAGTTTGCAAAAAAAATTCTTTAGAGGAATAGGCAGTAGAAGAAAACAAAAACAAAAACAAACAGACTAACCTGGAGACAAAAGGTTAGAAGATGTGACTTTGTAAGGAAGTTACATCACAGAAGCCAAACAAGAGTTCACAGTGCAAACCAAGACTTGATGGACAGCCTGCTTCATGCTGGGGAAGAGGGGGGAGGAGCAGCTGACACCTGGCTAGCCCAAGGCTTATCTCATTCCTTTGTCTTACCCTTAAGACATGTCTCAGTGCTTCCCCTCACTCTTAGGCCCCTGGGAGATGTTGCTGAAGAACATGCCTGCAGACCTCCATCTGTCTGGGTTCCCTGTGATGGGTCCTAATCATAATAGCATGGCTGTCTTCTTTCTACCATACCTGGATAAGCTTTCTTTCATTTTCACCTGCAGACAAGCAAACTTATATTAGTATATGACCACTCGGTTTCCTATCAAATTATTTTGTCTTCATCAATACAGAATTTACCACTTTTATCTTCTGATCTTCCTATTCCAGAGCTCTCAAATCCTGGGCATATCACGACCTATAGTTTTCACACTAACGGAAGGGGACTGAAAGTGACCGGAATGTATATAGTGGGAGGATATGTGTGATGCTCTAAATTAGATGATATTTGAACAGAAAATAAAGAATATTAGGGAGAAAAATCTTGTAGACACTTGAGAAGGGGTGTTCCAGAGTGAAAACTAGCAGGAATGTGGAGGCCAACATGACTGGCAGATAATAAGCAAAGAGTGATGGGAAACACGTTGTCAGAACAGACAGAAGAAACTTCCTTCCACTTAGAAATTCTCAAGATGGCCTCAGGACGTCATGGTAGATATAAACAGCACTTGGCACATAGTGGGCGATCAATAAATGTTTATTGACTGAATGATTCCCCAATGTATACAGACTATTTTGGAAAGTGAGTTCTGAGGATGCCAAGTAAGTGAGTGAGACCCTGCTTCCGGCAACTTTGACACTTGTGTCTCAGACTTCAAAACCATAGTTTAGGGCATGGACTGTGTGTTTTTAATTTTGTGATTCTGAGCTTAGCATTGCTGCTCAAGACTGGTTTGCTTGATGCAAAGAAAGTAGTGAAATACAGGCATAAAATGTGAGAGTGAAAAAGCAGTAAGGAGTGAGCAATTGCTTATCTGGGTCATGAAATTAGACATGACTTGTATTTTTGAAATAGCATGCCTGTAAACCCCTCTGTAAGGAGCATGTACCCATTACAATGTAAAATAACATTAGAATGCTTAATGTTCCCAGATTTTGGAGCAAGTAAAAGTCTCCCCTACTTTTACTCCAGTTCCACCCAGCTCAGCTGTCTGTACTCAGCTTTTCTCCAGAGGATCTCAGAAGGTGCCAACTCTTGCTTTTGCACACAAAGAATCAACCACTAAGAAAACACAAGTGATTGGAAAGACCTTCTCCCAACACGTGTGTGCCCGCCAAAGCACGGTTTAGGGAAACTTGTCACTTTGGCTGCTCACTGTCCCCTCAGTATCTTCACTGAAGCTCGTGAGTGTTTATCTGTTGACTGTAGCTGTCCAGGTGAGAATCAATGGCTCCTGAATCCCTCGAGCAAGATCTTCATCAGAAAGTAGACATAGCCTAAGGCAAACAATGTTTACTTGGAAAAAAAATTAATAATAAGGTCATTAGTCTGGATCCCTATCACTCACCTAAAAAGCTGGGGCATAGCAGCACGCACATTTAGTCCCAGCTCTGAGAAGGAAGGCATAAGGAGATCCCTGAGAGAGGGGGGCAGGAATATCTCATTTGACCTGTGGGCTCCACCACATAGATGCATACACCAGCATTTGTTCCTGTGCATGCACACACACACACACACACACACACACACACACACACATACACACACACGAACACATACACTCCAACACAAAGACATTGTAAAGATAATTGAGGAAACCTAGCCTTTCTTTGTACACCTTCAGGGTTCTGTGTATAAAACTAAAAAGCTAGAGGAAGTCGCGTGATGGCGGAAGAACTGGAGAAGCACTGCAGGAGACCACCAACATTGGTTCAGATGAGGAGACCAGTGATGGACCAGAGACACAGAAGTGAGTGAGTGACTGGCTCAGCCTGTACCTTTAACTCTGGGCGCTCACTGCCTACAGAATAGAAAGGGCAGAATAAAAAGGTCTTCTGGGATCACTAGCACCTCATCTCTGACCTGTGATTGATGAAAACCATTAAATCCAACATGTTTATCCCTTTCTCCTGCTTTAATCATTTCCAACCTAGGGCTGTGGCACTCGCTTTACTAGACTCATAAAGATATGGTTAGCATCTCCTGCATGGAGACTGTCTCACTCACTGAGTAGCGGGGACTGGCCTGCTGCCTCAGTTTCCCGAGAGCTGGGATTACACATACAGATCACCATACCTGGCTTCTAGACACTCTTTTCCCAGTTAGCTCTTGGAATTTCAATGTTCAGACAGAAATAACTGGCAGTGTAAACTTTCCACTGACTTCTGTTCAAAGGTTGGAAGTGGGCGCTCAGAGCTAGCTAGATTGTTTCCCCATAACTGTCTGACATTAGCCCCGAGCTTATTCATCGAGCCCACTCTCCTAGACTCTGTAGCTGATCTAGCCCCTAAGTCAGGGTGACTGGATACACTCCCACTCTTGAAGAAGTCTCTGGTCCCACAGTGACTCAGCAGTTAGTGTGCTGATAATCCTGCACTTCCTGTCACCACAGCCTTCTTACAAGGCTGACTTCTCATGTCTTGCCATACTTTGTTGCTGTTTATAAGACAGTTTCATTTCACTTCTTTGTTGGCTGGTTGAGGTCCTCTTCATTTTCTTTCTCTCCGCCCCTTCTCCCTCCTCCTCCCCTTCTTTCTTCCTCATGCCCACATACTGCCCTTGATATCTCAGTCGCTAACACCTCTCCCCTTATTTCCTTGAGTGTTTTTCTGATTTCCCATTCACTTTGGGATTCTAATTTTTACCTTGGCCACTCTTTCAAAGGCTTACAATCCTGAATCCTAGTTCGTATAGAGGTGATTGCACTGCCTTCTAACAGATCAGAGAGAAACAAATAGCCAGATTGGAATGTTGGGGCCTTCCAATTGTCTAGAGCCAAGCTGAGTGCCACATTCCTGCTATGACAAAAGAAGACCTTTAGCGGAGCAAGACAGAGCCTCTGCCTCCATGGAACTTCTATTGTGATAGAAAGTAAGCAACTAGGATTCTAGGTGATACGCATTATGAAAACACACACATCTTCAGTCAGCCTCTACCTATATCTGCCCTGGCCTTCCATGAGGGCTTTGGCTTATGTATAAGCACTTCCTTCCAGTCTCTGGCTATGAGAACATCCCCCAAATGTTTCCCTTAGTTAAAATAGTTCCTTTCAGAAATCCTCCTAGAACCTGAGGTTAGAGTTTTAACTAAGCATTGTGAGTAATCCCGTTAATTCTGTCCGGGAATCCTTAAGCAATCATGGGATCTCCCTTTCCACATGATCTTGGACATCTTTCCCTTGACTGGGAAGCCCCAGACTACACACGTGCAACTCACAGGGCTCCTTCACTTCCTCTTCCTTGTCACTGAGAACAGTTTCTTTCTTTTTTAATTAATGTATATTAGTTGTATCAAATAAGGGGTTTCATTGTGGCATAGTCATACAGGCATATAAGGTACCTTGATCATACTAATTTCCTCTCTTGTTAACCCTTGCCTGTTCCCACAAGTCCTCCTTTTCCCACCAAATATAGTTCCCCTTCTTCCTGAAAATCTCTCTCTCTCTCTCTCTCTCTCTCTCTCTCACACACACACACACACACACACACACACACACACACACACACACACAAACTTGTTTCAGCATATGAGAGAAAAATGCAATATTTGTCTTTCTAAGTCTGGCTTGTTTTGCTTAGCATAATGATCTTACATTCCATTCATTCTGGATGAATAATACTGCACTGTGCGTACATCATATTTTTTTATTCCTTTCATCTGGTGATTGGAACCTAGGCTAATTCTATATCTAGGCTATTGTGGATGATTCTTCAGGTATATCAGTATTTCTATACCGTGCTGATTTCATGTCTTTGGGTGGTGACATACGTAGCTTTGCCATCTAGTAGTTCTAGGTCTAGCTTTTGAGCAACCTCCTTGCTGACTTCCATAGCGGCTGCTCTAATTTGCACACAACCCCCACCAAAGACAAGTAAAGTTGGAATTATTCTATTGCTTTTAAAACACTGATTTGTGGAATTCAACAGAAATATACCAAAAAAGATACATTATCGCCTTTTAAGCTGTTAATTCATACATGCAATTTGAAATTCAAAAGCTATGGGTGCATAGAACAACAGACTCTCTCTTCTACCTTTTCCCTCCGGTATTCAGTCCTTCTGCCCATAGATACCCAGTGTCCCTGGTGGGTTGTGTGTTCATCAGAGGTATCATATGCTTATGTAGTCATAGATGTTCCCTTTACACAAAAGCTAAGCACCCTCTACCTTCCCTTTTCAGTAAACAATGTATCTTGGAGTTTATTCCACAGACACAAAGCAACTCTACACTTTACCAGCTGAGTTTCAGAACAATGAATGGGAAGAGTATGTTAATTTGAGCAGTCTCCTATTAGTGTGCATTTAAGCTGACTCTTTTGGTTTTTGTTTTGGTTTGTTTTTTGTTTTCAACTTTGCAGATAATGCTAGTAAATGGTCTCTCAATATGAGCCTTTGACTCTAACCTGTTATCAGCTGGTTGATCTTGCATTTTTACAGTTCTAAGTATGTGTTTCCTTTTCAGACAGCAGATGGCTGCAGGGGTGAGGAGGACGTTTTTTGGGTTCACTTGAAATCCCATCTCAAAAGAAAACCTCTAAAACTTCTGGGCAGTGTAAACTGCAGCAGTGTTGAAATCATCATCCTCTGTGAGATACAGCTATACTTCCGCCGTTCTCAGATCCCCTGTGTTTGGCAAACGTGGTAAGAATGACGCTGCCACTCCGGGCTGAGGGAGAAGACCAGCACGCGGCTGGCTCTGGCATTAGTGTACAGAAAACTTTGCTCCCGTGGCCTTTCCCTGCCGGCCTCCTTCAAATGCTGGAGGAAACAGTCACACAGCTGCTATGGAATCTTGTGGTTACCCATCAGAAAAAAAAAAAAAAAAAAGAAGAAGAAGTCCTGGGATTGGTCAACAGCACACCTCATGTCTTCTAGTTTCTTTCCCAGAGAATGCAGCATTAATAAGCAACTGTAGCCACCACTGAGACTCATTGAGCAAGAGTGTACCCCTGTGTGTCTCACACAAGGCGTGTGCCTAGTAAACAGCTTTTGTAGAGTACTGATGGTGAGTGAAACTAGGTTTTATTTGTAGGTTGTTGGACTTACTAAACAATATAGAAACTGAATGGAGCCCTTCCTTCAGTGCGAGGAAAGCTTTGTTGGCCCGAGAGCTGAAGATGAAGGCGCACTGAGGAAACTGCCGACATCAGCTCTGCTAAGGTAAGAGTTTGGGCAGAAACAGTGGCGGTGTGAGACAAGAGATTCCAGAGTAGAAGCGAACCCCTGCAACTTCAAGTCTATCTACAGGTCCATAAATGACCCATAGAGAAAAGTCCCAAGGACACCACTAGGAAACCTTTGGGTACAAATAGAAGCTTTTGGCAGGAATATGTGACAGTTTTGAAGCTGAAATTGTTTGAAGCCTCTGGAGCTCTTATGTAAGGTAGGGGGCAAAGGGACGTTCTTGCCGAAGGCTAGCTGCAGTGAGATGGGACAGGCATCTGAAATTTACTTTTTATGATTCAAGTACAGTCCTAGGTGTGCGACAGTCTACCTGGGAGCACACTTTAGGAAGGAAAGCTGTGCTCCTACCATCCACCCTCCCCCATCTGTTCTTTGCAAAGGGATCTTTACCAACTAAGGAGGCTGTTCCAGCGTCTTGCCACTGTACAGATGTGGCCACTTGGGTTCTGTGACTATGTTCAATCCCAAGTTCCAATTCAAGGCCCAGACTAGAATTTATAACTAAAATACAGATTTGTTCCCCAGAGCTGACTGTAGCAACGCTTCCTAATGCCCCGTGAAGGTTTACTATCAGACAAGCGGGACTTGATGCCCAATCTCACCAAAGTACAAGTGGGTTCAGATTAAATGGTTGCTTTCAGCATTCAAACTTCCTGTGAACCCTTGAAAATTCTCCTTTCTTTGCAAGGAAGTATAGCTCGGGGTAAAGGAGATGTTGTAAACTGGACTGCAGGAAACCCATTCAACTTCAAGCCATAGAAGCATTTTACTTTTATTAGAATGTTTCTTTCAATGCTGTTGTACAGAAATGAACAGCCGTACCTGAATACTTTGTAATGGAGACCGTATTAAAGTTCCCTCCCTTCCCTCTCGCTGGCAGATAAACCCTCTACTAAACTATCTCCCATTTTTAGATAACACTATGTCATTCCTATGCGCAGAGCCTGGTTTTACCTCAAATGCACATGTAAAATAGAATAATTCTGAATTGTAGAAGCAGTAGTCCCTTTCCTGCTATGCTTTGCCTTTACTTTAGATTTCACACTACACGCGCTCGACCGCTCGCGCACGCCCTTTCTCCGCTCCGTCTCTCCCCTGAGTGCATATCCAGATATCCACAAGGCCTCTGTGGCCTGAGTCACGCTGAGCAATACCAGCTCTCTTCCGTTCCTCTGTCGCCTGCCTTGTGGTTTACCCCGTTAGTCCAGGTTAGTTGTACTGCATGAGCCTCAACATGTGCTTCCCATTCCTGTCTAACTATCCAGTCAATACAGCTGCCCTGCCTTCCTAAAATCAGACATTTCTGGACCATCTTCTGAAATCTGTCACAGATTCTTCGCTGTTCTGTGGGCTATGTGGAAACAAATGTCTCTCCCTCTCTCCTTCCTTCTGTCTGTCTGTCTGTCTGTCTGTCTGTCTCTCTCTCTCTCTCTCTCTCTCGCTCTCTCTCGCTCTCTCTGACTCTCTCTGTCTCTGTGTCTCTCTCCCTCTCTCTCTCCTTTTCCCCCTCTTTCATTCCTCCTTCCTCCCCCTTGCTGTTTTCGGGAATCTCCATGATTCCGCCCTTTCTTTCCTCTCTAGCCTTTCCTTTGAATCTCTGTTCCCCAGATTTCCCTGGCTGTCCATCAATGCCATCCTTGAATATGGGCTTCCTTACCTCCATACAACTCACCAGAATAGTGTTCACCCATCACTATTCACCTCAGATTTCCCTCTTCAAAGCTCAGGATTAGCTTTGGGTGTCCTCATCTCCCCAGCTAAACAGCAACGTGGTTAAAAGCAGTTAGTGCATCGGATTCATGTAACAGGTCTTAAATCTAGAGTCAAACCACCTAAACAGCGGCTCTTGCCTTCTTGGTTAACTACGGACTGTAATCCTGGTTTCAGTTTTCTCATCTGCAGAAAGGGAAGCTATGGCAGGTAGTCCTCCGTATGGGTTTTGTGGGCATGTACAAGAAAGCACATGCAAAGACTAGTGTTTGGGATATTGTAATCATCCGATAAATGCTAGTTTTAACAACTAATATTCACCATATCTCCAAAGTACTTGACGGAGTGCCCTGACCTTCAGCTATGCTCAGTCAGTATCCACTAGAACTTGCCTGAGTCAACTGTAGGGCACAGGGCATGAAGAAGGCCATGTGGGCAGCATATTGTAGAATGGAGAAAATTCTTGGCATCACTAAAGCCATGTCATAGGGCCTGTGACTTACTCTTGTCTGGCAGCCAAATTCTTTCCAAGTCTCTGCCATCCTCTTAGTCCTGCTCCAGAGATTTCTGTGGGTTTGGCCGAGTGTACGGGGGCTGCTTTCCCAGAGTACTTTAACTTTCCTGCCAAAAAAAAATCTGACCTGCTGCAGAGAGCAGATTGCTAGTCTTCCTGAGGTCTCCAATGCGATACTAAAACTGTGAACCACAGATGCCAACCTCCCGTCTGAAATTTTATTGAATAGGCCCCAAGACTGGTCTGCTTCTGGAAGGTGGAGAATGGGCAAAGTTATCCTGGTTTCTTCTCTCAGGCTGAGAAATGTCCACGGCATCCTGGGGAGGATGCTTTAAACTGGGACAGCCTTAATACTTTAAAATAAAATAGAAGCAGTGGGGATGGCTGTGCTGCTCAGCCAAACCATGAAGGTTTTGTAAAAGAAAGGAACCATTAAACTATAGAGTTTGAGCTTCGATAAACATCATGAATGCTAGAACATAAAGTAGCCAGAGAGCCAGGCTTAAATGATCTACGTCCTATTGAAAACAATTCAGAAAGGCAAGAAACAATTCTAATGAAGGTGAACCCTGTAACCAAAGGCATCACGAGCCAGTCCTAAGACAAACACTTGCTTTGTATGTAACACGTAAGGATCTTTCTTCTATTCAAGTTGTGGAAAAATTTTTGGAACTTCGATTATCTGACGATAAACTGGATCATAATTAACCTAGCTCACCTGGCTGCGGTGGCAGTTTCACGAGATAAGTAAACTACTGATGGTGGCACATGGTCCTTTAGTGACTTATCCTCCCATTCCAGAATTAGATGCAGACTTCATGGGCGAGAAGCGAGGCTCTGGTAACATTTCCATAATCAGGTGAGTAAGATGGTGGGAGCATTTCCGAGAGCTTGACCTAGATTGTGCTAGGAGTTGCTCCTGTCTCTGAAACAGGAATGCCCAGTGCTCAGGGGTTATTCAAACTAGTCTACCTCGGTGCACAGGGCTGCCAGCTCCCAGCCTAAAGCGGTACGCCTGTACCTTGGCTTTAACCTCAATTCCAACGTGATTGCCATTTCCAGCAAAGCCGGTTTCCTAGCTGAAGGAAGCCCTTCCCAAAGGGTGAAGTCCCTACAGCTTCATTTGTTTAAATTCCCTGAATGATCTGTACTATGCAGAGTGTGGTGTTTTGTTTGACGCCCCCCCCCCGCCCCATTCCCCATTTCAGGGTATTAATAATAAGTCAACAGAACAGCATGTCCTGAGAAAGCAACGCGTCGATTTCCTTCACTGTCCAGGGCATGACCTGGGCTGGTGCAGGGTAGAGATGGTGTGGCCAGTACAGGAAGCGCCCTCGGGGGCAAAGCTGGGGACTGGAGTGTGTGTGGGGGGATGGGGTGATCGGGGACCCCAAGGGTGGGCACGGAGAAGAACTCGCTGGAGGAGAAGAGGCTCCTGTAGAGCGCGACAGGTTCCAGCAGCTCCCCTCACCCTGCTCCACGCCTCCTGGGTTTTTCCCCCCCTTGGCTTAGGGTTTCCTGTTTCAGTTCTCGGCGTTCTCCAGCAGCAGGTGCTGGTTTGCCAAGCTCCGCTCCAGTGGCGGCGAAGGAAGTCAAGAGAGCGGAGGGGAGGAACGCGGCACGCGGCGGCTGCAGCGGCTCGGGGCAGGAAGGCGGCGGGGAGGGCGAGCGAGGAGCCCGGCGGCGAGCGGCGGAGCCCCGGGGCGCCTGAGAGCGGCGTCCCCGGCGTGCGGTCCGCCGGGCGGGCGGGCGGGCGGCATGAGGGAGCGTCCCGCTCGGCCCCAGCCCTAGCGGCGGCCACGGCGGCCGGGCGCCGAAGCGAGAGGCGGCCGCCTGGCGGAAGGGGGGCTCCGGGCCGGCCCGGCTTCCAGAGCATGCCGTGATGGCTGCGGAGAAGACACTGCAGGTGGGTGGCGCGGCGGCAGCCCGCGGGCTGTGAGGTGGGCCGGGGTGGCCGCGCTCGCCTTCCTCGCCGCCCCTTCGGTGCGGTGTGCTCCCGGGCGAGCGGCCGGGAGGCCGCACCCGAGCGCCGAGCTCCTCCGGATCCGCCCGGGTCGGAGCGGCCGCGCTCCGGGTACTCCAGGCCCAGGCGGCTCCGACCCCCGAGGTCGAGTGACCCAGCGCCCGCCGCTCCGGAACGCCGAGCGGGAATCCTGAGCGCATCCCGCCCGCGGGCGGCGCCGGCCCCGCGGGGAATTCGGCGAGGGGAGGCCGGGCCCGGCGGCCTAGAACGCCGGTCCAGTAGCTCCCGCCCGCCCGAGGGCCAGGGCCAGCGAACATGGAGGCGGGCCCGGGCGCCGCCGAGGGAAACGGACCCATGGCTGTGATCCTGCCGCTCAGACCCTCGCGCGCCGGTGGGGTGAGGCATCACCCGTCATCTCCATCCTGCCCCCTCCATTCGCTCCCATAGCCATCCTTCCACCCGTCCTCTGGCGGTCCTAGGGAAACCCTTCACCCCTAGCCTGGTCCCCTTCCTCAGCCTCCTGCCCAAAGCCCGCGCCCATTTCAGCTGGGCTTCCCCCCCCCCCCCCTTTTTTTTAAACTCCCTGACACAAGGTGTTACTTAACTTGAAGACATGAATCCCCCTTTTCCTCCCTAAACTGTTTTATCCTTTATTGTCTCTAAAGTCCTTACAAGCAGCGGTTGCTTCCAAGCACTGATTAACTGGGTTTCCTGCTGCTTTGGGTATCCGTTAACACTGGGGGTTTGTGTTCTCAGTTTTGTGATAAAGAGATGAAGCCGTAATCCACATTTAGGCAAAGTTCTCCTATTGGTTGCAGGAATGTCTTGGAGTATCTCCAGCTCCATCAGGCGCTTATTGATTCAGATTTTTTTTTTTTAACCGCCTTAGAATAGATGAAGAGATAATTGGGCCTAAGCGTATATTTAGAAATCTGAGAAAGTTGTACAGTTCTTCACTCATTTTCTTATTGAGATTTTCGTCTCTACTTCAGATATGAGAAGAAAATAGGAGGCATGCCTCAAACACAGTGTGTGTGTGTGTGTGTGTGTGTGTGTGTGTGTGTGTGTGTGAGTTTGTGTGAGTGTGTGTGTGTTTTGATTTTTGTTTTACCAAGACCCATTATAAAAGACCACAGCTAGAAGCAGTGGGACCCATGCCTGTGATCCAACACTCAACTTAAAGATCAGGATCTCAAGTTCGAGGGTAGCCATGGCTGTTTAGAGGATATATCAAAGAAAACCATGGGTACAAGGGTATGACGTATTTAGTGTCGTACATTGTATAATTAGCTAGTTTTGAATATAGTCTCCCCCCCACCCCCACCCCCACCCCCGCAACCTCACTCCCAAGACAGGGTTTCTCTTTGAAACAGCCTTGGCTGTCCTGGACTCACTTTGTAGACCAGGCTGGCCTCGAACTCACAGAGATCCGCTTGCCTCTGCCTCCCGAGTGTTGGGATTAGGCATGTGCCACCATGCAAACTGTTTACAGTTTCTCAATCTGGGTATTCTCCGATCTCTGAAAAGATTGGTCCAAGGCCAGGACCATGCATCTTTCAGACATTTCCTTCTGTTCTTGCAGCTCACCATTGTAAATCTGTCTACTTGAAGGTACCATAAAGACATAAAATGATTTGCTTAATTGAATCCGAATTCATGATTTAAAATATTTGAATATTTTTCTTTAAGAATTGCTTTTACTTTCAAAATAAGTTGTAACTCTTCTATTATCTGACCATTAAGAAGAGTAAAAATGCCTTTAATCCCAGCGTTTGGGAGGCAGAAGCAGGTAGATCTCTGAATTCTAGGCCCGCCTGGTCTACATAGCAAGTTCTAGGCCAGCCAGGGCTATAAAGTATTCATCCTTGTCTCCAAACAGACAACAAAACAAAAAGAGGAAACATTATAAACAAAATAAATGAGTATTTTCTTTTGTCTTTGATATTTGGGGTTGACTTTGGGACCTTCTGCATGCTAGGTTTTCTGCCATGGATTTGTATCCCATAACCCAAGCTGAATGACAACAAAGAGATCAATGCTTTTTTTTCTGTTTAATAATGAAAGTCTAATAGAACTATTTTGGTGTAATGGAAAATAGAAACTTGGGATGTTTATGTGCCGAGCAGAGCTTTTATTAGTCACTTCCTTTT
Source organism: Acomys percivali (assembly GCA_907169655.1). NCBI lineage: Eukaryota > Metazoa > Chordata > Mammalia > Rodentia > Muridae > Acomys > Acomys percivali. The sequence continues at coordinate 107,527,960 of OU015749.1, read as the reverse complement.
ACCATTTAAAAAAATGATCACAATAAAAGTATCCTCTTTTATATTTTTGGCTTCTGTAGAGACGCTTTCATGAGTTACAAGTGCCGAATTGGACCCGAAGTGGTTAATATAAAATGCATCTTTAAAACATTTTTTCTAGTCTAAAATTGAATTACCTTGTTATTCTAGCAGAGTTCCATTGGTCTCACATTTAACTACTATATAAATCTAAAAGTGTTGCTGTCAATATCTGCTTTGTGATTTACTTTTTATCTAAGCTTAGAGGAGCTCTTTCATTCTGACTTGAAGTTTTAAAGAAACAAGATGTTGATTGAATTGTTTATACAAATAGTTTTAATGTTAGACTATAAAATTATATGCTGATCTGCCAGTTATTGCTCATTTGAAGTTGGTATACTAATGTTCTATTGTTAAATAATTATTTAGGTCTAGAGTAAGGGCCCTAATCTCTGGAGGACTTCTTACTAATGGATAGAGCATAATGCTTAATGGAAATCCCTACGTCCTTCGATCGAGGAAGTGAAAGATTCAGATTCTGTGTAAGGCTTCAACATTGGGTTCAAGTAGATCATGGTGAGTGAGAGTCGTGTCCTAGAACTCTGGAGGGAAGGCAGAGTGGGTGGGCCAGTGTCCAGGGCATGTGGTGGTCATACGGGATTGTTTGTATTCAGAAGAAAAGAGTGCATGATGAGCTGTAAACATTTACAAGACTCCAGGGTTAGCCTTCAACTGAGAGCCTCAAGTTTGTCCTGCAATGTAACAAATACTCCAAAAAAGCTTACTGTTTTTTTTTAAGGACTAATAAGCCTCATAGGCCTGCAACATCCAATTACAGTTAATGGTGATAGGATGAGGGTTTCAAACTTAGCCATGCTATATCCCTGTTGTGGCAGTATTAAAGTATCTGTAACTTCATCATGGATTTGCCTGCCAGTGGGAAGGCTGAGACAGTACAACAGCATCATCCTCCTTGGGAGTTCGTTTTTTAAGAAGGCAGAACACTTTCCCATATATTTGGAGTTGTCTTGTTTAAAGAGTTGGATCCTTCCTTCCCGTTCCTCTAATAGTGTGCATCAAGGATTCAGTTGTGGTATTGACCATACTTCAGATAGTTTCTTTTTACTAATGTTGTTTTATGTAATAATCCTCCTGCCCTTATCCATTTGTGTTTCCTGATATCAATATGCTTTTATTGGATATCCCAATAGAAACTTATTTTGTGTCTGTGACTTAAGAGTGTATTTATAAACATAGTGAAGGAAAAGAATACATTTTTACCCTAAGTTGTATTGATATGTAAAGCCATTAGCAAAGAGTAAGAAAGCCAGTTTCATCATGGTTTAAATTAAAGATTAACTTTAAAAGCCTTTGACAGTTGGCCTGGTGAGATGGCTCAGCTGGTTGTGCTTGCTGCCAAGCCTGATGACCTGACTTTGATTGACAGGACCAACAAGGAGGAAGGAGAGAACCAGCTCCCACAGGTTGTCCTGTGACCTCCCGGGAGCACATGTGCACATGGAAATAGATAACCAGAGGTGATAAGGAGTTTGATCCAGGGGACTGAGATTTACTCTCAGGTAGCTCTGCAGAGTTTGTGTTTGTGTTAGGTGTGGGAAGTATGAGGAGTTGATTGTGTTGACTCACATCAGTGACGTCATCGTCTCTGTCAGTAGCTGCTCCTCAGTGATGTTGTCGCTCACTTTCTCTAATTTGCAGATGATATTCACTCTGCCTTGTGAAACTAAATGATAGTGTTAACCTTCTGCCTAAAAAGTCAGGCCCTGATGCTACCCGTATGACATCCAGGATGGCTTAGAACGGAGCCCAACACAACACTGTAGCGTTGCCTCAAACATGAGGGGTTCCGTTTGTTTGTTTGTTTTGGATTGTTTTGGGTAATTCCGTTGTGTGGTTTTCAAGCTCCGCAAATAAGGCTGTGTGTCACTGTGTCAGAGGCTTTGACACATCTGGTGGAAGATGCTCAGATGTAAAAACTGAAGAATAAGGGGCTGTATTGTACGGAAAAGGCCGGTGAGGTCTCTGACAGCAGGCTGGCCCTAGCCCTGTCATTTTCTGCCTCTCATTCTAAGTAAGAGTCTTATTTTTACTTCTGTTCCTACCCACCAGACACTATCTGCTTTGTGGCCTTGCTTTTACTGCTCCAAAATAATAAATGAGGGCTGGTAAGGTGGCTCAGTGTGCAAAGGTGCTTGCTTCCAATCTTGGTGTCCTAAGATCAGATGACAACCTACAAACCAACTCTGACGGGTTATCCTCTGACCTTCCAAGCACTTCATGCCATGTGCACAGGCACATACACACACACACACACACACACACACACACACACACACACACACACA
>OU015749.1:107514905-107525587 GCA_907169655.1 Acomys percivali | reverse complement strand
ACACACACACACACACACACACACACACACACACACACACACACACACACTAAATGTAATAAAATTTTTTAATGAATGAAAAATATTAGACACAAGGCATTAAATTAATAAGAAAAAACATTTAACAGTATTACTGGTTTGATTAAATATGCAGTTTTATTTATACATTTTGGTTTTTACTTAATCCCTGGCTTTTAGTTGTCTTAAGAGTGACTGAAGTTGCCAGCTGTAAAACCAAAGGTATTTGTTTGTTTTTTTGTTTTTGTTTTTTTTTTTTTTGAGACAGTATTTCTCTGTATCAAGACAGCTTTGGCTGTTCTGAACTTGCTTTTAGACCAGGCTGGCCTTGAACTCACAGAGATCTGCCTGCCTCTGCCTCTCTGAGTGCTTGGACTAAAGGTATATGCCATTAAATCAAGCTTTTATTGTTACAAATTTGTAAGTTTATATTTTTAGACTTTTCAAAAGTCCTTTAAATCTATTGCTTTACGTCTTTTAGGATGAAGCTAAAATTACTTTTTATTCTTAGTCATCTGTACTCATTTCCTATTCAAAATTATGTGGGCTTAATTTTATCCTATTCTGTAATTTAGTCTGTTTCAGATCTTGGCTTTTACTTCATAATTTATTTTCATTGTTTCATAGACTTACATTGAATGGCTTGCTCATATAATTGAAGCCATCTCATTGTAACTACCCTCTTAAATATTTATGTCATTTTCTTTGGCTTGATTGAGTTGATCTTAGGTATGTATTACTTTCTGGGATTTTAGTTATACTTTTTGAAATGACTAGTATAGATAAAAGAACTTGAAATGTACAATAAATGGTCTATTTAGATAAAATATGTTATTCCTGTTTTTGCTGAGGCAAAACAAGTGCCTTGAGTGACAGGAGTCATGAGTGGAAAGTCAGTCAGAGTTAGCAATGCCGCACACATGGAAGATTGTCTCAAATAAAGTGGGATGTTTTCTGAATGCCATTTCAATTTCTTTTTTAATACTTAAACCTATATTTTAAAATTCAATTTGAAGTTTATTAATTTTGGCATTTTTATCACATTTATAAAACATAGAAAAGGTTTCAAATAATAATGAAAACTGTCTATAATTTTCATATAAAGATAATTTAAAATCTTAGTTTCCTTGTTTTCATTTTAAAATTATTTTAGTCATTATAAATACAGCCTTTAAAAATGAATAAATATGAAAATATATAATTATTATAGTTTCCTGTTCTTCATAAGAACTTTCTCATGTCATTAAATATTCCTTTAAGGGATTATTTTACTGCCTGGATGGCATTGAACATACTCAAATATTGCAATTTGATTTTTAAAAAGGAATCAAGTAATATTAGAAATGAAAAAGAAACATTACAACTGATTTTACAAGCAAAAAGAGATTACTGTGACCTATTATGAAAAGCTGTGTGACCAACTAGGAAAGCCTAAGAAATAGATACATCTCTGGACACATGGATTTTGACCAGGTTTTTCCCTGTAGTAAGCAATTGAGGAACAAATGTCTTTGTATAGAGATTTGTGCCCAGAGTGTGTTACACATGAATTTATTTTTATATTTGTTATTTTTTAATGTGTGCTATTACTGTTACGTGTGTGTGTTTGAGTGTATCCACACACGTGTACAGGTGTCTTCAGAGAGCAGAGGGGAGTGCCAGATGCCTGAGAGCTGGCGCAGAGGCAGCCATGTGTCGCCTGAAGTAAGTGCAGGAGACTGCACTGAGGTCTTTGAACTGCTGAGGCGTCTCTCTGGCCCGTTTTGTGAACCCATTTTCTGACACGTGGACATAGCGGCTGACCTCTAGAGACGTTACACTAGTTAGTGTTCCTATCAGCAGCCTATGAATGTCCGCTTCTACGTGCCCGCCATTGTCCGAGTTTTAGTGCCTGAAAACCGGTGACAGTAACACTTGTAGTGATTGTTGGGAAGGACTGATGATATGGTCACTGCAGTCCCTAGCTATCATTATTTATTATGAACAGCTTCTCATTATACATGATATGGTAATGTGGCCATCCCATAATATGAAATCAGAAATGCTCCAAAATGCAACACTTTTGAGTATTAATATGATGCCCTAAGTAAAAAAAAAAATTGCATGCAATGAAAATGTGCTTGATGAACCACTTGATGGAGTGATTGGAATGGTATGTAAGTGACTCTATGCGCAATAGGTAATAGCCTCTTCCTCAGCTTACTACACTGGTTTTGTTGTCTCTTTAAAGTGCTCCCTTAATACTTTACTAATACTGGCTCCTTACAGACGCACTCATTTACTAAGTCTGCTTCCCCCACAGCCTTAGCCATTGTTTACCAAGCCCAACGGGCTAAAAACCTCTAAGAGTGAGAAATGGGGTTAGCAAACTCTAGCCCTGCACACCTTTGTAAACACACATTAATTTTTTATATGGTAGGTTCAAGTTTCTTCCACAAGAGACTGAGATAAACTAATTCTATTCACATACACGCACAGAGAAGGGAGAATAAAATTTTTAAAAGAGTTATAGCAGCTATATTCAACGATGTAACCTGTCTCAGTCACTTAGCGTATCTCTTTCTCATGACAAGCAAGAAAATAAGTGAACTGATGAATTTATTGGATACTGGCTTAAACTCTCACTTGCTCTGAGTTGCTAATTGTGACCCATGTTATATTCTCACTTTTCCTCAAAGTATTACTTTAAAAGTATTACTTGTACAGACTTGCAGTAAAGTTTAGTTAACTAGCTAACATGTATAATTTATATGCTCTGGATGTCAGCTCAATGACTATCAATAAAATAAACTCTTTAGTCACTGTTTGATTTCTTGCAAATCAAAATGATTCCTTAGGGATAATTTTTAAATTCATGATTTTATCCAGTAGTGATATCTTGGGGAAATTATTATGGCTCTAATTTTTCAATAGTAAGTTTGTCAGCCCATGAAGAAAGCTAGCTGAAAAGTATGGCAAGTGCTAGTTTGTTGCTGTAGGAAACTTCTGCAGGTAGAGATGACCAGGTTAATGAGATGATACTGCAGGAAGGGATGGCCGCTCTTAGTCTGTCTACAGCCATGTATTTTAACATCTCCCATCTGTATCATAAACTGAAACAAATGATAGAGTTTAAAAGGGAACACCAGTTTCTCTTTAGGCACTTGTTTTATTGTCTTGTAATTGTAATTTCATTCCTACTCCCCCCCCCCCAATCTCTGAAAAGATCTCACTATGGGCTTTGGCTGTCCTGGAACTCACTGTATACACCTGCCTGGCCCCAAACTCCCAAAGATCCACCTGCCTCTGCCTCCTTAGTGCTGAGATTAAAAGTGTGCACCACCACACTTGGTCCAGTTATTATCTCCCTTATTCCTGCCCACCAGTAATTCAATGTATTTCTTCTAAATTACTGGTTGTCAACATTTTTAAAAAAGATTTATTTATTTATTATGTATACAATGCTCTCTCTGTATGTGCACCTGCAGGCCAGAAGAGGGCATCAGATTTCATCATAGATGGTTGTGAGCCACCATGTGGTTGCTGTGAATTGAACTCAGGTGCTCCAGAGGAGGAGCAGTCAGTGCTCTTAACCACTGAGCCATCTCTTCAGCCCGTTTGTCAACAATTTTTAAACTTTTTTTTTCTACCAGTTACTAACATCTTCTAATTAACCTCACTAGCTGAAATCTTTTCTGGCAATGTAATCTCAACTTTTCTTACAAAACAATACACTGTATCTTTAGCTTTTGTAAACTAAATGTTATCTTTTCCCCTTGAAAAACATCATTCTAGATTATTTTTGTTTTATAAGTTCATGTGCTATATCACAAACAAAGGAATATAGTAGGGCATGTGAACTCTGAAGGTATTTGATTTTGCAGTTCTGTAAATGTGGTAAGAACAGCTAGTGAGGTGCAATATTAGGCTTTTCCTAAATGATTTCTTTTTCTGTATTAATATGGAGAAAACTTTAGAATTATATCCATGTGAATATAAGTAAATAGTATAAGCTTTTTTTTTCTTGGCTCTTTAAAAGAGTGGTAAGTGGGGCCCAATGAGAATTTTGTCTGCATGCTATTTTCTGTATTAATAGAGAGAACTTTTATAGTTATTCTTACTGGCAATATAAAATAAATACTGTAAGTCAAGCTTTCTTCTTTTTTGTAATGTATTTCATTTACAAACAGTGTAAAATATGTGCTCTGCTTCTCCTGGGTGGCAGGCTCTGTTACAGGTTGTTACATGTATTAAGTCCACTGATCTTGTAACAACCCTATTCTAGAAGTTATGTTGAAGAACTGAGAGAGGATAAGAAACCTCTCTGGGCACCAGATTAGTTCATGGCAAAGCGTAATATGATACTGTTTCTCACATCTATAAATTATAAGCATATAATTTATCCTCACCTTGTTCATGCTCTTCTCATTAGATTCCATGCTATAGTTACCTTGTAACCTAGAACTTATAGTAAATATTCAGAGACAAAACCCATGAATCATCTCTAGAAATGGAGGCACCTGAATAGGAACAAGGGATTCCACCTGCTTTTTTGTGGTATTGGCCTTTGAGAGATACTGTTGAATGAGATAAAACCACGTCTCTTTTAAGTCACCAAACCCTGGGGCCTGCTCGTATCAAATGGGTAAGTTATAGAAAAGGACAAGTCCTCCCCTCATGTTTATACATTAGGTAGCCTGGTAACCTTCATATTAATGATTTAAGTAAGAACATAGAGGATCACGTTTGGTGCTGACGAGGAGCTCACTGTGTAGTCTAGGGTACTGGAACTCGTGACACTCTTACTTCCACCTTTAGTATGTGATGTGCTTAGTAGATCGTTTTAATGCCATCAACATTCCTGGTTTCCTCCTAAACCTTTGGTAAAAGAGAATATAGTTCTGTTACTGACTTTTGCAAGGCTATACGTGGTATGGTGCACATGTGAGATGAAAATATAATTAATGCTGACTGGATATTATGCATCTGATACTATTCTATGGGTTTGATCATTAATTTTTAAAATAACCCTAATATATGCCTTTGTTTTTACCTGGGTAAGTAGACAGACAAACACACACATATTCTTGGTGAATTATTAGTAAATATAATCTTCCACCAAATGTGTGCATATTTGTGGCCATATTTTCATATCATATGTAGCATTTAAAAACCCAGTCATTCATCTTACAGTATATATGGATCAGGACATACTCATGCATGTGCTTTAATTGTTCCTTAATACTATTATGACTAGTTAAAAGTTATGGTGCAGATATAAAAGTTGTTTGGGAAGGGCACTGTGGTTCCTTTACATTCTCATGTAGACCAAGAACATTCAATAGTCCTGGGGAAATACCAGAGGACAAGTTGACTGGCAGTTCGCTAAAGCTTCATGTCTACTAAGACTCAGCAATAGCTAGTCAGAAAATACAAGGGAAAGAAATATTCTCTTATATTTCAGTATCTCAGCAGCAAAAAACAAAACAAAAACATATTTTAAGACAAGTTTCTTGAGCAATCTATGACCCCATAAAAGACTCTGAAAGCGAGCTGGGGTGGACTCTCATCAGTGATGCTGCTCTGCACCAGTCAGTGACACCAGTGGGCTCCCTAAAGAGGTGCTGCTGCAAGGTCCCCAGCAAAGTCTCAACAGCATTTGGCTGAAAATTCTGTCAAAATAACTAAAACATATCTGGAAGAATGTACATAAAACCGTGGCCAGGATCTGAATGTGGAACCGAGGGAAAGTGTAGCAGTAAAGGACTTGTTCTTACAGTGTAGCCGGCCTGTTATAACCTACAGTTCTTCACTTATAGTCCAGGTACAGAAATAGAGATCCCCGGAACCTGGAGTAAAGAAGTAAGCCCACGTTTATAAGACAGCACATGAGACTGGCCTAGTCCCCCTCTATCAAACCCCTCCAATGGGTTCTTACCTCAGAATAAAGGTCAAATTCTTTCTGTGACCTACAACCTGGGGACCCAGGGCCTCCATGAGTGTGTTAAAATGCGGACTTCCTAACTCAGAGTCTTCAGGATCCTTGTTTGATTCACATGCAGTGTCAAGTTCTCAGAGGCACTGCCCTTTAATACTGCTCTCCCTGGCCTCAGGTCAGTTCCTTGTCACCTCCCCTGCACGCCCCTCCACACACACTGTGCTGTAACGGGGTACACTCTGAGGCTGCAGTATCCTAGTGCAAGACACCTAGGACACACTCAGTTTAGAGGAAAGCTGGTGTTACAAATTATAGGGCTAAAAGAATTTTCAAGAAGGAAATGACAATGGATTCTTGTGATTCATTGTCGCTTTGTCATAAAAAGTTCCTGCAAACAATTAGAGAATGCTGAACCATTTTCTCCTACAGGAAATACAGTCCTGTCCCTTTGTCTGTGGAAGATACTTTCTAAGACCCTGGTGGATTCTAGATTGTATGAGTGCTATGGACAGACGTCATTAGATCTATAAGATTGATCTAATGATGGAACCTCCTTTAATTATGATATAGTTATGATTGTTCTTTGTAGCCTATTTCACCAAGCAGCTCTAATTAGTTTGCCATGTGGAATTAACACAAAAGAATAAGAGACATGCATGTAGCGTAGGAAACTGGACTTTGTCTTTCCAATCCAAGACCTCCTCCTAGACTTAATGATCAGGTAAGTTGTACTCCACGAACAAAACAGGCTGCATTGTTACTCGATTGGAGGCTGCATAACTGAAGCCAGGGGAGCATGCAGGACTTGGAGTCGTGGCTTCCTTGGGTGTCAGCATCATCAGAAACTCTACTTTGACATGTTTACTCTGTCACATAGAGAGAAACTCTTACAGGGTAGCATTTTGTATTCAAATTGGCAAGGGCCTATTTTTTTGTGATTGCATTTTTACTGAGGGATCTTCAGGTGTAAGCACACTGCTACATGCTAAGTCATTTGTACAAAAGAGTAACTGAAGAAAGAATAATCCTGTTCTCAGGAAGCTCATCTGGCCCATAAATAAGTACAGTATAGACCACTCATGCTATAGAAGTTCAACGGAACTGGGGATCACTAAGCATTAGTCTATGATCTTATGGAAAAGTGAGCCTTGGATTTGACATGGAATGACAGATGTGATCAGGATAAGTGAAGAGAACACATTAGGCAGCTCCTTAAACATATATACCTTTGTTTTTGCTGTCTCTTTCCTATATAAGTGAAATGAGAAATGAGATTATGGGCCAGAGGAAGCCCAAGTCATAGACAGAGTCTTGAAAACAAAGACAATTAGCAACTTGTGATTAGACGCTGTTTACCTGTTCAGTCTGAGAATGATGTCATTGGAAATGCTTTGTCAGGAAGACAGCTAGGGGAAACTAAGGAGATAAGCTAAGAGACAAGTCTTCTGAGCCTGAGGGGAGGGTGTGCTTTGCCTGCCTGGAGGTTATTCATGTCTGTGAGGAGGACAGAGTTGAGAAGAGGGATTTGATTAACTAGAACTTAACTTAAATGAACTTAAATGAATGAAGCGGCTGAGAAATGGACATGACCCCACCGCTCTAGATGGCACTATTGCGGCATTTCAGAGTCCTTTAATCAGGTGGGAGCCATGACACAGCTCAGATGGGAAAGCAAACCAGTGCTGTTTTCCAAAGCTGAACATGTGTTGCATGTTTATTTTTGTTTTAGAAACATAAAAATTAACCTGAACCATGGGTTATCATTTTGATGTAATATTATCACTAACACCTCGTCAGATAACTCTCAGCCCACGCCCTGTAGTTCTGAGGGAACTGCCAGTCAGGGCCCCATATACCCCTGGCCACACTAATTTGGTGAAAGGATGAACATATGACCCAAAACTGCACTTGTGAGACTGTCTCAGGAATTTGGATAGCCAGCCCAGAATCATCAGATGAAAGCGTTCTAGAAACCTGACAAGTTGAACCCTGGGTTCTGTCCTGATCTTTGGCCTTCCAAAACATTCAAATGTTGAGTTCTTTCATTGATCCTTGCTTTCGTCAGGGTTACTATTGCTGTGATGAAATGGTATGACCAAAGCAACTTGGGGAGGAGGGGGTTTGTTTGGTTCACATAGCCCAAGCCACAGTGCACTGAAGGAAGTCAAGGCAGGAGCCTGGAGGCAGGACCTGATGCAGAGCCATGGAGGGGTGCTGCTTACTGGTTTACTCCATGACTTGCTCAGCAAGCGTTCTTAACCCAAGGCCACCAGACCAGGGATGGCACCACCCACAATGGTCTGGGCGCTCACCCATCAGCCACTAATTGAGAAAATGCCCTGCAGGCTTGCCTATAACCTGATCTTATGGAGGCATTTTCTCAAGAGTTTCCCATCTCTCAAATGACTCTTGCCTATATCAAGGTGACATAAAACTAGCCAGTGTAAGCCTGTAAGCTTTTGAAATTTTCTTTTAAGTCTGTATTTCCTGTGGATAAAGATTAAATTAATATACATTAATTATTTCTTATTGTGTTGTTTGCTTATGTGTTGAAACATCATCTCATTGCAAAGCACAGGTGAGCCTTGAACTCAGCATTTTACCTTCTGAGTGCTATAATAACAGGTGTAAGTCACCACACCTTGTTTGCTATTCCTTTTTTTTTTTTTCTACTTTTATTTACTGTTGGTATATTGTGGTCTTTTTAGGAGCAAATAAGTCTTATACTAAAGATTTTTGATATTTCATTCTTGGTATGGATTAGGAAAGATGTTTTTATTATTAAAACAGCACAGTGTTTATTATTAATACAAAATCACTTATATTTGAAGATTTACTTTAACAGGAGGGTCTCATTACAGTTCATTTTCTTCTCACAGTTGATGTTGAATACAAAGATATACTTTGTTATATTTTTGGATGTATTATACTCAGGGCCAGATCCAAACGTGTTTGACATTTTTATGGTCTGCCTCCTCTTCTGGTTTTCACTGGGCAAAAGAGCTTAGGAAAGCGTATATTTCTTCCGAACGTTTTAGAATCAGCATACAAAAAGTGGTATTTATCAGCTCTTGACACAGTTGATCCTGTGCCTTTCTTTTAACTGATATACTATGTGGTAATTTGTAGTTAGTTCATATAGTCAGTATGCTCAGTGTTGTGGCTCAACAGTTCAAATAACACTCAGAAAAATAGTTTTATGTATGGATAATCTCATGCCTTCCTAATAGAAAAACTCAGATGTGGCTATTAATACCCAGTTTCTGTTTGTACACCATTTATGTTATCTTTTGGGGGGGGGAGGCTGGTTAGTTCATTTACTTAAACCCTGAGAAATAACAAGTTTTGGCTAGTAACCTTTGGAGGCACAATTGGGGAATTTTGATATACTAATCTCCCACAATACTGCTGTGGAGGATCAAGCGTACTTGTGTTTTAAAAGAGAAAAGTAACGCGTTAAGGCAAAGATAACAAAGTCAATTTGAATCACCTCTGGCCAAGAGCCTGTTGCCAAACAGCCTCAAAGCACATTTGTCTCACTTCCCTGCCTCAGAACCTGATTTTCAGATGCTAGATCCACCCTTTGCATTGACAAATTGTAGGGAACACCGAAAGCTATGCTGGCTCCTTTTCCTTTGGTTATTTTGTTTTGTTTCTAGTCGTTTTCTGCAGTGACCCAAACAGAACTCATGAAGTACCACTGTTTGTATTTTTCCTGCAGTGGGAGGTGGAGGAGGCAGCCTATGTGACTAAAAACACCAGACTGGGCCCTTTTCACCTACAGATGTTTTAATGTGCTTAACATTATCCAATACTAGCAATCGAGAGGGTCTAAATATCGCAGCAGGATCTGATTAGCTTTTTCAGATCACTGCCTTTATTTGCTGCTTGCAAAAAGCTTAATCCAGTGCTGTAGATCAGGCTCCTGCTGCGCTCTGGGTAGTTTCCCTTCTTTGTGGTTCCTCCTCCTCTAGAATGAAAGCTTTAAAGTAGTAACTATGGTAGCAAGTGATAAAGAAAAGGAGAAGACAAAGGGGAGAGTGGCTGTCCATTCATGCCAGGTAGTTTAGGTAGTTTTCTTCTACAAACAAAAGGAAAAGGCCATAGTATAGATACTTAAGTACTGTTCTCACCATGTCTTCGAGCCAGGGCTTTACTACTTGGGTTTTGGTTGTGGTTGTAATTACTTTGCATAGATATATGCCCTGTTCATCATTTTTATCTGATCTAGTAGGCCTTACTGCTTTCAGAATTTTTTTAAAAGCTGTGAGAATGGAAGGAGATAAAGATAAATTCTAATTTTTGTCATTTCTGTGATACACATATGCTCACCCCAAAGTGAGGCTTTGCATTCTGCGTACTTGACATAGTAATGTGCAATAAACTGTGACAAGGATAGAGACATTTTATCTCGATTTTCACTTGACTAATGAAATCAGACCAGAGGTTTAACTGCTTCTGCTACATCACTACAATGCTTGGCAGAAAAATTATAGCTCTCGCTTCAGATATTAATGGGACATCTGGAACCTAGCAGTTGTGTTTTCTTCAAAAGTATTGAAACTGGGCTTAGTGGATAAAGGAGCTTGCAAAGCCTGGCAGCCTGGATTTGATCACTGGGACCCTCCACAGCAGAAGGAAGGAGCAACCTTAGCCTGACCTCCACACTCACACAGCCCCTCTCTCTCTCTCTCTCTCTCTCTCTCTCTCTCTCTCTCTCTCTCTCTCTCTCTCTCTCTCTCTCTCT
>OU015749.1:107488221-107503522 GCA_907169655.1 Acomys percivali | reverse complement strand
TGTGTGTGTGTGTGTGTGTGTGTGTGTGTGTGTGTGTGTGTGTGTGTGTATGTATGTGTCTGTGTGTGTATGTGTGTGTGTGTGTCTAAGAGAGAGAGAGAACTTAAAGTTAGTTATTATCCAAGTTTTATTTATTTTTATTCATGAACTATTTTTTGAGAATTTTGTATATAAGTATACTATATTTGCATAATTTCTACCCATTCTTCTCCCCTTCAACTTCTGTCATTTTCCCCAGTTGCATTCCCATCTCAAACTCATATTCTCTTATTCTATAATCATTATTGTTTTATATACTTACATATGCATGCACAAGGTAAATATTGTTACCCTATGTGCATGGGTTTTGTGATGACTATTTAGGTAACCTATCAAGGAACTTGTTCCTGAAGAAAACTTTTTCCTTTTCTCAGAAGCCGTTGCCTATAGCTCTTCTGCTAGGGCTGTGGCCTCGTGAACCTTTTCCCACCTATGTTGACATGCCATCTGGTATAGTCTTGTGCAGGTCATAACCATAGTAACTTAAGAAGCTGTTTTGTTCTTATGAGCCATGCATGATATATTTTAATAGTGTGTTGATTTTGATCACCATGCCTTCAATACATTTCCACAGAATCATAAAGGAGCCTCCAGAGTCCCAAAATTGTAGAGCTTTTCTGTTGCTTTGAAGAGCACGCTTCTTCCTTGAGCTTGGCTAATGGTTTTCTTTCAGTAGTGATGGAGGCTGTTATTGTTGTTTTTAATGCACTACAATGATAGGAATTGAATAAAGTCTGTTGAAAACAGTTTGCTACAAACTGACAGGTGAATATTCACTTTGTCTACTGCAATCTGTGATAGCCACTTCACTACAAACCAGGTATAGGATCTCTTCAAGGACCTAGTATGCAAAACTAGAAAAGGGTGAACTATTTTTAGAGAAATCCCTAAACTTTCCTGTAAAATGATGGAAACCAAAGAAGTGCTTGCTTTCTGAGTATCAAACAGAATTGAATTTGTATTTAGTGGAGTTAGTCTGAGAAGCTCTGACAAATGGCTGTAGCTAATATCAACTGTTTTTAAAAAAAAGCAGCTAAGTTATTTCATATATTAAATTCATTCAGCAAATAAGCCTCTTTCCTTAATTGTAATATCTCATAGTCATGAAGCGTATACTCCATTTACAGACATGAAATCAAAATATAACATTTACCATAACTGCTGGGTTTTCAAAATTTGTGATTCCATTAAATTTAGGATAGCTCAGCAGTGGAATATAAGATTAGTCTCTCTCCATACACCCATTAGTTCAATGTGTTTCTTTAAGCAAATCCAATATTTTAAATCTTTCAGGTTTAGAAGGCTTGTCATATTGTTAAGAAAGTAAAATCTTGTCAGGAGTAAGAGTGAGCTGCTGTTAAACTCCTGATCCCCCAGAATGGTTTCTTTCTTCAGTACACTTCTGTGGCCTCACTATATGACATTCAAATGAACTAAGTCTCTACATTCTACTAAAGTTTCTTATAAGAATGACAAATTTCAAAAAGCCAAGAACCTTGTCATTATTTCTATAAAACACTATAGCACATATTTTCCTGTTATATACTGGAAAGAAAGCTGGGACATCTGTCCTCTTTTTAATATGATTAGATTATTGAACTCTGCCCCATCACTGTAAGTCTATCTTGGTCAGTGAACTCAAGGGATTGGGTTGGGCTAAATCTCCTGACTGATAGGTAGACCAGAAGTTCCTAGTACATGGTTATGCCAAGCATCAGAATCAATATTTTGTTGGCTAATCCTCCCACATAAGCTTCTTGTTGCCGATAGGATTTGTTTTCTATTACCTCCATGCGTGCTGAAGGACCACGAGATGAGTCTCCCCAGGGAGGAGTGATACAACACATCTGCCTTTGGGAAAAAAGAGAAATTTAGAGAATGTATTTGAGAACTAAGACAGGATACAATAAAATGGACAGAGCTGTGGACAACTGGAGAGAAAGATGCACTGATAATATTTTATATGCCAATGAAATGGCACGAAACAAAAAATAATCTGTTTGCTTAACATTTTATATCCTACCTACCCCCCCCCACAAGAATTCTTTTGGAAAGCAAGTGCTATTACTACAAAGCTGGCATATAAAAGTTTTCCAGGTGAATCATCATATTAGTTTTCTTAAAGCCTGAGCAGAAATCAGAAACAGATTTTTAATATGGACAATGGTATGCAGAAATCATGATGACTACCCTTTACATGAAAAGTCACCCAAGCCATGCACTCCTAAAATACACACAGAGTTTAGCAGTTTGTACACTCAGGATTGAAGCTTCTGAATCATTTCTAAATACACCTTTTAAAAATTGTGTATGCAATCTGCTCTATAATATCACATAAACTTGAGAACTCTTACATTTCAGTAGTGAACACCATCTTGCCCAAGCTTAAATTTACCTTTACTCATGGGTTAGTTTTCTCTCTTGTTGCCTGTTTACTATTTAAGTATAGTAGTGTCCTATAGTTATTAAAATCATGATGCTTTGACTAGATTGCAGGAGAAACAATAACTGGCTAGAATTCATTTAGATATCTTTGGCTCCCTCAGCAAAACTTTATTAAAATTGTGAATAGTAGACCTTCCTGATCCACTACAGTAGCACTAGCAGCTGGTGGCTATTGAACTCAAAATATGTCTAGTTGGAACTGAGAAGCCAAAATGTGAAACACATACAGATTTTCAAAGCTTATTACAAATAATATGTAAATTATATTAATGACTTATATTGATTATATGTTGATATAATTATATGTTAACTGAAATACATAAAATATATTTTAAGTGATTTAATTTTTGTAATATGGCATGCTAGGTTACTTAAAATTACATATGTGATTCCCATGTTTCTGTTGGACAGGCTCTCGGTAAGATATTTGTAAGTCCAACTTAGTACATGGGCTCAAGGGCAACATAATTTCCCTCTGGTATTTCACAGGTATTACATGCAAGTCAGTTGACAGTGCCCGTTCCTCTTTCTGTTTTTATAAAGTATGGAAAGAATCAGAAGTGGGATGTGTTTTTGTTAATTGTAGCAGTATGGAGAGCCTGATAGAGACAAGGCCTAAGTGTACCCCATAATACCTCTGTCACCTTAAGTGCATAATTCTACTTGTCATCGCTATCACACATTATAAAAGATGTATGTGTGTTTATTTAAACCATAACCTAAAGCATAGCAAGCTAGCAAAAGTTAACCACAGACCTTCACTTAGCTAGCGTTACTGTCAAACACATGATCTACTTTTACTAATTTGCATGTTTATTTTTCCTTAGGGGATATGTTTTCTTTGTCATCTTTAGACCCACGGCCCCCTTAGATCTAGACTAGTGATATGTGCTTCCATGTTAATCTCACCTCAAATCATGGACCTTGTAAGATAAGGAACATCTTCCTTCTCTTCCTTTACTTCCTGAGTCTCAGCACTAGCTCTCTTGCGGTATTCATAATCAGTTTTGGTTGAATATTTTTATTTTCCTAAACCAGCGATCTTTCAACCTCTTCTTTTCCTCGGAAGCAGTACAATCTTGCAAAAACTTGCTTGGAAGCAAAATGGAATTCTGTGTGACTTGAGGCATATATGTGGGGCTCTGTTGCCCACTTCAAAAATGTCCTTTCTCCTCTCCCCAAAAGATCCTCTGTGCCCTGCTTCGGAGTTTCTGTCTGGAGCACAATGTGTGAACGTAGATCAGAATGACCTGGAACAGCGTGGGTTTAGAGTCTTGGTGTCATGGTCAGTGGCAGCAGCCCGAAAATTGGTGTGAGCTTCACAGCGATTTGCTGCAGTTGGAAAAGAGACGAGAGGAAGTAAAGTGGTGTTAGCCCTAAGAGCAGCAACAGAGTGAGCAAGCCTAGATAAGAGAACACATGCATGCGAACCTGCAGAGAAACAGTCTCCAGATGCTTTCCAGTCTACACCCCGAAATTAATTGTAGTGTCTCAAGTACAGCGTGAAATTTAACTGGACTACAAAAACAGAAGCTAGAATGTTCTTTTGCTCTATGTTGAAGGGCTAGTGATCCCTACTACCTAAGACACAGGATAAATGAAATGCATTCTCCTTTAAAAATTATTAAACATTGAAAGATGCCTCAGTGAAGGTTTTCAAGACATTTTTAGGTTGCTTTTTAAAAAATATTTTTAAATTAAAAAATTTTGTTAATGTATTTTTATATGTCTAAGATGGCTCATATATAAGGTCTAAAATGGAAGAAAAATAAAATGAATTAAAGTATTTGGAGAACACCTAGGATTTATCTAAATAATTTAGTGTTCATCAAATAGTTAATATTATTATATTGCTATGGCCCTGCGATTATTCCTCTAAATCTTAACTTTCTGTAATATAGATCTACAACATGAAGAACTTTTAGCACTAGAGATTTGAACCTGGTTCTAAGCATTAAAAACATTTTACTCCCTCTGTCTTTGATCGTAGACACTTTGTTGACTACTAGTTTGATATGAGGATCCATTAAAGTCTGAGGCATCGTGTGTGTTCATACTTACTCTTCCCAGGGAGAGTTTCGTATAAAGGCACATTTTAGAATACGGCAAATGTGTAGGTCAAGGTTTTTACTTAAATAAAAGAAATAGAGGATTATAAAAAGCAGTTGTTTTCTTCTTGATTCTTTTTCGTTTCTTTTGAAAAGTAAAACTATTTAATGATGTCCTCAGACCAAGGTATCTAAGAATCATTGTACTGTATGGTGATGTTGAAGCTATTGAAGTTGTGGGTTTGTTTTTCCATTTTAAACCAACCGTCTTTTCCTAACATGAGGACCCAGGGCTCACGAGACGCCAAGGGAACTAACTGAAGCCTGCTGAAGCTTTCTGTCTGCTGAGCACCCAGACAGGCTTTTCATGTACATTACTTTTTGTGATTCTCACAATCGCATAATGTTTCAAATATGGGAAGTTTGGAATAAGATTTTGCCCAAGATCATACAGAAAAGTGGTTTAAAAACAAAGACATGTTTGATTCCAGAGACTATTGTTATTTTTAGTAAATTAGCTTACTCATGAAAATCCTGCCCTATTTTAGGTATTAAACCATGCCATTCTGGGTACAATTTTTATAATTAGGTGGTAGATGTTATGTAAATTATTTATTTATTTTTTTGCTTTGTGTTTTGTTTTGGTTTTTTGAGACAGGGTTTCTCTGTGTTAGCCTTGACTGTCCTGAACTTGCTTTGTAGACCAGGTTGCCCTCGAACTCACAGCGATCCACCTGCTTCTGCCTCCCGAGTGCTGAGATTAAAGGCATGTATCACCACGCCTGGCCTATGTAAATGATTTTTAAGAATAGCTTTCCTTTGATCATATAGTTAGTGTATTTTAATAATTTTATGTAATAAAAAGTCACCTATAATTGGAAAGTGACACTTTGTTCTTTCTTGTCTGTGTCTACCGTATAAATCATTAAGCAGCAGTCTCCTTAGTGGATGACTTTATCCTATTTTAGTTCTTCTTCATTACTACTTGTTGGAAAATGAGAATTATGATTCTAAAATAAGATTTCTTTTCCTTGGACTAGCCTAGTTAATGTTAAGACTGAAGATAATGTAATATAGGGAATTGCATTAACTAGATAAGGCAGATAATGGTTGATCTGTCATCTCCCTTTCTGAATTACACAAATAATTAAATAAGTGGTTCCCTGAACTTTCCTCTATATTTTTAAATGGACCTTTATAATCTGTTAACCCTCATAAGTACTTTAATTGCATTAATAAGTATTTAATTCTCTAATGGTAATTATGATATAAAATATTATAAATGACCTCTTGACTTCTCATGAAATTGCCTCCTTTTTGAGGACAGAAAAATAGAATTGATGTGTTTTTCAGATACACTGCAGTGGTACGTGTGAACAAATTACAGATAATCCTTTTACATCTATAAGAAAATGTGATCTTGCAGAATAATTAAAAAGTAGTGAAAGTCTTATAAAGAATACATTTTTCAGTCAAGATAATTTGTATCTACTGTATCTTCTGCTGATTTTCAATTTACTAGGTGTAGGGAGTTGCATATGTCTGAAACTGATTTGGAGGCCCTTGTAAAAATAAGACTCAAATTAAGCAACCCAGCAGTCAGTGGTCCCTGTCTGCAAACTAATTTCACCTTTCTTTCCTGCACAAGGTCTATAATGTATCCTACTGTACTTGTTTAGGGAGTCATTAACCCTAATAAATGAGTGGTCCACTTCCCATGTGATAGTGTTGTGGCCATTAATGTAGGAACCCTTGGTTCTCTGTTGGCATAGTTATCCCATTCATGGCAGACTGTCATTGAACTGAGCACATACTCAGCAGCTCAGGTGACTTGTCTCCCAGAAGCTTCAGAGTATAGATGCTCTTGCTGGGCACAGCAGATCTATTTCTCATAAGAGACAGGAGTGGAGCATGGCGTGTTTTCCACAGGACTTAGTTATCAAGGATCCCAGAAGAAAGCAGACAGGCTGTCCGGAGAAGGTGAACTTTGCCCCCAGTGTTCATGAGACAGACAGGGAAGATGAAAGCAAAAAGCACAAGCATGCATGTGGTGGTTCCCTTGCCAACCCTGAGGGTCCGCCATTGTGCCTGTTTTGTTGCATTGCTCACTTGCCAGTTGCTTTCTGCCTATTTCCTGAGGATCTGAGTCATCTGGAGACAGCCGAGCTGTGGAGCTGAGCTGCAGCCCTGTGTCTTCAGTCTCTCTCAGAATTCCTCTTATCAGTGTCCCGGCTTCTTTCCATCTTGGCCTATGGACTTTTTATTAAAAGTCTCTTACTCGACAGTGGCCCTAGAAAACGGTTTTCCCCGTGTGTGTGTGTGTGTGTGTGTGTGTGTGTGTGTGTGTGTGTGTGTGTTTCTTTCCTGGTGTTAAGGGGTGCTGAGGATCAAACTAGGGCTTCATTTGTGCTAGACAAGTATTCTGCAACTGTTTCCCTACCATCCCTTGTACAGACTTTTGGTTTTTGGTTTTTTGAGACAGAGTTTTTCTATGTAGCTTTAGATGACTTGGAACTCTCTTTGTAAACCAGGCCAGCCTTGAATT
Organism: Acomys percivali; assembly: GCA_907169655.1. NCBI lineage: Eukaryota > Metazoa > Chordata > Mammalia > Rodentia > Muridae > Acomys > Acomys percivali. Next base: position 107,496,445 of record OU015749.1, on the reverse strand, counting down.
CACATTGATCCTGCCTCTGCCTCCCAAGTGCTGGGATTAATGGCATGAGCCTCCACTCCCAACCCCTGTGCAGACTTTTACCTGACCAGACAAGGTGATTATTAGGGTTCCTTTACTTTTTTTTTTGTATTGTTCCATGTTTCCCTATCCTCTTACTTTTGTTTGAATTTCCAGTAACATGTGGCCCAAAAGTAGAAAAGAATGTGTGTTTCAATCTGCTCCTGAGCACATCCTCATTAATTTAAAACCATTTCCAGTGGTCTGCTGATAAAGCTCTTTGAGGGACTGGGCAGCACTACTGCAGCGTCTCCCAGATCGTCTCCTACAGGAGAATTTCATGGGCTGCTGCTAGCACAGGGACAGCCAGAGCTGTTGGGGGGAGAGCTTCTTGGTCAGGCAAAGTTATTGTGTGCAGCATCTTCATGCATAGACATGAAAACATGACTAAAACATGCCTCAAAGCACCTTGTTTTTACAAGGTTTTCCAGAGCACTAGAAACTAACTTTTAAGATGAGTAGTGTCAATGGACACTAGCCCAAGGGGCATGTCCCATGAAGGTCTTCACTTACCAGGAAAGTGGGTCAGAGAGGAGTACAACCTATTGGGACTTTAGGTGAGAGAAGCATGGGAGAATGGGGAAATAGAAGGATCCAGAGAGTCCTAGAAACCTACAAGAAGAACATTATAATGGGCAGATCTGGACCCAGGGGTCCTGCTCAAACCATGGCACCAACCAAGCACAATACGTGCAGTAAACTTCAAACTCCTACCCAGATCTAGCCAATGGACAGGACATTCTCCACAGTTGAGTGGAGAGTTGGGACTGACTTTCACACGAACTCTGGTGCCCCATATTTAACCACATCCCCTGGATGGGGAGACCTGGTGACACTCAGAGGAAGGATAGCACGCTACCAAGAAGAGATTTGATATCCTATGAGCCTATACAGGGGGAGGAGGTCCCCCTTAGTCAGAGTCATAGGGGAGGGGAGTAGGGGGAAAGCGGGAAGGAGGGAGGAATGGGAGGATATAAAGGATGGGATAACAATTGAGATGTAATATGAATAAATTAATAAAATATTAAAAAAAAAAGAAGTAAGGCATGTGAACACTTAACGTACATAGAATAAGTTTCTGGTAGTCCTGGATCATTACAAAGATATTTGAGAGCCTGACATGATGGCACACACCTGTAATCAGGAGACAAAGGCAGGCTAATCTCTGTGAGTTGAAGGGCAGCCTGATCTACATAGTGAGTTCCAGTACAGCAGAGCTACAAAATAGACTGTCTCAAAACGAAAAAAGGCATCTGAGTCACTGGAGCTCCAGGCTGGTAGGCTTGTTGGTGTTCTGGCTCCTTCTGGGTCCTCTTATTTAGGTTACCAGGGAAACCACATGCTAACCAGCATCTTTATTCTAGAACAGACTCTGATTCACAGTGTCAAACTCCACATTCCTTCCTCTTCATTGTTTCTTTCCTAGCTGTGCTTTGAATGTTCAGTTTAGGGGAGTTTGAGAAAATGAATCCATATTAGAATAATCCAAGGTTATAGTTCTTCCCCTTTGAAAGGCTCATTATCCACACACCCTGTAGCCAGCACAACTATCCATCCATCCATCCCACGCTTCTAGGTCTGGTAATGAGGCAAATAGAGGCAACAGGAAGTAGAATCAAAGAGAAGCAAGCTCAGAGGAGGCCAAGAGCCTAGTACCTTCCCTGCCTTCTTCACTCAGTCTCTGGCTGTCCAGTTCATCCTTTTTACTTTGGGAAATACAATAATTTCCAGAGATATAAATCATTGTTTTTATTTTGAATGGAGTTTTTCTAAGACTCTCTGTAAATACATTAATTTGTTTACTTTAAATGAGTTATGGCCACTGCACAGTAGGATTCTCTTAAGTATGCAACTCCAAACAGAATAGAGTAAAATGAGCCTTCTGTTTATAAGAATGAGACCTGGATTTCTCATACCAACCATCAATAAGTGGTGAGTCCCATAGGACCTTCAAGATCTACCCATTTTGCTCCACAGAAAGTCAGTACTCAGATTTTCCCTGGAAATCCAATCCCACTAAACCAAATAGTTGGGGAGGGGTGCACTCTTAGCAGCTAGTCATGCTGTTACTTAATCCAAGATGACTATAAATCTTTGAACATATTCACCTAATATAAGGTTTGCATAAGAGATGTCAACTCTACTTATTACTGAGGTATGAAATAATAAATTGATATCTAAAGTAATGTATTAAATTATAAATACAGGATCAGCTCTTTTTTAATTGAGTGCGAAGACACGCTGAATACACAATAGAGTTCATAAATATTTACAAAGCTGTAGTAAGTTTTCTGTTCTTTATATGTAGAATTGGAAATGTAGTGCTTTTTTAGTAGTCAACAGACAATTGTTTTATATCTGTGGTTGCAGCACACTTTTAGATCCTGATTTTTGTAATGTTTTGGCAGAATTATCCTATTGGGTTCTTCATCAGGAATCACCGGCTGCCCTCATACCTGTTGCATGTGAGCTGTCATACCTTGCCATATGCCTTAGTGAAGAGAAACTTAGTGTAGTCTGCCCACACTCTCCTCACTGTCCAAGTCCCTCTGCAGTTTGGAGCCACCTGATCACTTTCTGCTCAGACTTGTGTGTTACTAGGAATAATTCTGATAGGGACTCGTATCTAAGGTCATTTTTGTGGACTTCTTAATGACCATTCATTTTTTTCTTTCTTTTCTTTTTTTTTTGTTTTTGTTTGTTTGTTTGTTTGTTTTGTTTTGTTTTGCTTTTTTGAGACAGGGTTTCTCTGTGTATCCTTGGATGTCCTGGACTCACTTTGTATACCAGTAGACCAGGCTGGCCTCAAACTCACAGTGATCCACCTTGCCTCTGCCTCCTGAGTGCTGGGATTAAAGGTGTGCACCTGGCTCTGACCATTCATTTTTAATAATGTATTTTTTTTAATTCTTTGACAATTTTCTATAATATATTTTTGTCATATCTATCACTGCTCCAGGGATGGGTTTGACCAGTGGCTACAAAAGAATGAAGAGAAGATAGGCATTGAAAAGCTAGATTCAGATGGACTGAGCTCTGACAGAGAAACCCTATTACCCAGAAGCTCGGCGTGTTTGTTGTAGAGTTGAACAGAGAGGCAGGGTTATTGCATACAGCTGAATAAGGAGGTGGGCTTATCACATACAGACAAACAAGGAAGCTGAGTACAGTTGGACCAGGAGGCAAGTTTAGCAAACCTCAGTAAGAACAGTCTTTGTTCGGGAGCAGTCCTCAGGAATTTTCTGCATAGACTATCAATATCAGCACCCAGATCACCACCACTACCACCACCACCAAGGAAGGCTTTCTCATATTTCGTGGGTCTGAGGCTATGGCGTCCTTCACATGCTGTGCCCATGTCAGCTTCTCACATGCACTCAGGATTTCACTCACTCGGGGCTTCCTTCAGCCCCTACATATTTTTATTACATTCACTCCCCTCTTCCCAGGGACAACCCCATCTCCTTACCCACTTCCAATGTCTTGTCCTTTTTTTGCTTATAATAACCCAGTGAGTCCAATTTGTGCTTCTCGTGTGCTCATGAGTGTAGAAGCATCCACTGGAGCATGGTTGACCTACCAAGGGCCACAGCCTTAAGGCAAACTGACTCTTCTCCCCACAGAAGCCACCAGCTGTCAGCAGCTCCTCGGGGGTGGGAACTTGTGCGCCCTCTCCTCCTCATTGCTGGAATGTTGCCCAGCTTGATCTTGTGCAGGCAGACATAGCTGCTGGGAGTCCACAAGCTATTGTGTTCTGTTGTGCTCCCCCCCCCCCCCCGCCACCCTCTAGCTGGTTCCATCTTTTCTCTCCCTCTTGTACAGTGGTCCCTGGTTCTTAGGATGCAGGAGGGTATGAGTGTGCTGTTTGTACCTCGGCGTTCTACTGACAACACTCATCTTTTGACCTGATGAGATGGAGTTTGGATCTGCAGAACTCGGACACTCAGAGACTTAACCTGCACAGCCCCACTTGACTTTAACTTGTGTGTCTCCTTGCAAAGGTTGGAGTATTAGCTTATATCTGCTTGAAATGTAAGACTGGTCAGAGGAAGGGAACGAATGGCTAACTGCATTAAACTCAGCTTTAGAGACTGTAGGGCCTTAGTGTACCTAGGTGTAGAATTTACTATGTTTTAAAGAAAGTGCGCCTTCAACTTTATAGCATTGCCAAATTGTTCTCCCAAATAGTTACATCAATTTACACCCCCACCTGTAATGTATGAGTTCCTATTTTCACACATTCTTGGCAACATCTGGTGTTTGCAGATTTTATTTTTACCCATCTGATGGGTGTGAAGTGATGTCTCATTTTGGCTTTAATTTGCATTTTTACTATTGAGCATTTCATGTTTATTGGTCATTTGGGTTTCCTCTTCTATAAAGAGACTGTCCAAGTAGCTCTTGTTTGCTCTTGATGAGATGCTCTCCTGTTTAGTCTTTGCAGGATTGTGTGTCCATTAGATCTGCATTCAAATAGCTGCTCCTTTCTCCTCTCTCTCTCTCTCTCTCTCTCTCTCTCTCTCTCTCTCTCTCTCTCGGTTTCTGAGACAGGGTTTCTGTGAAACCATGGCTGTCCTGGACTCGTTTTGTAGACCAGACGGGCCTCAAACTCACAGCCTGTCTCTGCCTAGGATTACAGGCACGCACCACTGCGTCTGGCTTACTTCTGTGTCTCTTAAGTGTCATTTACTGTGCATGTGGATTTCCTCATTTCTTCTAGTAATCCTATCTTCTTCTGCTTACAAATCCAGAGACAGAATCCAGAAATACTGTAGTTTTCTATGTATGTTCTTTGTAATAGCTTTTTTAAATTCCTTTTTTCCCTATAAGTACATTTTCTTCTAAAATTAATAGTGATGCTAGTTTTCTTTAGTTTATGTATGCCTAGTGGAAGTTAAGGACATGTTCAAGTGCAAATAGCAGAATACTTCCTATAGTTACTTAAGCATGTGGGGTATGTTTAGAAATACTTGCTGTATATATTCTCTCCAGCAATAACGAGATTTTTTTGAGTTGGATTTTTTTTCAGAAGAATGATGAAATTTCAGTCAGTGTTTCCCACGAAACCTAACATCACATTGTAGCTTTTGGTATTGTATTAGTAGGCTGTCCAGCAGCCCATCTTACTTAGGAAATGTGACCACAGACTCTGCCTTACTTCATCCTCTGAACATGTCAGTACATCTGATTTCACCTCTAGCTTTGTCCTGGACCATGAACATAGGCCATGGACTATACACAGTCTACATTTGCGCTTCAGCATAGCCTTCAACATCTTCAAAACAAGTAGATTTTGTTTCTATTTGATCCTAAATTGATCTCCATTTGTTAGAAGGTTCTAGTGCTTCCACCTAGGACACTATATTAACATGCCTAATATCTGATACGCGCTAAAAGCCAGCAAAGCATTTACCTCTTTTATTATGCCTTCCTTTGTTCCAAAGGAAAAACCGTGTGAGAAATGAAGCCTACAGTGTTCGGACTAGAAAAGAAGGGAACAGAGTGCAGGAAACTTTTCCTCTAAAAACATCAGAATGTGTCATGTTTAATTACTAGGACAATGGGTATAAGCTGAGCTGGTGCCAGGTAAACGCTAACACTGGCCTCACCGACACTGCTAGTCCAGTTTTGAATACACTGTAGTCATCATTAAACTTGTCCAACATCGTGGTGTTGAGCAGAATTCAGGGTGAGATAGGAAGTGTTTGTGAATATTTTCCTTTTCGGTAAGCATGTAGTATTATTTTATGTCCCCCACCTAATAAGCTTTGTGTATTACTTAGCCATCAGATGAAATATATACTTAAAATTTCTTGAAAAGACTATTTTAGAAGATGATAATGTTTTCCACTGGTTTTTGCTGATTTGAGTGTGTGTTTGTGTGTCTTTCTGTGTCTATGTGTATGTGTTTGTGTGTATATATCTTTGTATGTCTGTGTGTATGTATGTTTGTCTATGTGTGATAGTTTTCTTTTTATTGACATTCTTCCTGTTGAACACTTTCTGTTTACCCTATCATCAACAAAAAGAAGATGTATCTTTTTGATTAGTTAGCTTTTATAACTTAACATTTAAAAACTTACTTTATTGACTACAATATTTCAATTTTCTTTTTTTCCTACAGATTTTTAACTAAGTTAATTGAAGTAAACTGCTTTAATTTTTCTCAGTTGTATAGCTTTACATTAAATTTCAAGTTTCTTACTATTATAATTATTTGACTGTTTCTGTGTATAAACTGGAATTTAGGTTTTGGTGTGCTTTAAGTATTATAAAATAATTTTTCAGCCATGGAAACAAAGAAGTGTTCTCCTGCCGAGGAATAAAATTGGCAGTGGATTGGTTTTTGGAAAGAGGCCACAAAGATATTACAGTTTTTGTTCCTGCTTGGAGAAAAGAACAGTCCCGCCCCGATGCCCTTATCACAGGTAAGCCCTTCTGAATGGCTGTCTGTGCCAGGAGACGCCCACGCCGGTGCCTTCCACCCTGGGGCTCCTGATCTGTTTCTGTTTACTCAGTCTATGGGACTGCCGTTGTCTTGGGTGAAGCATTGTTTTTATTTGCCAGTTTAAAAATGATCTAATTATGTTAACTGAACACTGTTTGTGTTAGTTACTTTTCTCTTGCTGTGATGAAAACACGAGGATGGAATGTGACTGCCGCAGAAACAGCTGAGCTCACCTCTCAAACCAGAAGCAGAAAGCAAAGAGCACAGTGGGAACCGCTTGGGTCTTTGGAACTGGAAGCCCACTTCCAGGGACACGCCCACTTCCAGGGACACGCCCACTTCCAGGGACAGGCTTCCTCCAGAAAGCCACCCCCTTAACCCTTCCCACACAGTTGCCCACCAACTGGGGGAAGTAATTCAAACCTGTGAGCTTATGGGGACCATTCTTATTTAAACCACCAAAGCTATACAAGCCAGATATTTTTTATTTATGCAGAAATGTTGACATCAAATTTTATAAAATGCTGACTTTTTGAGATATGCATAGTAGATCCATTTTAGTTTAGACATTTCCTCTACAATATTTGAAAAAAACACATTTAAGCTCTTCAGAAACCACTTTCATCATATCTCTATGAAATTAGCCCAGGCAGCTGTCAAGTTCTAATGACTACAGGACATAAAAGGCCTGTTAAGACCCTGATATATGTGATCCAGCCAAAAAGAAGAAATTACCAGATCCCAGGAATATATTTATTTTTCGCATTATTCTGTCACTTTTAGGGGAATGAGTTTAGGGCAAGCATGTCCTCTTTAACATTTGATTGGCAGCATCCAGTCTTCTGCCTCCTTCTAGTACCGCCAAAACCATGAGGGATCTATGTTAGCAGGACTACAGAACTTCAGAGAGGGAGGAGGGATGGAGGGAATGAAACCGACAGAGACAGACATGCAGACTACATGCTTCCAATGAGAAAAATTATTTCATGGTTTTTTTTCAATCTAACATCATTAAGGCATTGTTAAAATAGCATAAGGTGAGTTAGTAAGTGTCGGTGGAGCCTAAAGCATGGACTCTGTCCAGTCCAAAAGGAACTGGGGACAAAAGGCTGTCTGTGGTGTCTATTAGCACCAAAACCCGGCCTGCAGGCTCACTTAGTACCTGTGGGTGCTATAAGCAAGTGTGCTGAGCAAGCTATGAGGAACAAGGAACAAACCAATAAGCCTTCCTCCATGACTTCTCTGGATGATAGACTATAAACTGTAAGATGCAGTAAAACCTTTCTTCCCAAATTGCTTTTGTTCATGGTGTTTATCAGCAGTAGAAAACCTAACTAAGACATATTTTATTATGTTAATTCTGCTGTGCCTAATTTACAAATTGGGTTTATCATGGCTATGATGTAAAGATATGTGTGTGTGTGTGTGTGTGTGTGTGTGTGTGTATACAAAGATATACATATATATATACACACACACATATGAAACTGTACTGTCTCTGCTTTCACTTGTAACTGAGGTGGGGTGTCCTAGTCTTTCCCAGTGAATAAGTGGGAGGAATTACTATGCTCTTAGATTTTTTTAGTTCCCCTTAAGAAATAAATCCCAAGAAAATAAACAGGGTATAGGTGAAGGTCTACAACCAAAAACTCAGTGTAGTATTATTTTCAATAGAAAGAAAGAAAGAAAGAAAGAAAGAAAGAAAGAAAGAAAGAAAGA
>OU015749.1:107366424-107488211 GCA_907169655.1 Acomys percivali | reverse complement strand
AGAAAGAAAGAAAGAAAGAAAGAAAGAAAGAAAGAAAGAAAGAAAGAAAGAAAGAAACCAAGCCAATAAATTAGAACATTCCTCAATGCTACAGTGTTTAGGGAGAATTGTGAATGTTTTTTGAGTGTCTTTGTGTGTAAATGTTCTAACCTACGCATGCCCATCTGGTGGCCAGAGGTCAACTGTGGGTGTCCTCCCCTATTGTTTTCTGCCTTACATTTTTGTCTAGAGGCTAGACTGGCTGCCAGTGAGCTGCTGTGTCCCAAGCACTAGGACTGCACATACTGCCACCACGCCTAGCTTCTATTCCGGTTCCAGGGATCTGAACTGCTGGGGATCTTAACTTAGGTCCTTTATGCTTGTGCACCAACCACTTTATCCACTTAGCCATCTCCCCTGCCCATAGGCAGAATTTTTAAAAGAGAATATAGTATTATATAGAACTAATGGTTTTTATTGTGTATCTACATTTTTAATTAAATAAATAAATAATAATAAATTAAAATGGAGGTGGTGTGTGTGTGTGTGTGTGTGTGTGTGTGTGTGTGCGCATGCGCACATATCAACAGTAGAAAATTTTATATAAAATGATTTAAGGAAAAATACCAAAAAGTTAAATAACCTTCAGTTGTGTTCTTACGGGATGTTCATTTTTCCCTATGTCTTTGTACTTTTACTTTCCTAATTTTTTTTGTAAGTACCTTAAAATATTTTGATAAATACAAGATGTCGTGTTCATCTCAGCTACTTAACAAGACTCTGTCTGGAAAATAGAGGTAAAGAAAAGTGATGCTCCATTGTACACATGTGACCTCTGTGCTTCTTGATGAAGGCAAAGTGTGAGATCAAGAAGGAAAATAACAATTTACCAGTGGGGGCATGGCTAGACCAGCATGCCAGGCCCTGGATGACATCAGGATACAGCTTACTTTGTAAACTCCAGGAATGTGGGCTTTCAAGGGTTCTCCTTGCCCTCGTAATACTTTTCCTGACTAATGGCCTCAGCCATGTAACCCCTGGTGAATGGAATAGTTCAGTCTCTTTCACTAGGTGTAAATAAATAAATAAAGATGCACTACATTTTTCAGTCATGTGTTCAGACTAGCACTTTTGTCAATCTAATATTCACTTAAATATTTAACATGTACTGGCTTTATTAACTTACTAGCTATATACTAAACCTATATCTTTTTAAGCTGGAATTATCTATGTATCATTCCAATAAATTTTTTCAACCTTACAAGCTGTTTCCTAAGTGCAAATTAAACAAAAATGGTGACTTTGAGGTTGCTTGCTCTGATGGTTTCTTCAGACATGAGTTACTCAGGGGCATGATACAGGGAATAAACTGGAAACAGCATAGTATACATCATTTAATGTTTCCTTTATTCGTTCATCCATAGACATTTATTAAGTGTCTACTCATGTGCTTCATGGGTTGGGTACTGATGGGGACAGAGGCCATGGGACAGGGTATCCTGCTGCCCTCCAAATGTTGCTGAAGATAACACATAGAATAGTTATAACATGTTGGGTTTTTGTTATTGAATCTGGGCTTTGGGCTTTGCACTGGTTTTCTGTGAATTTTATAGAGATCAACAATTTCATATGATTGAAATACATTCAAGTTAGGTTGAAGAACACAGTCCGTAGAGGAATTTTAATTCAGAACATGGCTGCTCTGGCAAGAGATCACATCCAAAGACTTTCTAGGTCTGTGTGATCCAGCTGGAATACAAACATGCTTTTAATCCAGGAGACAGAGGCAAGCAGATCTGAGTTCAAGACCAGCCTGGTATAGAGCAAGCTTCAGGTAAAGAAAAGCTTAGGCCCAGGCGTAGTGATACATGCCTTTAATCACAAATGAAGATAAAGTTAGTTTGTAGAAGGAAGCACCCATGTTTGAAAGTGATGTGTAATTGAGTGGCAGAAAAGGTGATGAATCAGAGAAGATTTGACAGAATAGGATATGCCCAACTCTCACAAGAAGAGAGAGGAAAGGGAAGCTACTTAAGAGGCAATGCAAAACCAGGCTGGTGGCACATGCCTTTAATCCCAACACTCCGGAGGCAGAGGCAGGCGGATCGCTGTATGTTCGAGGCCAGCCTGGTCTACAAAGCCACTGAACTCATCACAAATACCACAAGATAACAATCTGTTGAAGAAATGTGGTTTTTTGAAAGTTGTTAACTGACATTTGCCACCACATTTCCGAGGACAGGATGCAGAATGTATGATATCTATCCCAGCACTCTGACCAGCTGGCTTCATCTTTGTGAACCTGTGTTTTGAGAAACACACCTTGTGGTGTTTGTGAAGGGTTCGGTGGCTATTAAAGTTAAGACTGGACTAGGGGAAGAAATGTGGGTGTCAAAATAAGGAAATCTATGCATAAAACTCAAGTTCTGCTGCTGTCCACACAGGGAAATCGGTCTCGCTGTGCCTGCTTCTTTGTTTCTGAACTGCCGTGGGCAGGCTGTGAGGAGTAAATGGGTTACTCAGAGTTTTCTTTGCTTCCTTCATTACTACAACTTCAGACTCTCACCATCACATCTTCTATTTAGAGGGGAAAACCTACAAAATACACCCACAGATGAGAGGAAGTGCCTGCTGCTCAGAAGCGGACCAGCGTAGAGCTGAGTGGGCTTGTCCCTGTGGCGCAACGCCTGAGAAGCTGTGGCGCCACCCTAGAGCTTGTGGCTTTAGCTCTACAGCTTTTAAGACTGGAATTTCTAAAAGTGTTGTTGAGAGTTACAGATTGTGCTATGTCTGTCAACTGTGACTCATACTGTCTGCATTCCAGTTCCTATTTTTAAAAACTCTGAGCATGAGGCTGGAGAGATAGCTCAGTGCTTGAGACCACTTGTTCTTGCAAAGAGCACAGGTTTGATTCCCAGCACCCGGATGGTGCTCACAACCATTTCTAACTACAGTTCCATGGGAGCTAACAAACTCTTGTGGCACTAGACACACATGAGCTACACAGACGTACATCAAGCAAAACACTCCTATCCATAAAGTAAATGTGTGCTAATTAGAAAAACTCTCATCATATGTAAGTCATCATGTATTTAATTATGCATTTACTCCTGAAAGTCCACCCTGTTCTTATTGCAGATCAGGAAATTTTACGGAAGCTAGAGAAGGAAAAAATTCTGGTATTCACACCATCGCGGCGCGTCCAGGGCAGGCGAGTGGTGTGCTACGACGACCGGTTCATCGTGAAGCTGGCTTTTGAGTCCGACGGTATCATTGTGTCCAACGATAACTACCGAGATTTGGCAAATGAGAAACCAGAGTGGAAGAAGTTCATAGATGAACGGTTATTGATGTATTCCTTTGTCAATGACAAGTAAGTAAGCCAGCTATCCCTCGATGCTACAGTAGTATCCCTCCCATTTGCCGCTGACCTGACCTGAGACAGGTTTCTTTTGACCACCAGTTTCCCACTAATCCTCATGGGAGCCAAAAACTGAACACTTGTGCTGTAAGAGGGCCAGGATAAACGTGGTGCCCTTCTTAGACTAAGGGACCTGCCTGACAGAAACATCTCTCCCCTGTCCCGCCAAAAATTCCTGTCAAGTCCACTTAGTGCACAATAGCTTACTAAACACACACATCTAAATAGTTGTTTTATCAAGGAAGACTGTGGTCATGATAGCAGACTTCAAGCTGCTGAAAGGGCAAATGACGTAAACACAAGTTACAAGAAGTAAATATATTCAAAGCATGTGGAAGAAATTTACCTATTGTTAATCTAAACCCAAAATGAGTTTATTTTCTCACCTGATTAATTCACAAAAATATGAATGCTTTCTGTTAAGGATGCATAAAAACTGGGCCAGGAGAGTTGGCTCAGCACTTGAGAACACTGGCTGCTTTTCTAGAGACCTAAGCTGAGTTCTCAGCACCCACACGGCAGTTCACAGCCACCTGTAACTCCAGGACCAGAGGATCCAACACCTTCTTCTGACCTCCTTGAGCACTCACACGTATGCTGCACAAACATACATGCAGGCAAAACACCTGTACACATAAAAATAAATAAATTGAAATTTTTTTTAAAGATTTATTATTTATACAGTAGTCTACACACATGTGTGCCTGCCCACCACAAGAAGGCACCAGATCTCATTACAGGTGGTTGTGAGCCACCATGTGGTTGCTGGGAATCGAACTCGGGACCTTCAGAAGAACAGATGGTGCTCTTAACCTCTGAGCCATCTCTCCAGCCCAATTTTTTTTAATTTTTTTTAATTAAACTTTTTAAATGTATGAAAACTATTGTATAATTTAGCAAAAGTTAGCAAAAGCTTCAAAAATGTATTTACATGCTCAGCCTTATATTATTTCTTAGAATATATTAATGAGGAAAAAAAGAAAAGCCAAATAAGCTAATTTCTGTATTTAGAACTACAAGAATTCCAAGGTGACTAAGCATGCAATAGAAAAATCCGACAGGTTATAATGCACACCTGCTGCGGTGTTGCTCAGTTGCTGGGTTGTTATGAAGACTCCTGAGAACTGTGGGAAATGGGTGTGGGCACACACCTGTGATCTCAGCACTGTAGAGGCTGAGGCTGGATAATCACAAGTTCAAGGCCACCTGGACATCAAAAGGACTGAGGAGGAGGAGGGAGTAAACATGGAAAGTATTTTTCTTTAGCAATGCTGGGCATGGAACCTACGGTCGCACTCAGGCCAGGCCAGTCATCTACTGACCTACACCCCTAAGCTCTAGGGGTTTTGTTCTGTTTTGTTTTCTGTATCTTGCTTTTGTCACAATAATGCTGTTGTTAAGTGATTTCTTTAGACATTTTGATTGTTCCTCTGAGTTTTTATATTGCTCACATTCTTATTGCAGGTAAAGACTTGGGCTTATTTCAAGTAGAACAGTATTATCTATTTCTGTGCATGATACGAATTTTTCTTTTGTCCATTTGATAGTCAATCCAATGATAAGTGTTCGCCCTTGGATTTAGTTCTTTCTTTTAGTAGTAGGGATCAAAGCCAGGACGTCACGTATGCATGCTGGGCAAGCGTTCTGCCACCCTAAAGTACAGCCTCAATGCCTTTGCTCCTTAGTCTTTGTGAAGCAGGGTCTCTTAACTCATGCAGCCTGGCCTTGAACTCGTTCTGTAGCCCAGGAAGCCTGGACTTGCAATCCTCTTGCCTTAACCTCCTCTGCTTGCCAAGCCTCAGAGTCCTGTCCTCCTGCCTCAGCCTCAGGCAACTGGGACCACAGGTGTGGTTGCCGCCTTGGCTCTGTTTTCCTCTCAGGTGAGAAGCCATTTAACTATGAGAAGAGAACAGACTTCAGAGTCATGTATAATTGCATCTTGGCTTTGTCATTGGATGTTAGATACAAAGTGCATTAATTCATCTGAACCTAAATTAGATTTATTTATTGATGTATAAGATGGAGCTTGTGCTTGGAAATGCAGAGGTGTGTGAGGCACATCTGCCACATGTGGTGTCGATCAAGTCTCCGTCCTCACTGCTGCCCCTCTCCCGCCTTCCCTTCTCAACTGCTCCTAGTGACTCCCCACCTGGCCTGCACACCCTTGCAAGACTGCTGCTCACAGAGCTCTCCTAAAATACCCTAGTAATTATTATTCAGATTCCTACAAGCATCCCAAGACTGAAAGGGGAAAATAATATGTCAGGAGATGCTGCCTCAAAACTTACTTAAACTAAATCAGATACAGTTAAGGTGAGAGCTGAGCTTTCCAGGAGACCTTGGCTTAAAGTAGGGTTCTTTTTATCTTATAAGTACTATTCAAGACACTTGGATTAAAGTCTCAATAAAATAGAGCGAATGAATGTTTATATCTTTAGGATTAAATTAACCTTCTTTTTATGTGTTATTTTTTATTGTTATCTCTGTGACAGGTTCATGCCCCCTGATGACCCTCTTGGCAGACATGGCCCAAGTCTGGATAACTTTCTGAGGAAGAAACCCATTGTTCCTGAGCACAAAAAGCAGCCTTGTCCATATGGTAACTGCCTTTACAAATACTTAACATGTACCTTTACAGCACTATATATGGTTAAAGTTTGGCTAATATAAATAAACATTGAAAATCTTACATGGTATACTATGTGCTTCTTTTGATTATAATTAAATTTAAGAAAGTATCTTAGCCTTCAAAATTGTTTTTACCTATTTGGGTTCAATATAGAAATTTCTCTGAGTAAAAATAGTGTTAATTCTGTTTGAAGTTAGTGTTTATGGGAATGAAAAATGAGGAGTCCTTCCGTCTCAGTCCGACTCAGCTCAGCGGAGCTTTATGGTATTGCAGCAGTGCAGTTGCTCTTCTCAGCAGAGCTCCCCACCCAGTTGTAAAGACCTGGGAAAGAAGAGCAGATGTGATCAGAGATACCCGCTGAGACCTTCCTCAGCGCCCTTCCTAGTAAGCAAGGAGACTGGGGAGAGTGAGGACAGACTAAGGCATAGCCCAGCTCCCATTTCTGCCTCTTTGACCAGTTCAGATAGGCATGCCTCGCTGACTGGGCAGGGTCTCGGGGTGTGCTCCTTCGCCTAACTGACTTTGTCTTCATAGGAAAGAAGTGTACGTACGGACACAAGTGCAAATATTACCACCCAGAAAGGGGCAGCCAGCCTCAGCGCTCAGTGGCTGATGAACTTCGTGCCATGTCTAGAAACACAGCAGCCAAAACTACAAATGAAGGAGGACTGGTGAAAAGCAACAGTGTTCCTTGCAGCACCAAGGCTGACAGCACTTCAGACGTTAAACGAGGTGCTCCAAAGAGGCAGTCAGACCCAAGCATAAGGACTCACGTCTACCAAGACATAGAGGAAAAGCTTCCCACCAAAAACAAATTGGAAACCAGGTCTGTACCTTCCTTAGTTAGCATCCCGGCCACTTCTACTGCAAAACCCCAAAGCACTACATCTTTAAGCAATGGCCTTCCATCTGGAGTTCATTTCCCACCTCAGGATCAAAGACCACAGGGACAATACCCTCCAATGATGATGGCAACCAAAAATCATGGAACGCCAATGCCTTATGAACAGTATCCAAAATGCGACTCCCCTGTTGACGTTGGGTATTATTCCATGTTGAATGCATATTCAAATCTGAGTATCTCAGGCCCCCGAAGTCCTGAAAGGCGTTTCTCATTAGACACTGATTATAGAGTAAATTCTGTAGCTTCAGACTGCAGCAGTGAAGGGAGCATGAGCTGTGGGAGCAGCGACTCCTATGTGGGGTACAATGACCGGTCCTATGTCAGCTCCCCTGACCCGCAGCTGGAAGAGAGTCTGAAGGGTCAGCACATGCACCCTCATGGCCGCCTTAATTCCCAGCCCTTCCTGCAGAATTTACACGATCCTCTAACCAGAGTGCAGAGCTACAGTCACGAAGAACCAAAGTTCCATCACAAGCGTCCTCTCCCTCACTTGGCTATGCATCTGCAGCACCCCGCTGTGGGCGCCCGGTCCAGCTGTCCTGGAGATTACCCCTCTCCTCCAAGTTCAGCACACGCTAAGGCACCACACCTAGGGAGGTCCTTAGTGGCCACGAGAATAGACAGCATTTCTGACTCTCGCCTCTATGATAGCTCTCCTTCAAGACAGAGAAAGCCTTACTCTCGCCAGGAAGGCCTAGGAAGCTGGGACAGGCCAAGCTATGGCGTGGACGCCTACGGCTATCGGCAGACTTACTCCTTACCCGACAATTCCACACCCCCCTGCTATGAGTCGATCACCTTCCAGAGCCTGCCTGAGCAGCAGGAGCCCACCTGGCGAATCCCGTACTGTGGGATGCCGCAAGATCCTCCGAGGTACCAGGACAACCGAGAGAAGATCTATATCAATTTGTGCAACATCTTCCCCCCTGACCTTGTGAGGCTCGTCATGAAGAGGAATCCTCACATGACAGACGCCCAGCAGCTGGCCGCAGCCATCTTAGTGGAGAAGTCACAGCTGGGTTATTGAAAAGATGATGCATCTTTGTGGTGTTGAGTAGTTTTTTGTTCAGCTCAGATGCTGAGGGAGGTTTGCTACAATAGCACACGTGATCTCCTTCTCAGCGGGGAGGTTATATAGTATCCATTTATGTGAAATACTGCATCATGGAATCTGTATGGAACCCCACTTGGTGGACATATCACGGGATTGCTTTACATTCAAACTTTTTTTTTTAACCTTTCCTTTTTAAAGCTATACACTTGGCTGGAAATTTCTCCAGTTTGATTTAATAGATGTATCTGTGATCTTTGATATTCCTCTTTGGTGCATCAGGGGTTTATATGCAGCACTTTTTATCCTTGTTTCCTGTCTTATGAACTTGGTGTTTGTCTGTCAACTGCAAGCAATTGCAGTACCTTCAGGATGTGGAGGTACTGGACTAGACCTAGCAAACTATTTCCTCAAGCCAAGCTTAACTAGAATCCTTTACAGCTTCCTAAGTTATTTTTATTTGGGGGAAGTGGGCTTCTTTGTGCTATAGTCCTTATTTATAGGAACAAAGATATACTACAGCACTGACTTTATATTTTAAACAAAATGCAAGTTACCAGTTATGTTAAAATGGGTAAGAGTATATATTAGAATGATTTCCAGTGTGGCACTTTTTATTATTTTATTTTTGTTTGAATATTTCCTGTTAATAAAATTAGTTACTTTAAATGGTCATTTTAAAAGAAAGCAGATGCAATCAACGGGAAAAATGTTTCCATTTCCTTTTTTTTTTTTTTTCCTTCTTTTTTTTTTTTTTTTTTTTTTTTATGAATAAGGCAAAAGCCGTAACTATTACAGGTTAAAGCTTTGTTTTCCAGCTAAAATGTGCTTTTTGACAGTAGAAATGGAATTGAAGTCCTAGATTTCCATTAACATGTATTTTTAATGTCTGTCTTTTTGTGGGAGGCACAATGCTGGATGAATAACCCATTCACAGTACTTGCCTGTTTTTAATGAATTTAGGTATTCTCAATGCAACTTTTATATTTAATACACTTAGCTTTCCTGCTATTTATCAAGGCTGGCCTGAGATGGTCTAATGTGTTGAGGATATGCAACATTTACTGATACTGCACTATAGAAATGGCAACAAAGGACTTGTAAATGGTAACTTAATTTTTTTGTAAGATATTGTATATTTTCCATTTTCCTGCAGGTAGTTTTTTTTTTTTTGGGGGGGGGGCCTGTTATATTATTAAGGCCAGACTCTTGCCACAAGTAGTGTAGTTTAGATACAGACTAAAGTCTGTTCTAGTATTAGTAAGGGATATTTCTGGTTGCAAAGTCATGGGTTTTGCTTGCTGTAGTGACCTGAGGATTGGGAGATTGATTTATGATCAGTGCAGACAGTCTTGTGATGGGCAGAAGTTGCCTCTGATTTTGCTTGTCGTGAAGGACAAGGCAGGCTCTGCTCCTGTAGTTAGCCTGGATGCTCTAGTCTGGATGGTCCTGCAGTCTGAGAGAGGCAAAGCCCTGAAAGCCAGAAAGTACCTTTTACTGTTGATACAAATTGTATCTTTTTAACAATAAGAGCTATTTTGATTTGTAGATCTAGTTAAAAACACAAATGTGTAACTATAATTAGACTTTTGGGCAACATTTTATCCCTTATTTAAATACAAAATTTTAAAGAAAAATTGAAGTCTAGAATAGGATAGAAAATAAAAGTAACAATTAAGGTAAATAAAGGTGTCTGTCTTAGTTTTATATATTAAAATATATTAAATAAATTTATTGGCATTTTCTTTCTCCTAAAACTTATCTAGTGTGAACTTAAAATAAAGGTAAAATGCTGCCTGAAAATAACGTCCAAGCATCTTCGACTAGGATAACATTTTCACTACTTGTGTGACACTGTGTGTTGCATGGAGTAGGATTTGGGTACACAGTAAATGCTTCTAAATGGCATTGTGCATATTAGCATATCCAATAATCTGAACCATGTTCAGCAAACTTAATTCAGGAAAGTGATGTTCTACAGTTACTGCTGTTGTGTTTGAGTGAGGGTGGCACACATCTTTACCCAGAGTGTGATACAGGGGGTGCCATACCAGCCATTCCAAGTAGTGTCTGTCTGAGAGTGACACTGCCAACTTGTGAAACTGTCCTCGATCTTGTGGTTGTCTGAAGGACAGGTTGAAATGTAGAAGATAAATGAATGCCAAAAACAAGGTTGCAAATGTGGGGTTCCTCTTACCCAGCCTGAGCAGTTGTACTGTGAGGCTAGAGTAGGAAGTCACTTCAAATGAACATATCACTTCGGCTTCACTTTAGCACTGTGATTGTTTGGAAATGGGCAAAATGACCAATATTATTTAAGTGAGATCTTAGGTAAAAAAAAAAAAAAAAAAAAAAAAGGACATGTCTTAAAATTCGGCCTTCTTATGTTTTAGCTGACTAGTTGCTCTCTTTTTCATCTTTAATATAATCCTTTCAGTGTGTGTCATGGAGTGGGCAGCTCTGCCCCCCCCCCCCCTACATTCTCAGTGCCATTAGCTGTGTGCTAAGGAAAAGCATCCTGATGACAGGAGGGCAGTCTGTCTGCCCCCTTTAATGAAGCACCAACATTGCTTGCCTAGTTTAAGAAAGAATAAGATAATTGGCAGGCTTTAGCTACATTAAATTCTCAAATATCTCAAGTTATAAATAAAGGAGTCCACTATCAAATTCCTAGCTGATCATAAACCTTAATTTTAGCTAAAAATCTGTCTTCCCAATTGCTAATTCTATTTACCAGACTTGCTAGAATAAATAACCTGAAAATGATGTGCCAATAAGTAGTAAAAATGTCAGAATTGGTCAGCTGATTAAAAAGGACTCAGACTGGAATATTCTGCCCCTGAATAATAGACAGTTGACTGTACTTTATGCAGTAATTAGCAGTTCGTTGTCCCTGTGTCTTAGTCCGGAGGGAATAGTACCTAACTGGCCAAAATGGCCCTTAGAATTTCCTCTTTTCTTGCATGTAATACAGACATTTTCAGTCTCATTATCCTAATGGGAGTTTGTCACTGGCTTAAACAGTGCAAGTAATGGTCACCAGTGTGAAACATTTGACACTGGTGGAAACTTGAATTTTTGTTTTTATGAAAATACACTTATGAGAATATAAAATATACCTAAAGAGGGTATTTTATATATACACATGTTTGTTATGAAGTATTAAAAATGAGGGATTGTCCTTTAATGGCAACATTTTCCTGACTGAACTATTTCTTTGAGTTGTGAATGACCAAGTCTAGGGTCGATTTGACCAATGATGAGATTCAGAACCACTTACGTGGTAAGAAACACTTGGTTATATTCTTGGTATTTTTAAAGATTATTTTGATAATTTTAATAGAATGTGTAATTTTTAAATACACAAAAAGTAGTATTGATTATACAAATGATTATTTAACGTCTTTTATGGATGTATCTATATGTATATAGACAGTAATATATTTATAAAACAAATATACTTTATGTTGTATTTTTTAGTTTGTATTAGATGTATGACTGTGTGTGTATATATGCACGTGGTCACACGTGTATCTATATGTGTCTATCTGCTGCCTGCCTTTCTGTGTTTGAAAGTTGAAACCCTTTTCCCTGACTTACTGGTATTTAAAGTGTATTTGATTTTTTTTTCTCCTCCTTTTACTATCCTTATTCCTTATTCAAGATAAAATAAGAGGTACAGTTTTCTAGTCTCAGTTGCTGGATGGTTCTTCCATTTTATTAATGTCTAGTTCTTAGAGAATGCCTGACATCAAGCAGATTATGGCTAGAGATGATGATTATGTTCCAAACATTTTAAAAGTGAAAAACGCCAGCTGTGATGGAAAAGTTTCAGAATACACACCAATGAACAAAATAAGCATAACGATGGAGTCACACCCATCCCAGGATGCAGGAAGCCAGGTACCTCAGAAAGCAAAGAAGCATGTGTTGTTCTCGATGCCCTGGGAAGAAAGCCCTAGGTGGTGCCAGCAGCTCTTTCTGTGTCGGACCTGGTAGTAAGTGACTGAGGCTCCTCAGAGAGGCATACAGGCTCTTAACTGCTCACCTTTGCCTTTACAAGTCTAGAAGCCACAGGCAACATACAGATATAAATGTGGCTTTTTTTAAATAAAATTTTATTTACAGACACAAAGCAACAGGCCAGTTTTTAGCTGTGGGCCGTTCCCCAGCCCTGTTCCTGAGGTAGAAAGCCAGACATATTCAGCAGTGAATCCTGGTGTATGTTAATATAACAAACAATAACTGCGTCTTAGCCACCATCTAGAGGTAGTCACTGGGGTCCCTCAGAAGATGATTGTGCGACAGCATATCAAAGCTCCTTAATGCACTTGTTAAATCATACCCATCATTTGAGGTGTGACTTGTCTAACCACTAAAAATTTGTAACGATGATCTGAGAATTGGAATTTTTGCTTGATTTTCTATTTATGAATAAGAAACCTTCATCTTTTGTTTCTCAGTGGCCCCACGGACCAAAACCCAGTCTGTTTTAAAACTCAGCCACATGTTTTTCAAAAATGGCATTTATCAGTTCCATTTTTCTGCGAATGTTTGTCTTCTGATACTTGGCAGGCCTACCCTCCTTTATCAGTGGGTCTAAAGATTACAACTTAACAGTTTGGGATTGCTCTGTAATATTTAAAGCTGACTAGTCTAATAGCTATAATGAGTGTATTTGTCACATTGTCTCTCTCAATAAGAAACACGTATGTCTTCTCTATCCAGATGTCACGATGGAGGTTTTAGATACCTTAGGGACTGCTGGGGAGTGACCTTCTGGTTGACTTGAAGGTACAGCACACTGAGCATGCTCACCACAGTACTTCTTTCATGGTATCACAGCAATAACACTGTCTCCATAGGATTGTTAAATAAAACGGAAACCACCACCTACTTAAGTGGTCTCACTCTCTTTTAAAATTGGAATGCAACTCTGGTTTTAACAGTTTATTGTTTTTTTTTTTTTTTTTCTGTAATACTCTCACCTCCTTGCCTGTTACTCATGTAATGACAATACTGTCATATCTATATATATGGCTTTTCCCGAGGATCCTCAATCCTTCAGATTTAAACAATTTCAGGGTTTGACTATTTGGCAGTAGGAAATGTCTATGCATGTTTTCAATCTTTATAAACCTGAGACGTTCATTTCTTAATCTACGTACTGAACTTTCTGTCCAGGTATTTCAGGTGAACAAGATGTTTCCCAGCCAAGCTTACCCCACTTCTCTCTAGAGCAGCTCATATCTCACAAGAAAACAAAGTACAATGGTTGTTTTATAAGGTATATACACATACATCTGTATATGTATGTGTGTATCTATATATATTTCCTCTGGGTTTTTTTTTTTAAATTATAAATTTCAACCTTCTGTTAAATACAACAGACATGGTGTACCCTTCTGTCAAGTTTCCTTTTCCTCCCAACTATAGTTGTATGCTGGTAGAAATTTTCCTTATTGATCCTTCAAGCTTTTCTTATAGGAAAAAATAAAGTAATGAATATGTTTAGAGCAACCATTTTATAAACATATTGTTCTGTTATGTTAACAGATAAACAGTATCTGTCTGTTCTGTGTTTTTCTGTAATGGGATTTTTACAATCTCAAAAGCAGTGGAAACAGCTATATATTATTCTGCCGTGGAGGGGTAAATACTAAAATATTCATTTTTCCTATGGTAGGCTGTTGTTTCATGAAAAAAAAAAAGTCTCATATAACACCATAGATGCTAAATAAACAAAACACTTCCTTCTCTGTTCCCCTGGCTTTCCCAAATTCTGTGGTTAATGACATTGGGCTCCGCTGTAAGTGGTGCACATGTTAAGCATTGATGTAATTGTTAGAACCACAATTAATCCCTATTAAACTGCAATTAAATATCAAAAACAACTAGTCATGACTCAAAACATGGTGAGTGTTTTCTTTCTGTTTGTCTCTAAGTCTGGTGATTCTGAAGTGTCTGTCTGTCTGGCTAAGACAGTGTGGTTGTGGATCGAGACCTTGTCCACTGAGTTTACAGAAAGGCTGACTGCTGTAGGTGTCCTTGTTCTCATGAAGGCCAGCATCGGATTAAAAGGTACTGAGAAGGCTTCTCTTGGTGGGTGGTATGGACTGGGATGGTACACCAAGAGGGGTAACTGCTCCACATGCATCCTTCAGGGTCTCTTTCTTGTAAGTTAAGCTGGAGTCTAAAAGCAATACAGTCAATATGAGTAAGTTCTTTAAAAGAAAAAAACCAGACCAAACAAATAATAGATACATTTATTTTGTTGATAGTTGAGGCTGGAAAACCTAGATCACTGTAGATAAATGTTTCATTTCTTCCAGAGATTGGGAGAGACAGCAGGCAGAGGTTAACATGTGAAACTCATGCGCTTGAGTACATCTTGCACATGTTAGTAATAGTAAGAGACACCACACACACAGTCTGCCGAGTCAAGGAAATCAGCTCTCAGAGTCATTCCCAGACTCCCTTGTAAAATGATATTAACAACAGATTCACAGGTTCCTGTTTCCAGGACGCGATGAGGAGGGGAGCTCAAGGGTAGGAGCAAGTAAGTCCACTGCTGCCTGGCCCTGCTTTTGAGCCTTGATCCCTGCTGTTCTGCAGAGTTGTGTCTTCCTGACCCAATTTTATTTTGCTCAGTGGAAATAGTCTACTTCCATTGTGGTCATTATAACAAGATGTTCTGATGGTGTTTTGATTAAATTCTAGTGGGATTTTCCTCCTCTCTCACTTCGTAGACCTTTGCTTTCCAGCTGACATCCCTAAAATTGGTACTTTGCATTGGCCAATCCACTTAACAGCTTGAGCTGAGAACTTCCTGGCCGACTTACTGTGTTTGGCACAAGCTGCACATGCGCATTTGAATATTGGTGCTGTCATAGTTGTCAGAGACTTCAACATATCCAAAAGCAACATTTAGTGGGAGAGACTTCAGTCTTCCCAGGACTACCTGAGCCCGGAACAGGAGACTACTCTAGTGCTAACTGCATATAGTACTCTATTTCTTTCAGGTGCAATCTTCTTGTCTGAAGAGGAAAGTTCACACACACACACACACACACACACACACACACACACACACACACACGTGAAAGAGGAATGTCACAAAAAGCAACTGTAATGCTGAGTTTGTTCGAAACAAAATACCTGGACCTGGGCCTTTGCCACACTCCTGTCATCCCCTCGTTCTGAGACAAAAGTGAAAGCATTCTCAACTTTGCATCTGGGAAACAACCCAACCAAAGTTGTAACGGATACTGGGATAGGGTAGCTGCCAGGAATTGTAGGAAGACCAGCTTTGAAAGTTTCTCCATCTCCTCTTACAAGACCTTAGCACAGAGACTGTGACAGACTCCCTAGGAAGAGACTGGAACAAGGCCACGGTGGCAGGAGTGTGAGCTTTGGAGCAGCGCTCCCATGTGAACGAGACTTTGATCATGAAGCTTGGCTATGCCCTCCACTGTAGATGGAATAATTCCCCACCTCACAGATGTCCAACTCAGTCATGGCAGCACATGTGTGGTTCAGGGTCCAAGAAGCCTGGTGTACATGCTTGGGACTGCTGGTTCCTCTCAGGGGCATCCTCTGGCTCAGAGTGGGGCTACCATGGAAGGAGGGAGGGAGGACTCCTGGGGTGAGGAGCCCCGCTGATAGGTCTTCCATAGTTTTGAGACAATTTTGACTATCACAGATCCCTCCTTCCTAGCCTGATCTCTTCTGTACTTTGGTCCTGGCACTATTGAAGGAGCCAGGCATGTAGGCCACAGCCTACTGCCCATCCTGGCCTCAGTCCATGCTGAGTACTTTCCTTACCATTTCAACCTTCATGCACAGAGGCCACAGACCAGGGGAGGGAAAGGGTAGGTGACAGCTATGATGGGTGGATATTGAAGGCTACAGAAGTCCCTTACACATTGCGGGATGCTTTGTGGCACTCCTGGTTTTCCTCCTGGATGTCAGTTCCACCCAGTCCTAACAATCATGGGTGTCTCCAGACATATCCCCTGGTGCTAGTGGGTGTATAGAACATGCACACTAGAGGCATGACCACCAAATGGAGACCCTCAAGAGCTCTAAGCCTAGATACCAGGACAATCAGATGAGCACGCTGTGGTTTGGTAATGGTGGGTTTCTGATGATGGAACTTTAGTTCCTAATTGGCAATGTGAAGGCAGTGTACCCTTTCAGAGGTGGGACTTCATGGAAAGTGATTAAGTCCCGGGGTACCACCCTGAGAAGGGTTGTTTTAGTTCTCATAGGCTCAGGAAGCTTAGGAGGGATGCTCTCAGCCCTTCCACACTCAGCCAAGTCCCTTTCTGTCTCTTCACTGGAGGAGTGATGGGCACCTCAGGCCTCATGAGGACCACAGAGCCAGGATGTTTGGATGATCAGACTCACAAATCAAATGTCTTTTGTCGAGTATCTGTGTCCTATAGTCTAGCAGAAGAGATAGGCTAAGGCCCTCTGTTTCAGTTAGGGTTTCTATTGCTGTGATGAAACACCATTACCAAAAGCAACTTGGCTTACACTTTTACATCATAGCCCATCCTCGAAGGACAGGTCAAGACAGGAACTTAAATCAGGCAGGAACCTGGAGGCAGGAGCTGATGCAGAGGCCATGGAGGGGTGCTGCTTGCTGCCTTGCTCCCCATGGCTTGCTCAGCCTGCTTTCTTAATAGAACCCAGGACCACCAGCCCACGGATGACACTAGCCATGATAGGCTGGACCCTCCCACCTCAATCAAATGCCCTACAGACTTGCCTACAGCATGCTCTTATGGAGGCATTTTTCTGAATTGCTCCTCCATTTCAGATGACTCTAGCTATGTCAAGTTGACAAAACTAGCCAGCATACCCTCACCAAACAGTGCCCATGCTCACTCTTTCCCTGTGTGTACCCTAGAAGAGGTTCTCTGGCTATTTCTGAGCACTGCATTAGGTGGGAGAGGAAAGTGCTACTCCAATGGAAATGGTGAGGGGCAAAATGCCCTGGAAAATGCCCCCCAAAAAAGGGTACCTGAGGCTGTGGGTGGACCACTGCAGGCAACTTGTAGAGCCTTTCCATAACACAAATGGAGTGGCTAGCAAAGGCGGCATTTCCACTGAGTGGACCAGATTGCAGGAAGACTAGAAACTGGGGGAGTCTAGGCATAGAAACCTACAGAGGCTTGACTCAAAAGCCATGCTGGGCTGTGACATTGGAAGGCCTCACTGGCTTGGCATCTAGCAGCCTTGATGGAAAGAAAACACTGGAGAACCATTTATATGGTTGTCACTACAGCCAAAGGGGTGAAAGGCATTTGAAGGAATTCTTTAGTGTGTTTGTTGAGTAAAATTAGACACTGCAGAGTGTACACACATTAGCTCCAGTAAGTATAATCAACCGGGGCTGATACCCCTTTCGGGGAAGGCTTGGGGTCCGGTAAGTGCACAGTTGGGTGTCACCTCTTCAACTGACTCCTCAGATGCATTCCCATTGTGAGGACTTGTCACGCTGTCTCCTGATCTGTGAATGTGATTGTCTGACTTTTATAACTCAGTGAAAAGCTGAATTATACAACCCACTTCTCCCATCCTTGCTTAAAACCTGGTTTTGTGTTTGTGTATCCGTGCACAGGGCCATGTCTTTGGTTTTACTGAGAAAAAATGGGATTCTGTCCTTAAATTGTGATTTCAGTGTAGAAGTCCAGCTGGCTTCCATTTAGTGTCCTACCCAGTCTGAAGCCAGTGTAATGCATAACAACTTGTTGGTCCCCAAGGCCATGGCTAGAAGAGGATATTGATTTGTAAGGCTTACTCATGCTGACCAAGGAATGTTCACTGGCCCCCGCTTAGCAAATGCCACCCAGCTGACTCAGCCTTGAGAACATTTGGTCCCTGTGGTGTCTGAGGAGAACAATAAATCCAACTCCTCTTCTTGGACAAGTGCTTTTGGGCCTTCCGTGTGGTTCCTGGTAAAGGAGCCTTGGTCTCACCTAGGAAGACTCTGCAAATGGAGATGCTCAAGGCAAGGCTGTGGTCTGCACTGTCAGAAAGTCTGAGAAATGATTCCAGCATGTTTCCTAGCAAACCAACCAGGTGAGTCAGATGTCCGTTTAATGAGAAACACAGGACTGAGCAACAAAGCAAAGGATTAATTAGGTAGGGCTGGAGGATCACATTGAGCCTGACTGAAATGCCTTGCCAGAGTGTGCAGACCTAGTCTGGGGCAGCCAGATCGATTTCCTTTCTACCACTGAATCCCAAGAAGTCAGGCTCACTCTCCCTGTGGTCACTTCTATGAGGCAAGAGGTGGGGGTAACTGTGGGCTTTGTGCAGACAGCCAGCTCTCCCAAAAGAAAACATGAGGAAATAGGGTCATCCACAAAGGCTCCAGTCAATGCCTGCATATTCCTGAAAGGAATGCAAAGTGCATCCCAGGCCTGGGGCTGAGCACCCATCGTATGTGTGGCTTCTCTGTGAAGAAGGGAAGCCTCTCTACCCGCTGCTCTCCAAGTGTAGTACAAGGGTACAAGAGGGGGGGGGGGTGTTGCTGACTAGAAGCCATTTTACTCTCCCTCTCTGATGGTGACACTACAGGCTTTGGAGGTCTGAGCCGTCAGCTCCTGGGCCATCTGTCTAAATGATGTGCAGAAGGGTCAGAAAACCAGCCATAGAGAGTGAACAGTGAGGGCCTGATGTGCTCTCCGCATAGGGGGCTGGACGCAGTGAGCTCTGACTTGGTGACATCTGAACATAAACACTCTTAATTCTCCTGCCTCACCACTTGCCCATCTATGCCATGGAAGCCACCTTGTGTATCATATTAAAACTATGGAACTTCTTTTCCCTTTTCTTAAAATGGTATGTATTTATTATATATACAGTGCTCTGCCTGCAGGTACACCCGCAGGCCAGAAGAGGGCACCAGATCTCATTATAGATTGTTGTGAGCCACCATGTGGTCGTTAGGAATGGAACTCAGGACCTTTGGAAGAGCAGCCAGTGCTCTTAACCACTGAGCCATCTCTCCAGCCTCAACTTCTTTCCCTTTTCCAAGAAGACAAAGAGAAATTAAATGTAGAATTGGAGGTATAGAACTCATCCCTTCAACCCAAACACGCCACTTTACAGCAGAGGGGCAAGGTCCCTGGATGGAGCAATTGGTCCAAGGTCCAGCCACTAATCCCCACAAATGTATAGCAGAGCACACACTGCAGGCCCCAGACTTATCACCTGCTGAGGAAATCCTCAGCAAGATTTCAGCTGAGGGGCCTCCTCAGCCCTTGCTTCCAGGCAGTCTCCCAATAGGATTATGCCATATCCTACCACAGCCATCTCTTTTCTAATGCCTTCTGCCTGTGCCCCAGGCCAAAAGGATCTGTTCAGAAAAGCAGCATTGACTGTGGACAGCAGGCTCTCTCTGGAGCCCAAGGTTGGAGTCTCTGGAGAGTCTGCTAAGAGGTGGAATTAAGGACTGTGATACGGTCCTGCAAGCATGGCCACCTTTCAGAACCCACAGCCGGATGATTCCCAGTTGCTTCTGGGCCTTTTTATTTATTTATTTTTATTTAATACACAAAAAGTAGCCTTTCAGGTGCTCCCAGCCCTCTTTGCACAGTACGTTCCAATCTGGGGTTCCTGTCTTTTGACTGAATAATTGTGTGCCAATTCTTCTTTATGGCCAGGGAGAAGCCTACTGAGAAATTTGATAAGATACCACCACAGCAAAGCACGTGATTATAAGTTATAAAAATGCTGATAACGAAAGACTTTAAGCACGTGAGAGGACAGTGTAAATAAACATCCCTTGACAGTAGATGAACAGTGTTATGATTGACAGATACACGGCTGTCTGCTCATGTACCCTTGCTTTGCCTTGGTACCCTGAAAACCACTGACTAGTGAAAAATCCTATCGTGACATATTTTGCACGACTTTTATGAAAATTCTTAAAGTCTACCTTTGTGCCTGGCAAGTACCTGTCACACTCAACAGATCTCTGCAGCACAGCACGTTCTTAAGGTGACAGTTTGCAGTGTGACTCAGCTATGTGAACAGTCACCCTCATGTCAGAGGGCTGAGTCACACTGCAAACCCGTCACCCAGCGCTTCAGTCCTTGCAAATGCAAAACGCCCTCAGCGGCCCGTTGCCACTGCATGGATTACTAATACCGCTCCACACTCTAGCTCTGCCACTGAACCCCACTCACCCTTCTCCAAACAACGCCCTGTTTCTTAGTAGCACACACTCGGTGAAATCAGAGAAGATGAGAAAGAGAGATGGACCGGTAAGGTCCCCATGGTCAGCAGGACCTCTTTGTGAGTGTGATTAGACAGCCACTGCCTGCCACCGACGTGCAAAATGAAGTGGGAATCCAGGCTCCAGACACTGTTAGAATATATTTATTGCTACATTTATATACAATTATACAAACAGCCCAGACAGGAGCGGGTATGTCACATCAGTTTCTGCAGATTCCATTGGAGTACACACAGAAGGAGATGCACACCACCAGGTTTGTTCTCAGATAAAAGCCAAAGATGAAGTAGCAGACTTTTCAAAAAAAGAAAAGAAAAAGTTTTCAAGTCTTGCAAATTCTTCCCATATATTCCATCTTATGAGCTAGTCATGCAGAAACAAAAAGGAGAGGGGCAGCTGGCAGATTTCCAGAAGCTCATGCCTTCCAGCATCTGTTTGAGAAAATGGCATCTTAGAGCTGAGCTCCGCAGATGCTAGCTTAGGACTGTAGGGCTGTGGCATCCCAAGTCCTGGTCCATCACCTGAGGTCTGGTCCTAGGGAAGGCAGTGAAGAAGCTAACAACAGCGAGAAGAAAACCAGTAGCAAACAGGGGTGAGGAGAGGACCGTCAGCGAATGCCCTGGCTGACGGAGAATGCAGAGTTTGGGGGTGTGTGCATTCAAGACACAGGGCTGCCTCAGTACATCCTTAACTTAAAGCTCATCATGTGTCAGCCACCAGGGTCCTGTATGGAAAGATGATGGGACAGTCAGGAGAGAAAGAAGAAATTTTGACATAAATATTAGCAGGATGGGTTGCAAAGGGCACAGGCCTGAAGACTCGTGTTCAGTACTCTGAGAATGTTTGGGGGCTGTGCAGGGGTGGGATGCTGCTGAGGAAAATACCAGGAGGCACTTCCCCCTGACCTCAGGGAAGCAGGAATTGTTTGCGGCCTCAAAGGAAAACAGAAAGGCAGGTTTGGGAACATTCTGACCCCAGCATCATGTTACAGACGTAAAAAACGATCTAAACACTGCTCGCCAAGTCACAGGCACAGACACTGCTGACAGGAAGGAGGAGTGGGTAGGAGGAGAACAGCCTGAGCAGTGAGTTCACCTCACTGACAGCAGCTCCGTGTGGCACATGCCTCAGGTCAACTTCATATTTCAAGTACCCCGCAGAGAGAAACCTGAGATCACATCTGACCTGGCCTTTTAAACAAACAACAATCCAGAGCCTTGCAGAGGTTATAATCTGGTCCTGAGACTGTAGGGCGGGGTCCACCACTTGGCAACCTGGCCAGCTAGTTCCCGTTTGTGATTTGGACATCACCTTTAAATTCCTGCCTGCAGAATCCCACAGGTGGGCAGGATGACAGGTCTGGAGAAAAGCCCTAAAGAGAGAAGAAGGACGAAGGCCAAGAGGACAGCTCAGTCCTTTTCCAGTGACGAGTGGCAGTGGAGGCCGCAGCCCTCCCAAGGCTGACAGCTACCTGACATTTCAGGCTGAAAGATGCGGTGACAGCCAGCTCCCTTGTTCGCTTCATGAATTCATCTCTGGATGATTCAAAAATCTGTCCTTTAAGTTTGGTTTCTCTGGGGAAGGGGGGTCACACAGACACCTTTTCTTTTTCTGCTCTTGACTACAGTAGCTTGGTAACAGCCTCCTTCAGAGGGGTCCCTCTGAAGGGCACAGGACTAAAAGGTGGGAGGAGCCACTGAGAAGGTAGGAGACCATGCAGCCTATTTAAATCTAGGAATTTTTACTAACCAAACAGAATAGGATGAATGAATTTCTACGCCAGGAGCCAGGACTTCAAGGTAAAAAAATTATGGAGGATACTATTGGTGGCAATCTGTGAATGTTTGGGACGTGTTCCCAGCAGAGAGCTTTGTTCAAATACCGGGAATAAGAATACCTGGGTTTTCCTGGTACCTCATATTTGACCACGTCCTCTGGATGGGGAGGCCTGGTGGCACTCAGAGGAAGGATACCAGGCTACCAAGAAGAGACTTGATACCCTATGAGCATATACGAGGGGGAGGAGGTCCCCCTCAGTCACAGTCATAGGGGAGGGGAATGGGGGAAAGCGGGAGGGAGGGAGGAATGGGAGGATACAAAGGATGGGTTAACTATTGAGATATAAAATGAATTAATTAATTAAAAAAAATAAGAATAGCTGGTGCAGAACCTGCAAGGTGAGGACTGTGGAGAAGGTCCAGACAGGGCAGGATGGGACAGGATGGGACGCTGCGGTGCACTCAGGCTCCGCTCCTGAAGCTAAACACTCTGGCCAGCAGGTGAGCAGACATGGGGCATCCCCCAGGATCTGTGCACGTCTCCTGGGAGCATGGGCTCCAGCAGCAGCTGCCAGTGAGACTTACCTCAGGAGGAGGGAGGCTTCGCCCTGTTACATCTGCTTTATGCTGCTTTGGCAAGAACGCATCTGGAACAGTGCATACAATTTGGGTCCCCACCTTTTGAGAGAGACATCAAGAGGTTAGAAAACACGAATGCAGAGGGGGCTCAGGATGGGCGGGGTGGGGTCGATGAAGAATGCTCAGCCGTTTCGAAGCTAGGAAAATCTTGGTTCTTTTTTTTTTTTTTTAGCTTGGATATCAGAGGACCAACTGGGGAACTCAACTGCTAATTTGATCTCCTTTCTAACTCTCCT
Source organism: Acomys percivali (assembly GCA_907169655.1). Classification (NCBI taxonomy): domain Eukaryota; kingdom Metazoa; phylum Chordata; class Mammalia; order Rodentia; family Muridae; genus Acomys; species Acomys percivali. Next base: position 107,465,321 of record OU015749.1, on the reverse strand, counting down.
TAAAAGTCACTTTTGAAATTCTACATAGAAATAAGAATGACAGAGGGTCTTTCTGAGGCAGGTGCTGGAGGTTCTCTAAGGACTTCAGCAGCCATCCACAGACAGGATCCACAACCATCACCGCTCTAAGGCCATTCACATCAGAACTTTAACGGAGGGCGTCCTTGGCTTACTGTGTAGCTGAGGGTGACCTTGACCTTCTGTTCTTCCTGATCCACCTCTTAAGAGCTGGGGCTATAGGTGTACGACACTATCTGGTTTCATGTGGCGCTGGGGATGGAAACCTGGGGCTTTCTGCAAGTTAGTCAAGTACTCATACCAAGTGAGCTACATCCCCAGCCCGTGACACTCTCCCCCGTGATTGGAGAACTGTTCATGTCTGTCAGGGAACAATTAGCCTAACGGGCCTAAAGGATTTTGTGGTGCCTATTGAGAAATGAAGACTTGCTGGCCCCGAATGAGCCATAATTCTCAACGTACTCTCACTGTCTCCCAGCAGGCTGCTGTGTGTGTGTGTGTGTGTGTGTGTGTGTGTGTGTGTGTGTGTGTAGAGAAGCGTGTGTGTGTGTGTGTGTGTGTGTGTGTGTGTGTGTAGAGAAGCAACAAGATGTCTTCACAGCTGCACTGGCATTAGCTACAGAGACATTGTTGGCCGCAGTGTCTCCTTATTGGACTCAACTGATATTCTCAGATATGGACCAAAAGCAAGGTAAAGGTTAACCCAACCAGGAGACAACTGCACCAGCCACGCCTACTCACCAACCACACCCACTCACCAGCCACGCCTACTCACTGGCCACGCCTACTCACCAGCCAGCTCCCAAACTGGTGCTCATGGCATTTTCAGCAATAAAGAGTTAAGCAACTAGAAACAGAAGTCTCTGTCTCATAAGTGGGTTGGATTCCAAAAGGCACCTGTTGTGGAGGTGGGGGAACTGTCTCCCTAAAAGCTACTGTGGATGGTGCTTCTGCAGCCAGGTCGTTGAACCCATAACGAAAAACTGAGCCCTATAGTAAAACACAGAAGAAACTCCAAATTTGTCAAATCTGGTAATACAAGAATAGAAATAATGAGAGTTACTAACAGTTTAACAATTTTTCTTTAATACTGAGCAGAATTAATTAGAAAACGATTAACAAACTTGAGGCCATTTTAAGGGGATTTCAAGCCCATGGAGGGATGCTGCTGGTTAGCTGAGTGGAGCTGGCACCCTGTGGTACTGAGCTGGCACCCTGTGGTACTGAGCTGGCACCCTGTGGTACTGAGCTGGCACCCTGTGGTACTAAGGACCTTTTCACTCTTTCCAATGTACTTTTTCCTTTGGTTGTCAGTTCTTATGGTCTCATCATTAATCACTGTTGAAGGAGGCTCAGACTGGTGCAGAAACAGAAAGAGAAGGAAAGCAAAGGAAGGAAAAGAATGGTTTAATATGTGTGTTAACGTTTAGACAAAGGAGAATGGGGAGTAAAGAGAAAAAGGAGCGACTGGAAGAAGACTAAGCCAATAAAGCAAGCCCAGAGTGAAGAGAGCGGAAACTCCCAAGATGGCCAGCAGGTGGCGCTGTTACATTACACTACTTTAAAAGACCAGCTCCTGGAAGGGGAAGAGAGGGAGGCACATACTGACCGGACTGGCAGGATAGTCCCAGGGCAGGTGACTCGAGACATGTGGAGCACTGGCCATAGCTAGGAAATCTGTTATAGTGTGTTATTCCAAACACATACATTTACTTTAACATTAAATATATGTTCATCTAGTTCGGAAGATTAACCAAAAATTCTTGGACACAGTTATCTCAATATGCACACAAATTACATGACATGATTTTGAAACCCTCTTTTGTAAGCAAACCTTTTAGCAAAACATGATTAGGCCTATAAAAGGAATTTTCATTCACCTGGTAAAGGTCCTGTTCCCACCCCTGGGACACAGAGTAGCAAAATGTTAGAAATACTGATCTCAAGAGGAATGAGATGCCACCAACATTCTCAGGACTAAATTGGAAAATTTATCCAATAAGCAAAGGGACAGAAATTATGAATGCTGAAAAACAACTGAAAACCGTCATTACTGCAAAAACGACTTGCAAACTATAAAAAAAGGGGGGGGGGGAAGGGGGGGGGGATTCAGGAACACTAAGGCCAGCAGACAAAAACTAGTTTCATTTCTCTCCCCTAGCCATGAATGTTTTCAGTCACAACCTTTAAATGATTGTAGATGGGACTATTAATAATAAGCCTAACAAAAGAGATACCCGGTCCCATTGTTAACCATTTAAACAACTTCACCTAACCACATGATGAAGATGCTAATGAGCTGAGATGATGTCATTGTTCTTAGGAATCCTTCATATTGTACCAACGGAATCTCTTCCCTGACTAATCTATTCAAAACATTTCTCATCAAACACTTTTTCACCATAAAACTTACACTAATTCCAAGATTTACACAAAAGAGCAGAGTCCAGCATAGCAATTTCCCATCGGAATGAAGAGGAGAAACTTCAGAAGTAAACTCTGTCAGGGATAAAGACCTTCCAAACTAAGGATGGAGTAATGGCAGCTTGTTGATTACTGAGCCACACAGTGAGATCTGACACAGAGAGATCCAAAAGGCACAACAGTGTCAACCAGAACAGAGATTGCAAAGAGAGCCTCCTGTGGCCGAAGAGGGGACCGGGCACCCCTGCCTACGCTGGGAGGCCTAAGCAGCCATGGCCTCCTCCACCAAGCCTACCTGAGCTCCCCTCCCTGGAGGCTGCCCATGTCACTCCAGGACTTGCTGCAGCAGCCCCACGGGGAAGGGGTAGCTTTCAACCCTACCGTGACTCAGCCCTCTCCTGGGTACTGCAAGCCACGTCCCCTGGAGGACACAAGAGGGAACAGCCAACAAACGACTCCAGATGTGCAAACAACTCCAGATGTGCAAACATACGAAAACCTAAGACAATGTGGCTCCCAAACAAGTCCCTCACCCCATAGTAATGATGCCTAACAAAAATGACGTGGAAGAACTACCGAAGAATTCCAAAGACTGGTTATAGCTGTTACAGTTTCTCAAAACATGAATACACACCAAGAGGAGAGAGGGGGGAGAGGAAGGGGCGGGGGATAGGGAAGTCAATCCAAGATATAAAAATAGGAGACAAGCAGAAGAGAAGCACTGAAGACGACTCAACTTAAACACTTAAATGGTGCTGGAAATAAAAGAATTCAAGAACTCAAACGTGAAGCTCAGTGGAGAGCCTCACCAGTAGAATGGATGGCGTGGTAAACAGAACCAGGCCAGGAAGATGTGGGGGTGGGGGAGCAGGAGGGGGGAGAGAGAAAGCACGGAGCAAAGGTCAGCGTCCTCCAGGTTGACTCAGAGGGCATGTTGGTTTAAGTCGATGTCAAAAGGTTTTCAAAGGGCAGGGTGTGCCCTTTAATACAACAAACCTCCACTGTGACCACATCAAGCCCCAGGGACAGCTGAGAAATGCACACCACTGGCCATTTGTGGTTTTGTTGTGTTTAGGAGCAGGGTCTCACTGTGTGGCCTTGGCTAGCCAGGAATTTATTATGTAAAACAGATTAGCCTCAAACTTAAGGAGCTCTTCCAACCTCCAACTTCCACCTCCCCACCCCCACCCCTATCACTCCCACCCTCCTCCCATCCCCCTAATTCCCCCCCCCCCCCCAGCTGTGGGATAAGAGGTATGAGCAAGCTGCCTGGCCAAGGATTCTTAAATCCAGCAAGCCAGCCTGTGGACGAAGTTAATCTGTCCACTCTCTTCCTAGCAGTTTTGTTCTAAGGGTGATTTAAGCTTTTCGCCCTGTTGCTTGCAAATCTAAAGCCTCCCCAACAATGAAAATGACACGAAATCTGGATGTGAATATAAACCATGCTGAAACCTAGGCATGCTCCTTCATATACAGCTCATGCTAGCTATAGAGAAGCCACAGCCACACATGGGACAGTCACTACTAATTGGCTCACAAAGGCAAAAACTTACAGTACTGGCCATACCAGGTGTGGTGGCTCCCACCTGTAATCCCAGCACCCAGGAAAGCAAGGTAAGAGCACTACCAGCCTTGGCTAGAGTGAGCCCTTGTCTCAAACAAAAGATCATTTGCCAATGCTTGCTCTAATTTGATAACTAACATCTAAAAATCTAACCACATCTCTACTGATTTTCCCTTAAGAGTGTGCTTTTCATTTCAACCCCACAAGTATAAATGCTCTAGTTTAATAGGTACACAAAGGCAAATTCAATCCATGTTTATCTGTAGACACAGAACATCTGTAAAATGTCACTATGCTATTTTTCTCTTTTCAAATATTCTAGTAAGGCACAAACAACTTGACTCTTAATAAAATAATCACACTCAAATTCTGAGAGCTAATTTAGTATTCTGTTGTTACCCACAGACCTTCACTGCACAGCTACAGGGAAGCACCGTCCTGTTCAAGCTGTGGTTGACCTCACTTCTCAGATTGGCCCCTGGGCTTCCTTTCTTCCTCATCTCTTCTGTCCAACCTCAACCTCTTGAATTTTCCCCAGCAGGAATTTAGTCCCTATGCCCCAATTCTGCTAACCCTGCAACATTTCTCAGAACGCGGTGGGAATGTGCATGAGTCTGGGTTTAGTCTCCATCTTCACTTCTCCAATTGTATTCTTCTGTAGATTTTTTTTTTAACTTTAAGAAGGATTTCATAAGTAAATATTTTATTTATATCATTCCTATCCCTCCCTCTCCTGGGGGCTTCTCTTGTGTCCTGCTCATATATATGTAATACACATAATCTGCTGAGTACATTTAATGGTGTGTGTGTGTGTGTGTGTGTGTGTGTGTGTGTGTGTATTTGTTTGTTTAGGCCTGACCATTTGGGAAGATAACCTACCAAGGGTTCATCCTTAGAAGAAACTGAGTCTCCAGTTCTCCACAGCCTATAATTAATTGCCTATAGCTCTTCACCTAGATTAAGACCAGCTCTTGGGGCCATGTGCTTCTTTTGATTTGGGGAGTTTTAACCAGCAATGAAAAGATGCCTTCTCTCCCCTGCAGGACCAATCACCTGTCTCAGTGTGAATCAAAGCCATGTTCTCCTCATCTTGATGATGAAGCAGCTGGATAAACCTAGCCATCCACTGACGGTTTTAATTTCCAATCACCACCATTCTCTGTTACAGGGGGTGGGGGATGGGGTTGTAATGCATTCACAGCTTTGGCCTCTACATTAATGGATATTCACTCAAGCACATGCAGACAAGGCAGGCCCTACAGAAGCATTCAAGCAGGTCTTGTCTTTTTAATACAGAACAGTCATGACATATATAGACATAGAACATATAGATGTAGATTTGGACAAATCTAGTTCAGTGCAAACAAAAGTCCAAATATAGACTCTGGCGTGATGGTTGTCTTTGGACAAACTATGCACTGCTAAGTACAACGACCCCACCTACCTTCAAGGCCACCTGCAGCCTTCCTGACGGTTCTGTGCATCAGGCAGAGGTGCCCTTCCTCCATGGAACCGCATCCTTGTGCATGGCTCACTAATTACTGGACCAACACCACTTATCTTCACCTCCTGTCCCTCAAACTTGTACTGCTTTGGGCCTAACTCTGGGAATGATGTGGCCTCTAAGGCAAAACTGCTCAGGGGACATGTGGCCTAAATACCATGAACCAGGGAAGACGTGGTCTGGGCCCTTCCAACTCATAGTACACTGATCCCTGATTTTGTTCGGCCATTGATCATAATCCTTCTCTACTTCGCCTGAAGCCAGCCCCACCCCTTTCTCGCCTAAAGATCTTCTGTGTGCTATTCTTTCTGGAACACCTGAAGCAAAGACTGTCAACTGCTAGCCAGTGAAATCCTTCAGGTAAGTAGGTATATCTTGCTGCGCTTGATAAGCTTTTTTAAAAATATTATGAAATAATGGGCATTAGCATTTTCTCCAGACATGCTGGTTGGATGACCTAAGTGACGGGCCTGTCTTAGGATCTGTGTGACCTCACTCCTCCTCAGAGCCCTCCTACTCCCTTTGGCTCCCTTCCCTTTGACCCTAGCTGCTCAAATGCTGCTTCTGGTCACCTTTCTGACTTATCTTGGAAGATCAGGAGGTACAGCCATGCCGAGGGTCCTGTATCTGAGACACCACGTGTGACCCAGAGACAGCATATGAAATTCCTGGCACACAGAGTTGGCTAGGCCCAGTGCACCAACCAGCCTGACTTAAGTGACAACTTAAAGACACCCCCCCCCCTCTTCGTGGGGATGCTTATGACCATCTGAATTCTGATTATCAGCCCCAAAGTTTTCACTATTTTGGCCCTGTGAGTTCATAGCTTAAGTGGAAATAAACTTGCTTTTATAGGTCAAGGATTGCTGGCCATTTCACACAACTAAACCTAGTACTGAAATGTGCATTTTAATTTTGCTCACTGAAGCCTTTTGCTTTTCCTCCAAAAGGTGAGCTCTTTAGGGAAAGGGCCTTATGTCCCCAAGATGTCCTGAAGGGCTAGCATGCAGTGTCTGGAAGGCTCTAAGCACTAAAATATTTGGATGAATGCAGGCAAGTTCTCTCCCCACCAAAGACCTTTAGCAGTCCATAAAAGACCTATCTTAATCTCTCCAAGGCCTCTGCAAACAGGCACCACCTCGAACTTTACTAGCCATGACCCACGGCAGCCCACTACCACTCAGCACTGTCCTTTACCTAGAGCTGGCCTCTGTCCCCAAATTCAATGCATGCTCACACAGTTGACACCCTTGGATCCAGCATGGAGACTGTGCACAAGTGTCACACTCTGACGCCTCCGTGCAAACTCCCACAGAGACCAGCTCTCCATAGCCACCAGCGTTGCCTGGCCTAAGGGCAGAGGATCAGGAGTGACCACACTGACATCCATAGTCCAGCTGACGGGAGCCAGAAGCTGAATGTATCTATCTGCTCGCCGCTTATCAACACTTCCGCTTCCTCCTCTGACTGTGCTGTGGTAACTCATCTGTGAATCCTCTGGGCTTTGGCAAGATTGGGTGACACACTGAATCAAGTTAAGTTGCACAGGGAATATTTTTACCTCACACAGTAACTGCCACTTTACTAGAGATAGGCCTGCGGATTTGGGGCAAATGTGCCAGGTGGGGTTCATGTTGGGGTGTCAACTTTAGGCCCATGGAGATGGCAGAGGACTCTGCTACAAAAAGCACTCCCCTGTTCTTTGAGGCTTAAGGATCACATAGAGGTTATGAGAGACACTGTCCAGAACTCTGTACACTTCAGCTACATAGTAACTTCACGTGCCCTTGCTAACCACTGTCCCCACGCCAGTGTGATCCCAATTGTGACAGTGCCCCCTGCCTTGTGGCCCTGGAACTTCAGGGAAGTCAACCCCCTTCAGGATTTGAGCTCTTTCCCTCCCCCCAGTTTCCCCTGATTGGTAGCTGTTGGTGCTCCCCAGGGTTCCTGCATTTCCCCTGGATTCCATCAGCAGCCCACACCGCACATCCAACCTGCTTCCACTCATGACTTTTCTGTCACATGTTGCTTTCTGAATTTCAGCCTCGGATGCTTCCATATGCAGAGGCAGTTGCAGTAATCCATGTCTGTCTGTGCCTTGATATATTTGCATATTATTGGATCTCTTGTGCTTATAGAAATTTCCAGAATGGATTGCACAAAGACGCTGCACCCAGTAAATAACTATAGATGTGTGCCCCAAGATAATCACCACTGGGTTATGCCTTGATTATGACTCTTCACAATGACCTGCAAAAGCTACCTTTCTGTCCCTAGAAACATATTTGATGAACACTTTCCACTCACAAGACCATTAGGGTCATCTGAGAGCACAAAATTACTGTAATATGCACCATGTTGAGGTAATAGCTTTTCAACCACAAGCAAGAATTGAAAAGTACATGGATATTAGCCAAAGTTAGCCAAATCATTTTTTAAAAATACACTGGAAGTCAAATTTATCCAAATATGATTCTAGAGAAATGCTCTGGCACGGCGGATTCAAAATGATGAATTCAGTAAGCAGAACAGCAACACAGCGCAGAGTTAGACTAGGAGTTAAAACCCAGAGTCCTTACTTCTATCCAGTTCACTAGGAATCCTCCCACAAGCGGTCACAGACAGAGAAGGGTCCTGTGAGTCCCCAGACAGGTCATTAAGAAAACAAGCAGAAGAGTACTGCTGCTCCAGGAGGGACTCGTCCAGGAGAGGACACTGTCCTCCTCAGGGCCACAGCCTTCCTGCAGCCTAGCTTCAGAATGCAATTCTAGGCTTTTTTAACCTCTGCACTTTTAGTCATGCAGTACATTGCAACACGAACTATCAAAGCCACTTTCTGTCCTTGAATCAAACCAACGTCCCCTGGCACACGTTTCCCAACGCACGTACTCTTGGCACAACCTTCCTAGCTCTGTACCCTATAGTCAGTGCATGGTGACTCACATTTTCCATTTACTTTTTCCTGTCTACAGACTAACTTCCATCTTGCTTTTTTTCCTCCTTCTTCTTTAGTAATGTCTTCACCAAAGCTCACTTTTCCTAAGTCAGGCATAGTGGCCTATAATCCCAGCACCGGGAGGAGTACTGACAAGAGTTCAAGAGGTGAGAGCCTGTCTTAATAAACAAAATATCCAAACCTCTTGTTGCTTCCTATGAAAGACAGTATGACAGTTTTTCAAAAAATTAACCATAAAATTACCAGCTGAACCAGCAATTCCATTTAGGGAGTCTAACGTTATTTTCATACCAAAGTTCACAGTACCACTAATAACAATGATAAAATTGTGGAAATGATCAAATAGTACAATGGTTTAAAAAAAAAAAATGTGGAAACAACCCAAATGCCAACTGACCAATAAATAGGCAACATGTGGTATACACCATGAATCATTTATTCAACCTCAACAAAAACTAAAACACATTAAAATATAAATATCCTATTAACTGAAACGTACTAAGTGAAGTATGCCAGACACAAATGGGCAAATATGGTTTACTTTGATGAGATGCCGAGAAACACCACAATCTTCAGAGACAGTAGCTCCCAAGGACTAGGAAGAGCTATCTTGTACTGGGTACAGCTTTAGTGTGGACGGTGATGTTCTGTGTGGTGATGCATGCACAGCAATGACAAGCTGGCACTACTACTACACTGTACCTTTGAAATTATTAAAATGAAAGCTTCATCTTACACAAGGGTCAACGCAAAACCAACCCGCAAATATTCAACCGAAAGCTCTACGTCCATTAAGCTCCCACTTAATCCACGTACTGCTGATTATGCTATTTACCTGGGTTCTCAGCTAGGTATGGTATAAACCTTACACACTTACACCCAGAGATTCATCTCTTAGGGTATCTTTATTAACCATCGTCTAAAGCTTGACCCATGAGATGGACACTGTAATGCACAGGAGACCAAGAACCCCTGGGGGCCACACCCAATACTTATCCTCTTTGCTGCTCAGCTAGTTTTCATCACCACACAACTACTTTCTTTTAGCTAATGCATTTAGAGCTTAGATGATTCTATAAATGGAGCAACAGCATAGAAGATTCAAATGCTACACTTGAGTTTCATAGGTTTTCAGTATGAATAAAAGGAATGGGAGGAGGGGGGAGGCTGCCTGAGGAGCCTAAGAAACGCATGTGTTTCTAGGTCTAAGATGATACATAACCTGAGGAAATGGAAAGGTTGTACGCATTGTGACCGTGTGAAGACGGTCCAAGTCATCTGAGCATGCCCAAATCCTTACAGCACGCTAGCCACTGAGCATTTAGCTGTAAGACGAAAAGGCTGAAGAATGCCAGTGTCATCATTTTGAGGGGGACCAAACCTGATGATGTGTATAAATATCAAAATAAACCCCCAATGTTAAAATGGTTAAATAAAAATGAACGATTAGAATCTGGAAACAAAAGTAAACTTCAAAGATGGGAATAACAGGTTAGCTGTGATCATGGGGGAATCTATGCATACAAAATAGCAGGAAGCAACAGGGTACTGACATTTTAAAAGCAAACTGATACTGTAATTGAGAAACGCAAGTTGATGTAAGAGCTAAGATAAATTAATATTTGAAGTCTCGTATTTGAAGGACCATGGCCATTCTCATCTGGCTTCAAGTTCTCAAATATAGCAAGCAATTAATAACATTTTTTTTTAATTAAATGAAGGTTACTAAAGGAAGAATGTGGAACCAGTGTGAGCTCAGGAGCCCCACATATAGACAGAGAAGTGACCAGGGGCTTTCTTAGTCGTGGGCTTTCCCTTCAAGTTCTATAGGAGATAAACGCTTCGATGTTTAAGGCGGTGTGTATATGCATGAAGAAAACACTTCAACCCCAAGGGCAGTGTGTGTAAGAAGAAAAATGTCATACTCAAGGCAGTGTTGATGAGCTTGAGTCAGAACCCTTGACTCACAGAGTTGAAAGGGTCGAAGAGGTCAGTCACAGCCTTTCCCATCAGGAAACGGCAGCTCTTCAATTCCTGAAAGATGGACTCATTGCTAAGAGCTAAGTCTACTACACTAAGGAAAAATAGAAGTTAATAGTATTTAACTGGAAAGCAAAGGTTGACAAAATGGTAAGTTTGTACATGTTTTGGCTTTTCTACTGTAAAGAAAGCAAGGAGTGTGACTGCATGGCCTATTTGTTTACCTAGCAGGGGGAATAGACAAGGTTGCATTTAGCCTACACTGGCTGTGAACTCAGTGTGTGCCCAAGGATGACCTTGAACTCTTGATTCTCTTGCTTCCACCTCCTGAATTCTGTGATCACAGGTGTGAGTCACCATATCTGGCTTTTGGGCACGTTTAATATGTAACACAAACACACACAAAGTCCACTCAACTTTCAAAAAGTGTGTGTAGAGAATCAGTCTACCTGACGGGCCACGTTTGCCTCACTGGTCAGTTAGCAAGTTAATACAAAATTAATAATCCTTATATTTTAGCTCAAGTTTTAACTTTTAAAAGATGAGATTTCAAAGGGCACATATACCTGTGGATTTAATGTTTATTCTTTTGTTTCTTAAAGCATCAAGTGATGAAAATTGGGGGGTGGGGATGGAAATTATTCCAAACCACAAGAGTAGTATCACACCACTTTTCTATGCATAATAAAGAAAAACTCCAATAATGGCTGAAGTTTAAGGTTCTAGCTCTAAAAACAAAACTCTCTAGGATAAAATGTGAAACATTCTATAAAAATGTCTGCTTTTCAACATCAATGAAATCACTACCTACTCTTGGAGAACAACTAAAGTATTAATTGTTGGCTTTTAAAGTGTTCTGGAGGAGAGCTGTTACTCTTCACGTAACAATGTCTGCTAGGTGTTAGTGAGAGGCCATCTGAAAGGCAATCCTACATTATGGTGCCTGTTCCAAAACAGCCTTGGTAAGTCCAGATAAAGGCACCTAGCATAGAGTGTAAACAACTGCTGAGCCTTACTAGTGAGAGCACCCTGCCCTTCTTCCAGAAAGAGACACTGGGCAGGGTGAAATAAAGCAATGCCTGGAAATTCCAAATTACCCTTTGGATGTCAAGAGTTTAAGAGTCACTGTGACCTCCATAGTAAAAGGGGGATAAAGAGTAAGTCTATGAGGATTCAAGCTTTTTTTCCTAAGTTATCATTATAGTTCATGGCTCAAATTATAATTTCAGGAAATATATGAGAAAACCATGTTAAATAACAACAGTGGACCTCAAAGGCATGAGCTTTTGTCACTTTATTGTTAACCAATGAATATTATCCAAAATTAGAGATGTAATTGTAATTTACTTGTACAACATGAAATTATGCTAGTGGGAAATTACCAAAAAGTCATTAGTGTGTTTTTACATTGCTATATGAACATGTGCTCTCAACTGCTAATGATAAATGTTAATTGATGCACTCACTATGAAAACCCATTTTGCAAATGGCTGTTCCTGTTTAGAAAAAATCATACAGCTTTAAAAATGGATTAAACCCACTTTAATCCTAATCTACAAATAGACTATTAACAGCAAATATAACTGGTAGCCTCTCAACACTGTAACAACTGGTGTAGCAATGATAATGTACACAATGCAAATAGAAAAAAAAAAATCAGCGAAAATCCCAGGGAATTCAGTTGTTTTATCAATACAGACTATTGCTCTAATGCTTTGGAAAAGTGAACGCTCATGCTTAAAGTATGAGCTGTAAGGCTTACCGTCTCTCCCTCTCCCTGACAAATGATTTTGCAGTGTGTGCACAACCACTGTACAACAGTCACTTCAAGGTTAACCAGTTGTCATCTGTCCTACAGAGTCCAAAAAATATATTAAACCTTTCCTTTCCATAATGTCTGTCCAAATTAATCCTTTTTAGGTCAGCAAAAATCAAAAACCAGCACAAGAGATATTTTCAGACACAAGTTGAATCTACTGCGCATGAAACTTGCTTAATAAAATGGCAACTGTAATAGAGAAATGGAAGTTTGAGGCATAATACCAAATGGGAAGTAGCTGAACCACACAGAGAAAACAAGGCTTTCTAGTATCTTGAACCTCAGGTGCTTCATGATCAAAGAATATAAGAGCATCTTTCTGGTTGGAAAGACTTCTTCAGTAAGACGTAATTGAAATGAAATTTGTTTTTAGAGATTGCAAATAAAATTAGCAATGATTTAGAAACCAAATGTGCTAAAACGATGTACCTATCCCATCAAGAAAAAACGACGAGACTGCTCCACATGTGCAAGGGCAGTGCCTTTCTCACAAAGGGCCACTCCACTTCCTCAGACACCGAACACCCCTCAGGGACTAACATACCAGTGAGAACATGCAATCTCAACAATTCAACAGAAAGGCAGTTACAACATTAGCACTGGAATCTCCAAAGCGTATTCCATGAAGGACATGATGGAGACTGTCTATGGTAACAGACATGCAGCGCACACACACTGCGTGTGATCGGTCACCACGGGTGCAGAGTGAGGTAGTAGTACTTTCTTGGAATTGATGTTTTCATTTCAAGGTCCAGGTTTGTTTTTACAACAATTAAAATCAGCTGTCATCAGCAGTATCTCTGACTGGACATTTGTGTTTCTAAATCAACCTAAGAACAAAACCTGAATTTATTTCAGAGACAGCTTAATCACAGGCAATGCTTCACCAATAAATTTTCCTAGGAGTGACTGCCTACTGGATACATCTCTGAAGTGGCAGGCAAGGAAAACCACCAAAGGGTTATGGGACATGAAACACTCATCACCCCATCAGTTAAAGATGACTGTACTTAAGTAAATGAAAAGCAAACACCCAACCACGTAAGGGATTTCTGTAATAACTATGCACCTGCTGCATCCTGTGCTGTCCATGTTCTCATCGGCTTGTGTGATGCAGTCTTCTACACAATGACCCATGTCTCATCTACCCTGTGTCTGTCCACCCCAATACCTAATTTAAGCAGCTCCAGTAGGTAACTTGTATGACACCAGAATTATGGCTGTCATGACAGGGCATGAGAAGGCCACACTGACAAAACATGAGAGTGAACATGGAGATATATGCAGGGTAAACATGGAAAGGGCAAATAAAACTGAGCTCATTAACTAAACATGCATTGAAATGTCCACCATTATCCTAAAATGTACAAAGTGCTCAAAGCACACATACACATTTGTCAGACATGGTCATTAGTGTTAATATTCAACTGAAAAAATGATGAAACAAAGAAAACATGAAAAATGTACAAAGAGGTGACAAAATCCATTATCTATTCCCTGGACAAAAGAAAAATGACCAGACATGACATCACACTGCCTTAATGCTGAAGCGCGCCCTTCAGTGTTCTGCTATGGAGCACAGTCAACTGGTGTGCTTTGGCAAGGTGGGATGCGTTCCATCGCATCTGCACAGGCCTGCTTTTCTCTGGTGGTGGTTCAGCTTATGAAGGACATGTATCACAAGAACAGCTCTCACATTGCTTCAAACTCATCGATGCGCTGCTTTGTATTGCCTTGTCGAATCTGTCGGAGAGTCTTGTACTTGTCACGGCCTGCTTTGACATTCTCAGCATGAAGAACATCATTCTGTGTTTTCTTGGTTTCATCTCTGGCTTGGGCTAATTCTGAACTTAATGCCTGCATTTAAAAACATTATTACATTACGTAAAGTTATAAAATTGTGACAACAGATTAAAGAATCTGACTTTTTAATATATTAATCTTTCCACTGTGGGATCGTTTTCTGGGTGGTATGCAAGCTTTTTTTATTTTTTAATTATCAAGTGTGTCTGAAGGTATGAGATCCCCTGGAATGGGAGTTACAAATAGTTGTGAGTTGCCATGAGGGTCTGGGAATTGAACTCAGACCCTCTGCAAGGGCAGCTGGTGTTCTTAACTGCTGAGCCATCTTTCCAGCCTTGCAAGTTTCTTTTTTTAGTAATTGTGATGTGATGCTAGGAATGCCCAAAGCCTTTCTTTCTTTCTTTTTTGGTTTTTCGAGACAGGGTTTCTCTGTGTAGCCCTGGCTGTCCCAGACTCTCTTTGTAGACCAGACTGGCCTCCAACTCACAGGGATCCACCTGCCTCTGCCTCCTGAGTGCTGGGATTACAGGTGTGCGCCACCACTGCCCAGCAGCCTTTGTTTATTTAGTCTGAACTACTTTAATTTTCTTATCCAATACTGAAACAACTGATCAAGTTCAAGGCAGTCATTTTAAAGGAGTTACTATAAGATTTTTTTTAAAATGGACTTTTTCTCTAGAAATCTTAATACAGCTAATGTAACCATTTCTTTTCTTTATTAAGATTTTACCAACTTAAAAATTAGATAATTTCTAAACTATTAAATATTGCTAACTTTTTCTATTCTGACCTAAAAATGTACATTTAATAAACTGAACTTTTATTATAAACTATGAATAATGACAGAATATTTTAGATAAAGGATGGGGTATCAAGTATTACATCACTGTTTTGTTTTGATTTTAAAGATTTATTTATTTATTATTTATACCGTGTTCTGCCCACTTGTACACCTGCTGGCCAGAAGAGGGCACCAGATCACATTATAGATGGTTGTGAGCCACTGTGTGGTTGCTGGGAATTGAACTCAGGACCTCTACAAGAGCAGGCAGTGCTCTTAACCTCTGAGCCATCTATCCAGTCCTACATCACTGTTTTAAAGACTAATTTCATTTGACAAAGTACTACAATACTTCCTTAGAAAATGAGCCAATCTATAACTGAAAACTCACAAGTTAGCAAAGCCCCTTGCTAACAGGGTCGTATAATGGAAACAGTAAAGGAACATCACACTGCAGGACAAATACAAGCCAGTCACAAGCTTGGACCATGTTAAGAACTGCAGCGCTCATGAGGCTGATTTAGATGGAGATGCAAAGGATTTAAATGTGCAGGCAGCTTCGCGCTCTGAGTACCTGGAGCTGCTTCTTCACCCGCTCGTTCTTCTGGGTCTCCGTCACGCGCTCCTCCTCGCTCCTGTGGTCCATCACGCCCTCGCTGGACAGCTCGGCACTGGCCTCCGCACTGTTCTCATCATGCTCGTCATGCTCGTTCTCCGTGGGAGGGATGACTGGGGGCGGCGGGGGAGGCGGCGCAGACATCACAGTTTTTAACTCTTCTTTGGTCTTTTCCAAGTCTTCCTGAGCTGCAAAAGCCTGAACATTGAAAATAAGTTTGTGAAACTGGTAATAAAAAATGATTTATTCTGTCTTTGTGACAAAAACTATATTCCAAAGTAATAATCAGTCCTTTTAGTAAAAGCTCCATTTTTATAGAAGTCCAGCAGGTAGGAGGCACAGAATTTTTTTTTAAATGTCTTGATTAAAGATATTATTACTACAAAACAGCACGGTGGCACACGCCTGTAATCCCAGCACTCAGGGAGGCAGAGGCAGGTGGATCTCTGGGAGTCAGAGCCAGGCCTGGTCTAGAAAGCGAGTCTAGGACAGCCAGGGCTATACAGAGAAACTCTGTCTCAAAAATCCAATAGGCTTATTCTTTGTTTCTGTAACTGCCGTGCAAATGCTTGGTGGAAAACAACTTAATCTGTACACTGCTGAAGAATGTCACACTAATAGACAACATCTGGGCAACAAGCAGAAAAATAAACTGGTCCATGGCGTAATCAGACTGTCATTACTCTAATACAATGGTCAATTAAAATCACTAAGCTAACAATGGGTTAAGATGAGTGTCATCTCACAAGCGACAACACAAACTAGCCAAATCACTGATGACTTGGAGGATAGTACTTCCTGGGTTGCCTGGAGAAGTCCCACTTCCCAGTCTTGTCCTATGTCTCATTAAGAGCACACTATCTTACTCTCAAAGGTCTCCTAAACTATGGAGGGCTCCTAGGAGAATTCCTTAAGCTTTTAGAGCCGCATTTCAGTTTACAGGAAATACTCAGGATACGAAGATAAAATGAATGACACCACGAGGAAGCAACAGACACACACACACACACAAAGAAGAGCAGTGCACAGACACCTCCAGCAAACCAGTATCAGTTGAGGGTCGTAAGATTTAGAGCAAACAAAGAGGCTATTGCTCCTGCTTTGCACATGGCACAGCAGCCTACAAGTTCCCAAATTTATTGGTTAAATTTTGAAATCTAAATATAATTTAACATTAAGTGAGATGAATATTCAATAAAATTGATTTATATGAACAGAAAGATTTCATTTCTAATATAACTGTATATATACAGGAATAGGAAAGGATATATACTAATGTTTTTAAATAATAGCCTAGCTCGTTAAGAATGTAATTTTCTTTTTATATTAATTTTTATTGACTTTGTACATTTTTATATTGCTCATGGGATGTAGCTCTAATGTTTTAAGTTTTTGTCTCTAAAAAAAATAAAATAAAATAAAGTTTTCGTCTCTAAAGTTCATAAATCCTTCTTTAAACTGGATCTATAAAATTCTCACAACAAAATCAGTATAACTGGGTGACTAGACATCTTACCCTTTCTGTATTTATATGTATATTTTTGCATACACACACATAATATATCAAAAATGTCCCAACAAAAATCACACTTCTACAAAGAAGTTTAAGAGTAGAACAAACAAGTAAAAGCACTTTATTATAGAAAAACTACTGCATATTTCATGGACCTTCCTTGGATATAAAAACTGTAACTGTACTTACTAGCTGAAGTTACTGAATTAAACTCATCCCTCCAATTACAAGCTTGATTCTGGACTTGTGAATTTCCTTTAGAAAGCTCAGCAGTATCCGGTGCTCCCTTAAGAGCTGGAGGCAGTTAAAGGCTGCTGGGGAAAGGAATCCAGGAGGCCCACCTCTAGCTATGCAGCAAGGAATTAATGGCTGCTGAGAGAGATGGTTCCTCAGTGGTGTAGCCACTGGCAAGCAAGCTGTCCATATTCCTGTAAATAATATTTCATCCTAACAGACTCATTGGTCCACTAAAAAGAAAACAACTCAGGGAAAGTAGAAGAGGAGCTATCAGGTGAGAAGAGCAAGGGGGTCAGTGGGAACAGCACTGAGACTAGAGAGAGCAACTGGGAAAATATGGTCAGACTATATAATATATATGTTTGCATGTCAGTCTATAAGATATACATAATGCCCATGTATAATTAAAGCATGCAAACAGAAAAAGAAAAAGAAAAAATATTACTAGTAGCAAAAAACTACAACCCCGGGGCTAGAGAGATGGCTCAGCGGTTAAGAGCACTGGCTGCTCTTCCAGAGGTCCTGAGTTCAATTCCCAGCACCCACAACCATCTATAATGAGATCTCGTGCCCTCTTCTGGTGGTCAGGCATACACAAACTAACTAACTAACTAACTAACTAACTAACTAAAACCTACAACCCCCAACTCACCCTCATGTCAGGTAATTGGTTGTCATGACTTTTTCAGTCTATCACAAAATGTTTAACTCTTTCTTTCCATTCTTATTTCATTGCTACAGCCTTTGGAAATTTAAGGACCCAAAATTCCAATCCATAATTCAGGCTGGTAAGGTTTTTGTTGTTGTTGTTTTTATAAAATCATACTTGAATGTGCTAATTGTGTTCTGAAATCTTCAGAACCTGATGTCTACACATACATCCCACCAATTTGCATCAGTAGAGCATTTATTTGAAGCCCTCATAACTCGATTTTCTATAACTTGTCACCGCACATTCTAGCTTTTGTGAACTCACACTTGATTGTTAGCTATTTACTGACTATCCTCAAATCTGTTATATTCACTCCTAGCTTTTTGTTTTTTCAAGACAGGGTTTCTCTGTGTAGCCTTGGCTCACTTTGCAGTCCAGACTGGCCTCGAACTCACAGCGATCCACCTGCCTCTGCCTCTCAGTGCTGGGATTAAAGGCATGCGCCACTGCACCCAGCTCACTCCTACTTCTTACAGTCATTCAGGTTTTTTTTCTATCTGGAACAACCAGCAACACATCAACCCTTAATCTGACTCCCAAAAAATCTATTTACTTCTCAAGACCCTATGAATCTCCCCGACATCTGTCTAGCTCTCACACAAACTGATCACCTCGCACGCATCTGCCAGTGACTGAGCATATATGCTCATCTCCCATCAGCCCTGTACAGTCCCAAGCATACTGCTGGCACACTAACAGCGCAGTTACTCAGTAAGAGCTGCACACAACAGAACAGTGATTACTTTGTGCTGCCACTCAGTAGCTTCCTCTTCCTTTTTCTTCTTGGCTTCTTCTAAAAGTGCAATCTTGGCAGTGAATTCAGCAAGTTCTGCTGCCTAGAATTGAAATGTTTATATATTACCAATACTATAGACAGTATTTTTAATAATTCTTTTATGTTCAATCAGTCAGTCAAAAACTTTTCAGGTACATATGTGGGCTCTCTTAAGTCTATTAGTCTTCCACTTTAAAAAGGCAGCATTTCCTGAGGGTCTACTGCTTGTTTCCAATGGTTTCTTGAGATAGTGAAAAAATATAAGGCAAAGTTAAAACATATTTATTGTATAGATGGGCAATTACTTATGCTTCAGCAGTAAGAACTTAAAACGTGTAAAAGCTGTACTTTACACTTGTATCATTAAACAGATAAAAATGATGTAATTTTCTGTAATATTAAAGGTACTTTATCAAGGCTCTCATCTGATTCCTCATCAGTCCTCTTTCCAAAGAGAAAAAAACTGAAAAGCTGAAAAAGCAAAGGACAGGTATGCTATCACACACCTGGAACCCAAGTTTTCCTGGTACTCAGGTTGGGCAGAGAAGAGCAAGAGTTCAAAGCCAGCCTGGGTTAGTAGTAAAACTCTATCTACAAACAAACAGGACTCAAAGACATGCAGTAAATAAACACTTGAATTAATACATATACTCGGAATCTCATCTGTGTCATGAATAGTTTCATTTTTTGGAAGTATATTAATTAGATAAACAAAACTCCAACCAATTATGGCTTATGGCTGTCATACAGAAACCAAACGTGCTGTGCCCATGTAGCTAAAGCACAAGCTGCTACACGTCCCACTGCAGAGACTGTTGAGAGGCAGTGCTTCAACTTGTGGGTTGTGACCCCTTTGGGGGCTGAATGACCTTTCCCAGGATCACCTAAGACCATTAGGAAACAGATGTTTATGCTACATTTCACATAGTAGCAAAGTTACAGTTATAAAGTAGTAACAAAAAATAATTTTATGGTAGGGATCACCACAACATGAGGGACTGTATTAAAGGTTCACAGCATTAGGAAGAATGAGACCAGTGGTCTAAATGAATGAAAAATCTTTCGTGGGCCATTGGCTATACTTAAAAGGAAGCTGTAACTAGAATCTATTATATGAAAGAAAATCTATTTTCATTTTTTAAAAAAAGTAACCATAAGAAACAAAACACATGGACCCGTTTATCATATTTTGTCCTGGTACTAAGATTTGGTTTTTAAACTTTTTTCACATAGACATAAAATGTTCAGTTTCTTTCTGCCGCTTTGCTACTATCCCTATGGCATGCTTTTAGACGGTATTATACACCTGGGCTTGCTTTTCAGGGAATGCACAGGCCTTACCAGCTGCTCCTGGTTCTTCATCTGGTCAGCAGCTTGCTTGGCTATCGCGGACTTAGCCTCCTCCGCGGCCTGGCGCTCCTTTTCCAGCCGCTCTGCCTCCTCTTTTGCTCGCTGGCGCTCCTGCTCCAGTTCCAGAGCTTTCCGAGTCTGTTCTTCTAGCTCTGTTGAACATTTCACCCAGCCCACAAACACAGGTTAAGTTCCATCATCCTCATTACAGCAACATGCCAAAATGAGCAGTGTCTAAAGAGCAACATGGGTCTAAATATACAAACACTTCAATTCTGACCTGGTAAAGACTAATAATTCTACAAATTATGTAACTCAAAACTGCAAGGACATGAAAGCCCCTTACAATTCAAGCTATGTCAAAACACTAGAAGCACATAGTTAATTTTCTGAAAATCTACTGTTAAGTTTTGACTTAAGGGAATTAGAAAAGCTCGGAACCTGGGTGGAATAACTCAGGAGCGCACTTGCCTGGATGTACAGGCCCATGGTACCATCATTAGAGCTGTCCAAAAGTAAAGACTGCGCTGCTTGCCTTAGCAGAAATCTATAAATTAATGCATTTGAAGACTTATGGGGCTAGCTAGTGGCATAACCTTTGTCTAGTACATAAGATAACCTATGTTCAAAATATGTTGTCTTACTTACCTAAACTAAGCACAGGTGGAGTAACCCTCATCTGAAACTCATGGAGATTCAAAGTGTTTTGGATTTCAGGTTTGTGGGGATTTTCAATACTTAATGTACACAGTGAAAGAATTTAAAGCTAAGACTCATTTTAACATGACATTCATTTGTTTTATATGCACCTTTTGTGCAGAACCTGAACATAATCTGATGCAGTGCTTTCAGTGTGCCTCTGCACTGCCTGAGACCTGTTACATGACGTCAAATGTGCAATTTTCATTTGTGACATTATGTAACTTCAAAACATTTAGATTTGGGGGTATTGAGATGTTTATTTTTTATTTTTTGATAACCCACTGGCAATTTTGATTGACTAATTGTAGACATTAAGTTTGAAAAAACAACTTGACACAAAAGCTCTGAGGTGACATATCACTTATATCTATCTATCTCTATATCACCCACATATATATACAATGAAGCGATTGACAAGCATTGTAATCTGTGCATGAATCAAGCATAAGTTTTTCTTATCACGGTAAACTGAGTAAGAAAGGAAATTATTAACACAAAAAATCATTTTAAAAAAACCTAGATGGCTTTAAACATTAAATTTAAGCATTATTTTGGCAAATGCTTACTAAGAATTCTGTGAGAGAACAGAGTGTAATGTCCTAAGATACTGAGTCTAAGTGTCCTTTAGAGAGATGTGAAAGTAACTGTGATGACAAAATTTTAGTTAACATTCTCAATTTTATTTGTTTTGATCACAACAAGTATGAGGAATTTCATTTAGAGATCTGAGAGATCTTGAGGATTAGAGAAGAAAAGTAAGTCTGGCTAAGCTTTAAATTCTTGACAAAACAGCATACAAATTCTATGTAGCTACCTGGCTACAAATTATAAAAGCACCCAGTACAGGATGTTATGAGCCACCATGTGGTTGCTGGGAACTAAACTCAGGACCTCTGGACGAGCAGGTGGCGCTCTTAACCACTGAGCCATCTCTCCAGCCCCACCAGTACAAGATGTTATCACAGCTTAATTATATGATGGCTCGTTTTGAATTTTCATTTAAAATTTGGTCAAATTAACCTAGAGTAAGCTTCCCTTATCCTACTTGGCTGACAGAGCCCACAAAAGCTCACAGCTCTATCATCCACCTACATAAGTGAGTAAAAAACTGAAAGCAGGATTCCAAAGAGACATGTGCCCATCAACACATGCTCAGCCCCAAAGGGAGGAGATTCTAAAATATGTCTTAATATGGATGAGTCCTGTAGGTATTACACTAAGTGCAGAAGCCAGTCACAAGAAGATACTCCATGACTCTCTTCACTATCCAAAACAGTCTAGACCATTGACAGGGAAGGGCACGTGCCAGGGGCGGAGGGCGAAGTGACTGGGGAGCTACAGCTTAGCAGGCAGAGGTTAGCACTGCAGGCTGAAAGTGTTATACCAGCAACTCTTCATGTCCTCAAACCATGCTCTTCAAAATCAGCAGAACACTAAATTTTTATGTTTGCCATAGTTTAAAAAAAAAAAAGTTTTATCTCATAACACAATTCTTTCACAAGTTTGGATTACAAGTTAAATTTTGATATAAATACTCCCTAATGTTATTTTCTATCAGCTTTCTGCATTATCAATTTTTTAAAAGGTAGATTTAATAGATTTTTGTGTAATTCTTAAGTCTATCACAAGAAGCAATCTTTTAAAAAGTTAAAATGAACAGTATTCTAGTCTCATGTATAAAGAGAGACTTGAGGAATCATACGCCCTTACGTGGAAAAGCTGTCTGTAGAGTACACTAGAACAAGAATGAACAAACCTCGGCCATGGACCTAGCCCAGTACTAGTCTGTTCATTCCCTGAGACATCACCAGCACGCCCACTCAGAAGTTACATATGACTACTTTCACACAACAGCCAACTTGAAGGAAATTTGGATCGTGCACACATCTAAAATATTTACTAAATGAGTCAAGACTGGTGAAGGATTTGATAAGAAAAATAAACATCAATTCCCCCCCATCTGGTTCATACAAAATCTAGAACTTTCCATGTTAGAGCTGTAGTATAACGGCAAAGGATGTGGCATGGCTTATTTAAAATCAACACTTTCAAGACAACTACTGAAAGTCAAAAAGACAAACTGTTTTTTGTCCCTACTCGTGTCAGACTAGTGTGACTAGTTATACTATGTAATTGGGAGGCGACAGGGAGAATTAATGTAAACTCAAACTAGTAAAAGTTGCACAAGCTTCTCGTTCTCATTCATATTTGAAACCCAGCATTACACGATTTTGCAACCCAAATAATTTCTTACCAAGTTTAGAAGCTTTCATACTGCAGTAACAACATAAAAACAAAAACAACAAACAAAAAACCCTACATGCCTTATTGACAATTTAGCCCAAAATATTAAGCATTTCTTTCTCTTTTCTAAAGCAATGGTTTATCAACAACTACATTATTGGTTTCCTGGGGAAAGCATACAATCTAAGAAGAAAAAATAACAGTTCAATAATCACAATTCTTAGAACTCATAAGAACAGTATGGTTGTGCATTACTGAATGAAAAATTTTTAATTTTTTACAGTCTACCTAAGCAATGATAAAATTATTATATGTCACCATAAAAAAGTGAAGATTTCTGTGAAGAGTATATGGAGATATTTTAAATAAAATAGTAGGCAGGTACACGCGTGTGTGTGTGTGCACACACACACACACACACCACAAACACACCACACACACACATAGAGCCAGACACAGTGGTGTGCACCTGTAGTCCTGAGTACTTTGGGAGGTAAAAGCAGAATGGTCAGTCAGCTCGAATTCATGGCCAGCTTGGAAAATATGCAGTATCTCCTCTTAAAACAAAACACCCCAGGATATATGTCAATTGCCTCTGTGTGACAATAAGAAAATTTTTTCATGTGTGCTGTGTGTATATTTTGTAAACAAAAAGGTATCTGCTTTCCACAACAGTGGAATAATGGCAAGGCAACACCCCAGCCTGGGATTAGCGTTCTAAATGGGCCAGGAAGACAAAGATGTTGAGCCTGGGACTGAAGAACAACCCAGGAACTAGGAGGGAAGTTCCTGATAGGGGCAAACAAGGAAAGCAGCCTCATAGAACCTACATGCTATTTTCCTTCCATATATCTGCCAATTCCCCCAAATGTACATATAAGTGAGACAGCAGGAAACACACAGAAATAGTGTAGGGAGAGCAATCACAGTCTCTTGTCAGATGACAGCGTTTACCGCCAACACAGACAAGCCCGAGTCATCATCTAGCTTCTCGCCTCCTTAGAAGAAAATATCTGCAAATCATTTATTTAATAAAGAATTTACATCCTAGACATGTAAGAATCCTTAGAACAACAACAAAGAAACTCCATTGACCAGAGGGCAGAAAAATTTAATACCATCACCCCCAAAATATAGAAATAGCTAAGAAGCACATGAAAAGATACTCAACATCAATAGGCATTGAGGTATCTAAATCAAACCCATAACACAGCACTGGAAATCATTTAGGAAAACAAGTATTAACACATCCTGGTGAAGATAAGAGAGAATTCACCCACTGCTATGGGAACATACACCACTTTCAAATTAATTGGGCAGTGTCTCAAATATGTCAAAGTGGCCAGTAATATGAAAACATAAAAATAAACCTATACATGTATGTTCATAACTTACACATAACACAGCAAAGTAGCAGAAACAAGGCAAATACCCAAGAATTGATGAATTTTAAAAAATGCCACTGAATAATTTAAAATGAATGAAATGCTAATATATGTTACAACACAGATGCACTTTCAAAATACAAGGCTAAGCTGGACCTGGTGGTGCACGCCTTTAATCCCAGCAGAGGCAGGTGGATTAAATCCCAGAAGAGGCAGGTGGATTTAATCCCAGCAGAGGCAGGCAAATTTGAGATCAGCCTGGTCTACAACAGCAAGTCCACGATAGCCAAGGCTACACAGAGAAACCCTGTCTCGAAAAACAAAGAAGAAAGAAAGGAAGAAAAGGAAGGAAATACAAGGTGAAGAAAGAGAATCTGGTCATGTGTCCAGAAAAGGCAATTCTGTAGCCACAGTGAAAGGATTAACAGTTGCCCAAGGCTGCAAGGGATTACTGGGAGGAAATAGGTGACTACTTGGTAGGTATGGAATTTCTTCTTAGAGATAACAGATTTAATAAATTAGCTGGGGTGATAGCTGGACACTCTGAACATATTAAAACAGTGTTAAACTGCTCAGTTTAAGTGTAATTTTATAGCATGTCAATTGTATCTCAACAAAGCTATGAGGAAAAAAGTAAGACTAAAATCTAAGATCTCAAAAATCAGAATGAAAGCAATTATACAGGGATGACAAATGACTAGGAAGTAGTAAGCAAAGAAGAATGCTGTATTGTTCGTTATCTGGTTCTGGAAAGCTACAATAGTGTGTACAGTTTACGTGGTATAGAGATAAACTTCCCTGAAACCAACTACTGAGGCTTCCTCCTAACAGGCGCACACAGACCTCTCTGTTGGTACTTCACTGAGATCGTATTTAGGTTTTCAGAAATTAAAACTACTTAAAAACAATTCCAGAATGCTAAATTAAGGATTATTTCCATTACAGAATTTAGGAACCTAAGAACTAAGATGTTAACAGGATGCACTCATGGTCACATTCTGACTTAATGACAGAATTAAGCTTTGCTCCTGATTATAAACACTGATTCTAATACAACAATATCATGTTGACTGACTGCCCCTCCACAGAAATTCAAACTACATGGAGTGATTTTGTTCAGGTTAATGCTCCATCTTCCAATAAGGTGTATGCAGCACCAAAGCATGGACCACATCTATCCAGTATAGTGTACCTACTGCTTACTATGTGCCCACAATTAATAAAATCACTAGACCACAACTCCCTTCCATACTCTGTCCTATGGAAGTCAAACTCATTTTGATATTTATTAGAGTAGCAAATGAATGGTAAGTCTGGTAACTGCATCTTTCAGGTATCCAATCCTTCTTTCAAGATGTTCTAGAACACCTGCTTCTACCTTTTACATTCTATATAATGAGTCCTTTGAAACAATAGCATCAATAAACATTAAAAGAAAGAAAATGACAATGAAATAGAAATTTTTCCTCAAAAAAACATTACAGGTTAAATATCACGACAAATTCTTGAATGAGAACTTAGGACAAATTACAAGACAATCATGTAGGTTTTAGGACAGCCTGGGAGAGCTTTATTAGAAAAACAACAAATACACTAGATGTCCTTTGCTTAGGATGACTGATTGCAACTGGAACTGCAACTTGGAAAAGGTGCTTTATGTTCTTTATGCTCTATCTCCCTTATACTCTTCAGTGCTTCTTTGAGTAGTTCTGTATGTAAACCATTAAAACCTTTATTATACATCCTAAATAAATGAGATTGAAAATTCAGTAAGTGGCTATTCTCTCAAAGGAGTTACATAAATTTAAAAGTCTTATGAACCAATCTTTACTATCAAATGTTCATTCTTTAAACAATCTTCAGTATAACACAGGTGGTCCTATGTGTGGGACTAAGAAGCAAACTGAAGGCCACATACATGTAAGTAAGCATCCCAGCCAATGAGCAATGCCCCAAGCCCCTGAAGCCACGTCTCTTCCCAGCATTCTTGAAAGGCACAACCTATGCTAGTCACGTGGTCTTTAGCACAAACCAAGTAAGTCACTATCAATGTTTGACACATGTATTTCTATCATCTACACAGGCTTTACTGCCATGTAGGTTATATGTCTAAGATATAAAAGGACACCTAAAGAGGAAAAAATAGCATCACATTTGGAATTCAAGAATTACACGGTGTTGCCACTTTGTGGTCTACAAATGCCTTAGAACCCTTCAGTTTTGAAGTGAATTAATTTGTAGATGTGAAAGGTAAGGTTTAGCTATTCAATAAAGCTCATTTTAAAAGCTGTACTTTATTGTGTGTGATTTGTACACATGCATGGAGGCCAGAGGTCTAGCAAAACTTGTTACCTGACTTTCTGAGACACAATCTCTCACACCCTCCATCTCACTGATTTGCTGAGGCTGCCTGGACAGTCAACTTCAGGAATCTGCCTCTCTCAGCTTCCCAGTACTGTGATTCCTGGTTCTAACCTTAATTTATGTTCACATAAACGCAAGTGTAAATGTTTACACAGCACGTACTTTACCAGAGTCCTATCTCCAGCCCAAAGCATTTATCTGGTAAGGAGGCACACATGCCAGCTGTCTCAGCATTTGTGAGGTGTGAGCCAGGAGCATCAAAGTTTCAGGCCAGTTTGAGCTACAGTGAAAATGCCCGCCCCCTCCCCCCCGAAAAAAGCCACAATGGTCTCTAATAAAATATATCTCCAGTCCTCCTGAAATTAGAATAACTGTAGACAGTCATGTAGGTGGCCTACAGAAAACAGTTCTGACTGCTTCTGACCAGTATCTCCTTTACTCAGGAGCAGGATATAAGAATGAAACCTTAGGCAACCTACCATTCCTAGTAAAAGTGAATGGCTACCTCTCCTAATTGTTAGGCAAAGGCATTATAAATAGAGTAAGTTCATACTACATGCTAAGATGCTGCTGCTTGGGAAGGAACAATTTAATTTGCTCAAATTAAGTTTTCCTTCTGTTCTTTCCACTACTGCTTTGTTAAAGTCATGTATCCTAGAAGTTACTCAATGTAAACAGTGCCCTTTCTGTGTATGTCAGCTCTCTGGCTACATGCAGAATACGAAGTACATCTACCGTGTCAAGAGCAAACCAGGACCCCGACATGTCTGTGTATGAGTGTGAATGTTTCTGGAGCTGAATACCTTATATATCACAGTAATAATCTTAAATTCACTGTTCAAAAAAACCCTTTTACCTTTTTGGGCTTTCATTGTCTGCTCTTCAATTTGCCTTAGGCGCTCCATAAGCTCTTCCTTCTCACGTTCTATTCTTTCCTTTTCTTTTTCTGCTATTTCTCTTTTCTTCTTTTCATTCTCTAATTGTGCCCTTAAAGAAATTACAACCCGTAAGTTACAAATAAAGGGGTAGAAGCAAATTAAATTATTTTTACTAACCCTAACCCAGATTTAAAAGCACACCATAATAAGCATTTGACGTTTTTCAATACATTCACTGTATAGACCTCAGTATCCAGCACTACCCTACACTACCTGCTCACTAACACGTCATGTACACACACCACACACACAGCACAGCTTTATAACTTAAAACAAGTATCCAAGTATCCAAAAGCATGATCTCAAAGCCAACTCAGGTGGGAAAAAACTCAGGAGATCTTCATGCAAAGCAAATTATATGTAACATCTTAATAGCTTGCTTCACCCATTGCCACAACTCAAGGGAATTCTTTGAGTTAGCAGGGCCCTCCATGGGGATATAATGAAGGCTTAAAGAGAACATACAAATACTTTCAATAGCAAAATAGTATGAGAGGTCAGTGATTTCCAACCATTAAAAATAAAGTAATGCAGGGCTGGAGAAGTGGCTCAGTGGTTAAGAACAGTGGCTGCCTATCCAGGGGACCCAGGTTCAGTTTCTAGCACCCACATGGAAATTTACAAGTGTCTCTAACTCAAGTTCCAGGAGAGCTGACACCCTCATACCCATGTACATAAAATAAAGTTATTTAAAATAATAAGTAACTTAATACAAACTTAATTTCTGGGTACAACCTATTTATACCTCAATAGAAGATGACAAGTAAGTCATCACCTTTCACAATTCCACTAGGATGGCACCAAGTGTTTAATAGTGGTAAAAAAAGGGGGGGAAACAAAGCCATGAAGATTTAGCTGTGTCTATCACAAGACATGATAAAATCACTTTGGGGAGAGGAGCTGGGAGGCTAATACAGCCAAAATCATCAGACATTTAGCAAGAGCCTAGCTTTGGTGAAACTCCATGTTGGTGTCCAAAACCAAAAAGATAAAAAACACCAAGCTGTTACTGCATATGCTCAATGTTCTAATTACTACTTCAATGATAGTATTTTTTTCCACCTAAGTGATTATATCTCTAACATTTCCTTAAAATTTGCAAAATGGTATCACTGCCACCTAGTGCCAATTCTGAATTTCAGGCATATCACAAAACTATACCATCAAAGTACTTTTTCTAACTGTAGAATTTGGAAATTTCTGTAGATCTTGGGCATGCATCTGCTCCCAAGAAAGAAAGCATGGAACTCTGGAAGAGAGCTGTCGTAAGTCAGCAAGAGTTGGTGGTGGTGACTTTCTGATACACCAAGACTGATACAGAAGTTGAAAGATCAGTATGCCTCCTGCTAATTAATAAACTTCACCGCATTTAGAAACCAAAGGCCTGGGGCTAAAGAGTTGGCCCTGTGGTTAAGAGCACTAGCTCTTGCAGAAGCCTCAACTTCAATTGCCAGCATGTACATGGTAGGCCACAAACATTTGGAACTTCTGATCCAGGGGATATGACACCCTCTTATGATCTCTGTGGGCACAAGGCATGTACGTAGTACACATACATCATGGAGACAAAGCAGTCAATGCCCATTTTTAAAAAATCAACATCTTAAAAGAATTATTTTAAGAGAACAACAAGGAAAAAAAAAGCATGGGCTGCTCCCCTCTGGTTCTAGGTTCTGTCTAAAGTATGTCCTTATCACCAAGAAGAAAGGGCAACACCTATCTGCCCTGGGACTCTAAACATTTCCTCCTCATTTCACTCTGTAAACTATATTCAGACAGAGACTTGAGAAGCTGGGAGTTTCTATACCTCTAGAAAACCCAAATGACGATGTTTAAGGGCAAGTTGGCATACCCCAGGCTCCTTGGGCAAAAGAAGGGCCCAATGCCCTTCCCTTAAAAAGTCCACTGTCCCTTCAGGCTGTTCATAGAAGCACAGGAACCAGTTTTCAAATAACTGCTTTTCCACATCACGCTGTCTACAGCCCCAGAGTGTTTGTTAGGCTACTCCCCTGCCCCAGACCTCTGTACAGTCGTGTCTAGCACTGCCACAGTTCCTCGAGGCAACTACCTTTCTCCCTGCCAGGCACTGAAATCCTTCCTTCTTAAGGACTCAGTACAAACCAAGCCTCAAGCCCTGTAGGTTATATCCTAGCCCAAGTGCTCAGAACCTTTTTGGTGGCATGATGGCACAAATGCCCCTTTTGGGAAAGAGTGTTGGCTTCATTTAGCTTTTCTCTATTGGTGTTTCATTTGCTCTTCTATGGAGATGGAAGGGAAGAAGATATGTAAACGGGAAAAGTATGAAAAGAACATGGCTATAAGCAATCTGGGAACAATCATTATTTTATTACTGAAAAATGAAGTGTACAGGAGACAGTTAACCTGATGATGTGAAAATGCTTTGCAGTTGATCTTGTAGTATTGCTGGGATGCACGTCTCACATCTTATCTCCTCAGACCATACCAGACGACAGCTGCACTTAGCCCTCACGTCACATGCTGACACCTAGGGTTGCTAAAATTCTCTTATCTCCCACTTACAATTGAGATATACTCTCCTCCTCTGCATACTGCTCAAAAGGACTAACCTGGTCCACTAGAGGTCCCTGGGCAAAACCCTGCAGGTTCTCATCTCTACACATTTGTTTATGCTAGCTTCCTGTCTGAATGTGCCTTTGCCACAGCCTACCATCTCACATTTTACCCAGGAAGCTTTTTTTAATTATTCAACTTATGTATGTACATATTTTCATTTAGAGTTTGGGTTTCTAAATACTCGCTTCAACCCACTTCTATGCTGAAGACATAAATAGACTAAAATATGAAGTATCGGCACCAATATGTACACTTAAGATTATTTTAGAAATCCATTTTAGACCCATCACCAGAACTGTACTCAAAGTCTAACATTAAAGAACATCAATGAAACTGAGCAGAGGATAACTTACAGCTGGCCTGCCCCAAGCAATTAAAAATGAACAGTACACATGAGTACCTTTCCAGCTGCTTCTGATGTTTTTCCTCCCGGGCCTGCGCCTTCATCTGCTGTACTTCAATAGTATCAGGCTTTCTCCTTCGCATGTACAGTTCATGGTTTCCCATACATAAGGCCAAAATCCGCTTATTGATTCTCAGACGAGGTGCATAAAAAACAAAATCCTGAATATAAAATATTCAAAATTTTTAAATCTTTATGAATGATAGTGTCTTTCACAACTACTCAATTTCGATATGAAGTAGAACTCTGATATCACTGCAGATAAAGTTTAGGGAGTATGAAATCTCACATAACTCCAACATAACTGGTTCCTCACCCCTTCATTCCTGACCCATTTTCTAAAGACGAACTGAATGTCATTAAGTCATTTTTCATTCTCCGAAGAAACTACAAACAGCTATCTTTACACCCCAGAGGAGAGCATGTTTTGCCATTACTGGTCTTTCTCCATGGCTGTATTTTAATCTAGAAATGCTCTTCAAGTATTTATCTTTTAGATAAGAAAGACAGAATCCTAAAGTATGTGTGACACTAATTTTAAAAAATCTATCTCAATTAAAAAAAAAACCCAAATATTAAAAACAAAGTTCAGAGTGCAAGACTACAAAGTTAATTTAGCAAGGGTCACCTCTACTTCATTTGACAACTAAAAAAATTTTAAATGATTTCTTAGGAATGATTGTTAATATCCTTCTAATACTATTTACCAACCTTATATTTAAATCACTTAAAATTCTTATATCGTATTTTAAAAAATGGAAGTGTGAGTGTGTATGTTTTAACGGTTTATTTATTTATTTATATATTTATTATTCTGCCTGCATGTATACCTACAGGCCAGAAGAGAACATTAGATCACATTTAGATAAGTTATGAGCCACCATATGGTTGTGGGGACTTGAACCAGGGCCTTTGGAAGAATAGACAGTGCTCTTAACCTCTGAGCCATCTTTCCACCCCCCGGAAACGTGTGTTTTTAATAGCATTTCATCACTGAGGACAATTCAACTATGGGAAGAGAATATCTCTCAAAACAACTTAAGTGACCAGTGCCCTTCTTTAAGTGACTTCACAGAAAGTAAAGTTAACAAAATATACTTACAGGTGCCTTTTTGTCAATTGGCTTTATAACAAATTTTTTGTCATTAAATGAAATATTTCGGATCTCACTCCAGGGAAAACCAATTTTAGGTGTTAACCTTAAAAAAAAAAAACATATTGTAATAAATTAGAAGCAGGAAACAGTGGAAAAATACAGGATCTTCTGGAGCAGGTTAAGTAAATGACCAGTCTTTTTTTTTTTTTTTTTTTTTTTGAGATAGGTTTCTCTGTGTAGCCTTAACTGGCCTTGAACTCACAGCGATCTGCCTGTCTCTGCCTCCAAAGTGCTGGGATTAAAGGTGTGCATCACCACACCCAGATTGTAAATGACCAGCCTTAGGCGTTCTAGACTATCAGAACATATCATCTTATCACAATGTACCACTCATGCTATCTTTGAAAGGAAAATTTAATTAAATCACATAAAACAGTTTTCACAGATGTGTCATTTTCCTAAAATTTCCTAGGAAAACTTATCTGGTAAGGAGAGTATTGGACTGCATCTTGTTACTAGATTTCACTCACAAGGACTAAAGTGGCAGCCTGCAACTGTAGATGCACCCTCATTTAATGAACAGACTCAGAAGTGAACAATGAAAATTATACCCAAAACTCAATGTGGAATTAACTAATCCTTTACTGTAGAGAAGAAAGCAATAAGGACAATCAAGACAACTTTTAAAAGCAGAGCATAATTTGAAAGCCATTTGGATCACAGAAAAGCAGCTAGTCTCGTAAATGCCCATTCACTTACTTGTCATCATGCTCATAAATATTCAGGCCCAAAGCATCAACACCCAGCCACAGTTCAGTACCCTTCTTATTCTTGATTTCAAAATAGTTGACACCATACATTTCAAGATCTTGTGCAATCTTCAAGTATTCCATCATCGAATCTTCCCTATTAAAATACAGCTGAATGTAATACACTAAAGGAGACACATCTAAACATTAAATAAAACTAAAAGACTACCCGAGGCTAATATTCAGTGCTTTGTATTTATTCATCCACATTTGGATGACAGGAAGTATAAGCTGGTATCATCACAAAACTTTTAAATATTCATTCATTCATTCATTCATTCATTCAGGAAAGTGTGTGTGTGTGTGTGTGTGTGTGTGTGTGTGTGTGTGTGTGTGTGTGTGTGTAGGGCAGTGTGAATGATGCCATATGTGAACCACAGGATATGTGTAGGCTGCGTCAGAGACAGTATCCTGGCAGTCATAGAAGATGTTACTAGGGAAGGCTAAAACATTTTTAGATAAATTACTTCAAGTATTCATGCTTTAAAATGGGTGTTATAAATAAATCATATCCTAGATTGAAAAAAAATGGTTTCTTCATTACTAACAGAAAATTAAGAAGAGACAGGAAAATAGAATTCTTGGGTCCTGATTACCCCTTTATTCTCCATATCTGCTATTTTTCTGACTAAATTTAAT
Organism: Acomys percivali; assembly: GCA_907169655.1. NCBI lineage: Eukaryota > Metazoa > Chordata > Mammalia > Rodentia > Muridae > Acomys > Acomys percivali. The sequence goes on along the minus strand of OU015749.1, from coordinate 107,432,094 downwards.
ATTGTCATTTTATGAAGATAATAGTTTTGATTAGGAAGAGAGAAAGGGGCAGGGGGAGGAAGGGAGAGGCAGAGAGAGAATGAGAACAAACAACCCTCACAAGTTGGCTCTCTCTCACCATGTGGGTTTTAAGGGAGTCAACTAAGGTCATCAGGTGAGGCCCTTTTAGCTGCTTGCTGAGCTACCTTCACCAGCCCCAGAGGGCTTTTAAATGAGATAAAAAATACTTTAACTTGGAGAGAAATATATAGAAAGCAGTCGTTCAGATACCTTAGCATTCCTCTGTGTTCTTCATGCCAGTTTTGTATTCTCTCCTCCCACTGCTCTTTTGTCAGTTTGTGTTGTTCCAAAACACTAAAAGGGGGGAATGCAGTTAGTGCCTTTGTGATTCCATTCATAACTTGACTGTGATAGCTGTAATACACATATATACACAGGGTTCAAAGTGCACAGCACTAAAAACACAATTGCAGATATAAACCATGGAATACAACAAGGTGGTGGGCTGTGTCAGCGTCAGTGTCCTGGCTCAATAGTGAATTCATACAAGATGCTACTATGAAAGGATAAGATGTAGAGAGCTCAAGTTATTTTAAGTAATTCGTGCTTTAAAATGGGTAATGGGTATTATATAATTTACAAACACTCAAATGTTTCACACAAATCATACCCTGGATTGAAAAAATGGCTTCCTTATTACTAAAAAAAAAAAAAAAAAAAAAAAAAAAAAAAAAAAAAAAAAAATTAAGGAAAAGACAGGAAAATAGAATTCTTGGGTCCTGATTATACCTTTATTCTTCATATCTGCTATTTTTGTGACTAAATTGAACAGAGTACGTAGGTAATTCTTTTGATTAAAAAAACATAAATTGAGTTGATCATGGTGATAAGCACCTATCATTCCAGTCCTTTTAAGAAATGGAGGCAGGCCAGCTCTGAGCTTGAAGCCGGCGTGGGCCACACAACATGTTCAAGGACCATTTGTCCCTACACTAATCCCTATGCCATCAAAGACAGAGGCAGGCTCTGCATCACTCATCCACCCCATATACCTCTCCTCTGGTAACCTTTGTGTTTCATCTGTGAACAAATAGAGTATTCTTATTTTTGTACTCTTAACACCAAAGCAGCAGAAGCAATATCCTTATATTGTGCTATAATTCTGATAGAATTCTCTTTAGGACACAGAATAATTATCCACTTTTGTTCATAATGGATCCTGAGAGATCACAAATCTAAGGCCATGTAACTAACAAAGAACAGATTAGATTCCGTTCCCAAACTTCATTCTTCAGTCATTTGTTTCCTATGCAGTGCTCTGAGGGTTACAAAGGTGGGAAGACAATGCAAAGTAAACCTTCTACACCTAGTATAAAGTCTTTTAAAATGCAGAAAACAGCTGGGCGGTGGTGAAGCACACCTTTAATCCCAGCACTCGAGAGGCAGAGACAGGTAGATCTTTGTGAGTTCAAGCCCAGCCTGGTCTACAAGTGAGTCCAGCATAGCCAAGGCTACACAGAGAAACCCTGTCTCGAAACACCCCGCCCCCCCCCCAAAAAAAGGCAGAAAACTTCACTCTGTGGAAGAGATAGATAGCTCTTGCCACTTACTATTCTCACAGTGTTTACTACACATCTGTGTGTGTTCCATGTTTACAAAACAGCAATAATTCATATCCTGCCCTCAAGACCAAATCATAACCTCCTGCTGCTTGCAGATCCTATAGACACTGACACAGTAGAGCAGACAGTTATACAACTGCGTTGTGACTAAGTCATGACCTTTAAAAATACAGTCTGGCAACTAAAAAAAAATTAAATGTAGGATACATTTCTGGAACATAACTTTAGAGAATATTAAATAAAGGCATACTTCACTTACCGCTGTGGTAGGAGTCTGTCATTAGCCAGGTAGCCTGGTTTGTGAATCTCTTTATTATAATCTCCGTACTTGGCTTGAACAGCGTACGAAGCCAAAAGAACTGCAGTTTCTGGTGGGCAATATATCTCATCATTTAAGATGGCTTCTTTAACTTGCAAGAAGAAAAGTCTCTGTGTTATTTCTTGAATCAATTCCTCAGAAACATCTTCAGGAAAGAATTTAGCTCTAAACTTGAACTGTAAAGGATTTTCTTTTTTAACATCTTGCTGTGTCACCTAGAATAGTAATTCAAGTATCATCAACAACACTTTTAATTCACTGTAAACAAATATATTTAAATAAAACTATTTTTGGAAGAAAGTATGTAGCAATGCTATGTAAGATGATAAGTCTGTAGACAAACACAGGTGCTAAAGAAGCTCCTGCGTGCGTGCAGTCCTGAGGCCGCCAAAGGCTCTGGGAGCCCAGTCAACAGCCAAACTGACATCTTTGTGCGCCTGAGCTCATCCTTCAGCCGTTTACAGATGCATGCTCCACTTTTAGTACAGGTAACACCTGCTTTAAGCTCTAGTTCTCACATGCTCAGCTCACGCAGAGTGCGTGTGATAAAAGCTGACGGCGCTTCAGTGGGTTAAACGGTGAACGGGCAAGAGGGACAAGTGCAAAAGGAGGCCTGGAGTACCCAGCCCTGTGCGCTTCAGTGCGACCAACCAACACATCAAATCAACTTAGTGTTACTGTAGACAACTTACCTTCTTATTCAGTTTAAGCCATGTAGAATACCCTTTGCTGTCTACATACTGCAGCCCAAAAAACCAGACCTCACGCAAACCAACTGTTTTTACAACCTATAAAACAGATAAATTCAGTTCAACATTAATCAGATGACACTTGATACTACAGACCACAAAGACAAAACTACACAGGTACATGTGCTGCAAGAAAGGGCTTTCCTTTAACACGTTCTTTTCAACATGTTCAATGAATATTTCTGGAAACTTCAATTCAGGCTTTTTATTCTTGATCCTGTTATGTCAGTTCTACGTTCCTCTTTGACTCAGTATTTTCCATCTTCATGTCCTTAGCTTACATCACAGCCTCAGCAAACAAAGGAACAGTCTGAAGGCTAGCAGCACAGATGTGCTGAGCCTGTATTTCTATTTGATTCCCTCCAAGTGCCCCACCAGAACCTGTGGCAAAGCACATCGCTTTGGTGACAAAGTCTGGAGCCTTTAATGTTGTACTTTCTTCACTGAACAGAAACAATTCTTGGACCATGCCCTACGTTTCACCAGTCTACACCATTACTCATTGAGGCTTTTCCTTCTGTCTGAACTCTTCTGCATCTGTATCACTCATTGAATAATTTTTTTCTTTAAGACTCAGATCAACGAACACTCTTTCTGTGAATACATCTCTTCTATTATAGAAATAAAATCAATCATCTGTTCCCCGAAGGTCCCAAAATATTTACACAGACATCAGAATATCTACTCTAGTCTATATCAACTGGATTACAGGGTGTCTCAACACTTAAGGACAGAGTGTCACCACTTTTTTATGTATTCATCTTGAAACCCATGTCTTCTGATATAATAATAAATGTAAAGTGCCCAGGAAAGAGCCACACTATGCTCAAGATTCCACAACACTAAGAGTGGCAAGCTGAAATGCTGCAGACACACAGACAAATTGTCCCTGTTACTGTTAGTCCTTGTAACTGTCATTCATCATGCACTTCTTTATCTGACCTAACATCCTTTCAACTATCTGGTTAAAAACAAGCACACAGGGGGCCTGGAGAGGTGGCTCAGCGGTTAAGAGCACTGCCTGCTCTTCCAAAGGTCCTGAGTTCAATTCACAGCAACCACATGGTGGCTCACAACCATCTATAATGTGATCTGATGCATACTGTATACATAATAAATAAATCTTTAAAAAGAAAAAAAACAAGCACACAAAACAAAACACCTTCAGACTGTATTATTTCAGCAGATTAGCAACTGCCACTAACCCTAAATTAAAAATGTCATTAGATAATATCTGAAATATACGGCAAATTTTTTCCCTACTTGCTGTAACCCATCTACCTGCTATCCCCACCAGTGTATGTGGTGAGTGCTCTATGCTTCTTTCTGGTTATGTGACTATAGCAGTCCATGGAACCTTTTCCACAGTGGGATGTATTCACAACAACATGAGTATTCATTCCTGGACCACAATCATTCCTAAAGGGCTCAAAATAAACCTATTCCCTTTGAAGGGAAAGCTATGTTGCCTGTGCACACTGACAAGCATTCTAAGGAGTACAGTAGCAGGACTAGAATGCATACCAGGATACCCACACATTATAGTAGTCTTAGAAAAAGCCACTAGAATTTAAAATAAAATGGGGAAAATGAGCAGAAGATATGAGATTTAAAACCTTTACAAAATATTTAACTTCACTTAAGTAGTAAATACTCTTAGCTAATTTAAGTAAAAAAGCTTTTTGGATTTTATTAATTTCATTTTACGTGTGAATGTTTTGCCTGTATGGGTCTGAGCATCACATGTGTGCTTGGTGTCACAAAGGTCAGAAGAGACCATCTGATCCTCTTGAAATGGACTTAAAGACAGTTGTGAGCTGCCTTATGAGGGCTGGAAATTGAACCTGGGTCCTCTGCTAGATCAACAAGAGCCATCTCACAGTCTGGCTGATTTTTCAAATGACACTCTTAAGGGACTTCTGATTTCAAGACAGAGTTATCAAACTCTTCTGTTTACTTTCCCTTAATTGAAAATTTTAACTTAAATAATACAAATAAAAATAAGGAAAAAATAGCTAATACTAAAGATTAACATATATATATTTTTAAAGCAGAAACTTCTGAGGGGATATTGAATATAAAACTCATACTAATGATGTGAAACAAAACAGTATCCAACACTGAAAAATGTTAACTCTGGCAAAGAGAATGTGATGGTAACACTGTCAACTTAACAGGGTCTAGAATCACATAGGAAACAAATCCTTGCCTGTGCCTATGAGAGATGAGCTGGATTAGGGTGGAAAGACCCACCCTGAATGTGAACACCAGGGTAGTACCATTCCATAAGTCAGAAAGCTGGACTTAACAACAAAAAGAGCTGAAACTAGGCATTCACCTCTCATTGCTCCCTAACTGTGACTGCAATGTGACCTGCTGCCTCCACTTCCTTCTGCCATGACTTCCTCACTCTGATGATTGAATTCTCAAACTGTGAGTAACAATAAACCTTTCCTTCCTTAAGTTGTTCTCACAGCAACATGACAAGTAACTGACCCCACAGCAGCAAAGAAAGCATTCAAACTCGAGTCTAGAATAGGAAATGCAGCAGAGAGATATGAAACCAAACAACTGGCCTGAGTTTTTGCCTCCCTGCTCTTGATATTCCCAACGCTGGCTGAATATAAATAAAGGGCAAGAACGTACATTCAGAAGGTAGGACTTCAGAGGACTCAGAGGACCCGAGTAGGTTCACTGTCACAACAAACACAATCATCCGGAGAGCTCACGGGGAAATTCTACAACAGGCCCGTGCTCTCCAGTGGTTCCTTTTATCTAGACATACTAGACTTCTCATCTACCTTCATAAGTAAAAAGCTGTCAGAAGCACTAACTACAGTGGCCGTCTATTCACAAAATATTCACAAACACGCTAGTAAACTAAGTAGCATCAATGTTTATAAAGACTTTGGAAGAAGAAAAACAAAAATACAAACATGTTGATATTTGTTATAACCTAATATATCTTCTTGGATATTATTAAGTATACGGACACTTTATTTGGTCCCACATAGACATCAATAAAGAGTAAAGCAAAAGGATAGCAAGCCTAACATAGCAGTTGGCCTCAATCTAACATCACAACCACAAGTTTAAACACCAATAGCACTGTGAAGATGTAGGAAAGAGAGGCAGCAAGGAAATGTGTAATGACATGCTTCTGCACAGTGGAGAAATGTGTTAATATTAGCTAAGAGCCTAACCCATGCATTGTGGAAGCTGGAAACCATGACAGAATCATGCAGGTAATATATATTTCTGTGTAAACTCAATAATGTTCTACAAATGTGAAACTTAACTCTGAACTTCCTATATTGAGGATTTTTAAATGAATCTTGTTTAAATCAATAGATTCAAGTTTTTTAAAAGTGAGGCTTTGACCCTATGAGCATATACAGGGGGAGGAAATCCCCCTTCAGGAACAGTCATAGGGGAGGGAAATAAGGGGAAAATGGGAGGGAGGGAAGAATGGGAGGATACAAGGGATGGGATAACCATTAAGATGTAACAAGAATAAATTAATAAAAATTTTTTTAAAAAAGTGAGGCTTTGCTACTTTTTAAAAAAATGTGATGGGTTTGAGAGGGCTGTACCTCATCTGCCCTTACCTGAACCTAATCACTGGCCACCCTACATATTCACTACAGCCAAGGTAAACCTTGCTTCTGGATTCTGGTATTCAGGCTCAGAATAGTTGTTTAAAAACAGAACAATACGAGCTGAGCATGGTGGCGCACTCCTTTAATCCCAGCACTGGGAGGCAGAGGCAGGTGAATCTCTGTGAGTTCAAAGCCAGTCTGGTCTACAAAGCAAGCCTAGGACAGCCAGGACTACAAGAGAAACTCTGTCTCAAAAAAACCAAAAAATAAAAAAACATAACAGTAACTTATGAATTGTAGGAAAGAATGACAGAAAGCAGTGTCAGGAAGCTAAAGCAGCATTCAGAATATGCATGCAACAGTCAGTACACATGATCTGTCATATGTAGAACCTTAAAGAGCTATCTCAGAAGTAGAATGGTGGTTACTAGAAGCTAAGAGAGCTGAGGCAACAATGTTTCATAAAGGTGTCTAAAGTCTACAATATTAATGATAGCTATCTATTCATTTAGCATGCCTTTATGGTAAAAATTTCTCTTAAGCTCAAATACCAATATGCATGTTGAAGTCACGAGAGCACATTCAGTCATCAGTGGGAATTGAACTCAGGTTATCCAGCTTGGCAGCATGTACCTTTTCCGGCAGAGCATCTTGCTGTCCCCTTTTATGTTTTTATGTACGTTTTTGAAGATTCACTCAAGACTTATCCCATAAGATGGGATCATTTTATCCCACAGAAATGATTATATAAATATCCCTAAAGTTATTCTAACAGCCTGAATATGTACTATCAAAAACTCCAAGCACTACATTGTTGGATTATCAAGGAAGGTACAGGGAACATAAGATGTATGAAACAGCATCACATGATGGTATCAAAGTTGTACCTTTTGGGATCGGAGAGATGGCCCACTGCTTAACAGTGCTTGCTGCTCAAGCATGAGGACCTGAGCTCGAGGTCTAGGCCCCATGTTAACAGCCTGACCTGGCCAGCCACACCTGTAACACCAGTACTGTGAGGGGCAGAGACAGGACTGCTGTGGTTTGCTAGCCCATCAGCCCCACTCCAGGTTCAATGACAGACTCTATCTCAATAAAATAAGGCAGAGAATGATTTGATCCCCTGAAGCCTTCACATGTGCAACCCACCAAAACCACACTCATGCACACACACATGCACGCACGTACATACATATATGTACAAACACTGCATGCTTTGTGGGATTAAATGATACCTGGTCAAAAAGTTGTTTGCCAGTTGTATTGGGCTGGATGGCAAATTCCAGTTCAGCATCCATCGTAGTTACTCTTACGTTGATCTGTAATAAAAGCAAAAAAAGATAGAGATTAGGAAAGAGAATATACTTACAAAGTAGTAAGCATGAGAAAATTCTTTGATTTATAGTATTTCTGAAGAGCAGGATGCTGGAGATCAAATCCAGGGTTGTGTATGCTATGCAAATTTCTACCACTAAGCTACATCCCTAGCCCTTGGTTTTTTGAGATAAAAGTCTTGCTATATTAACTCAGGCTTGGCCTACTTGCAATGCTGCCCATAGGTCTCCCCACTGCTTGGATTACAGGCATATACGCATACAGTTAAAAAAATATGAGGTAGAGGGACAGTACTGGGAGATGAAACAGGCCCTCACACACAACAGCCAAGCACTCCACAACTGATCCACACACCATCACTAACATTTTATTAAAAGTGATGTAGCTTGATTCTTATTACAAGATATCATTTTCTAAAAAATAGAGGTCAAGAAAATCTTATGAATACCTCATTCAAAATAACTCCTGAAGTGTCAGCAAGACGGCCTAGTGAGCAAAGGCGGACACCTATGTCAAGCTTGAAGACCCGAGTTCTGTCCTGGGACCCACAAGATAGCAAAGAATCAACTCTGCAGGACACATGGGCATGTGCGTAAGAAGAGTGGAGAGGAGAGAAGACAGGAGGGAAGAGGGAAGGGGAGAGGGAGAGGAGAGGAGAGACTAGAAAGCAGATCATGAGAGAGGAGAGAGAGACCTTTCAGGTGGGAATAGGATAGAGGAACACATGTGATAAGAAAGGATAAGGGAGACTCACTGCCTGGGGAAGCAGACACAGAGAGGGCAGACCAGAAGAGGAAGGGGAATCAAGTAGAACAGAAATAAAGGTGTGATGACAAAACTATTAGCTTGAAAAAAAATTAAGCAAAGAATGTCTCTGCGTGGTTATAAAAGACCCTCAGCAGCTCTGATGGCTTGTGTAAGATCAAGCCAGGCAACATTCTAGCATCGAGTGGGCTGAAGCTCATGAGGAGCTACTGACAGCTGATGGCTCCTGGGAGAAGGGTCTGTTTTCTTTAAGAGTGTGGCCCATGGCAGGTTGGCCATGATACAATGGATGGTCCCAACACAAACTGGACTTAGTGAATTACTAAAACCATTAAAAATAGGAGGAAACAAAGTTAAAAAGGAAAAAGAAGACAGGGTGGTTCTAGGAAAAATTAGAGAGTTGAAGAGGGCCAGGGTGAATAAGATCAAAATACATTGCATGAAAGTATCAAAGAATAAAATGTATTTAAAAGAGAAAGACGCAGCTGTGTGTTTCTATGTGCTGGTATACAACTATATGGTGTCAGTGCCAAGTGGGTCCTAGAAGTGTCAGATCACCTGCAGCTGGAGTTACTTGAGGTTGTAAGATGGCCAACATGGATGCTGGAAACGAAACTCAGGTCCTCTCAGGAGCAGCATATGTTCTTAACCACTGAGCCATCTGTCTTGCCCCAAGGATTCTTTCCTTTTCAGTTTGTGGGAATGTTTCACTATTTTTCCCTCTTTTATTTTCTTTTTAATTTTATGTATTTGACACCACAACCGCAGTTTCCCTTTCCTCCTCCCCTCCCAGTCTCTCCACCAACCTCCCCTCCCCTCCCATCCTCCTCCATTTCTCTTCAGAAAAGGGTGGGCCTCAAGTGATATCAACCAGACATGGCATATCAAGTTCCAATAAGAACAGGCACCTCCTCATCTATTAAGGCTAGACGAGGCAATCCAGTAAGGGAAAAGGGTCCCAAAGGCAGGCAACAGACTTCAAAGAGAAGGAAAATGATCATAAATACACAAATCTAAGCTATTATCAGTATTACTATCATGGGATCAAAGCCTGAATTATGAGAAAGTTAATAGGCATGGGTCCTGCAAACCTCTCACTATTTTCTCCCAACAATAAGTTGCACTTATTGAGCACTAAATGTATGCTAGGTTCTTCTATAATCCTTGTCTCCATCTTTGAGTAAATAAAATTATATCCCTATTTTATATAAAAGAAATCATAACAAAATTAATTAAATCAAAGTCACACAGATTAACTCTGAAAGTCAGGATAGAACTAGACAGCTTGGTCCCAAATTCACTAATTGTAGCCTTTATTATAATGTTACCCAAGATCATTCTTCACAAAGGACATAGTGCTAAACAGTATCAAAAGAAACAAAGTACACTTACTGGTTTCGGCATTTTCCTTTTCTTGTGTGTTATCTTCTTTAGAAACTCTTCACTTCTATAAACAATTACAGCCTGTTAGAGAAAAGAAAGCACACCTTTATCTTTCACATCAGGTTTTAGCCCTGTCTTGCACAAATAAAAGGTAGAGTACCTTAAAAAGTCCCTTAGAAGTGACATCATGTCCTCCTATGCTCACATTGAACGTCTTTGACATTTCACATCCCTTTAAAAGCCACATTGAGAATCCCAAACAGCATAGCATAAAGTATGCTAATCAATTAAAACAGCAAGAAAACATGGCTGTTATTGACCTAAAGACTGCCTCTCCCATGCAAGTTCATCCATACACCCAGCCTTGTGTGGAAAGGGACAGTACAAACGAAGACGGGCAGCTAAGGAAAATTCCAGAATAGTATCCAACCTTTCTTCTATACTGCAGGATATTAAAAAAAACAAAAACAAAAACACCCGATCAAAATTCTTTTTCTTAAAAAACTGTACTTTGCTCTTGAAATTCTAAACTCTGAGAAAAATACACAACAGCTTATTCTGCTAAGGTGTGGAAGGCAACCACATCTCTGCATAGCAACACAGGTGCTAGTCCCCACCTAGCCAGAGGCCTCGCAGAAACTCAGAACTGCCCTAAGCCAATGCTGATGTGTGACTTCTTAAAGACAACGCATCTTAGTAAAGAAGGATCACCCTGTTGTCCTGGGGTAAACATTCTTACTAAAAAACAGCAACAAAAATGAGTTTGCCTTCCTGAGAAATCTACCAACCCTTTATCATCAGCTGTCTAGGAAAAGAAATTCCAGCATTAACCCTTACTGTGACTAATGCTGCATCCGAGACCTTAAAGATAAGTTTATGTATATACCATCACTGCCAAGATATGTGTAGGCACTGCTAAATTAGCACACATTCAAATAAGGTAATTTCCGAAACTAAACTTTATTCAAGCACATGCCAATAGCTATCTATATACAGAAACCTGCTCTGGAGCTCTGTGTGTTGTGTTGGGTATCTTTAGCTGAGTCACTGGGCTATGACAGTTGGGTGAAGGATAAAACCCCATTTCTTAACTTTTTCTAGCCTATTCCCATCACTCTCTACATCTGCAGTCCGAAAGCCAAATTTTCTCTAACACTTTGCATCTGATGTGCCCTCCCTTAGTTCAGATATTATCATAAACAGGCCCTGAGTTTTGCATGGTGGTATACACCTGTTTTCTCAGCACTGGGACCCCAAGGAGGAGGATAGGGTATTTTAGTCCAACCTGGACTATGTGGTACATTTGAGGCCAGCCTGGGCTTTATAATTCACATAAATAAAAACTTCCAAAACTAGATTACTTTCTTATAATTCACTTCTTAGAATCCTAAGATCTTTATCTCCAGACTTTTTGTACTAGCGTAACCACCATCAACCGCCACAGGCTTGTCCCAAATACATAGTGACTAAATACTAACATCCTTACACCAGCACCAAATCTGCTTTTTATCAAGGTTGAGTCAATTATATATTTCCAGAAATACAGTCCTAGTACTTGCTCGTGATTTTTATGTCTTTGTTATATGTGAAATTATGACTCTCTTTAAAGTCTTAATACTATTATGTTTTGCCTGCTTTTTCTTGATTAATCTTGACAGAAGTATGCTTAGGTTATTGAGTTTTTTTTTTTTTTAAAAAAATCAATCACTTCTCAGTTTTGTTCTCTTGTTCATCTTTCACTTTTGTTAATTTCTATTCGTTCTCAATATTTTCTTCTACTTTTTCTTACCTCTCTAAAATTTATCAAAATAATTTTCAACCTTTGTGCGTCACTAATTAGTATTTTAAGATGCTAAGTTAAATATATCCAAGTTTAAGGGTAAGTCTAATGTAATCACAGTAACATAAAGAATATAAAAAAATTCCCTTTATCATTTGGATATTAAACTTCAACTGTAACATTTAGTAGCACATTTAAGTGTTTACAACATAATGTAATGACTCAGGAATCTTGTTTCTTTCAGTTCAGTTCTTTCAGAACAATTTATTGCTCACATGTATGTAAGACTGTCTATCAAACTTTTCTCTTAGATCATAATAGTTTTTAAGAGTATGATACCATTTTTTGCACACATATGAGGGGAGGGTGTGCATGCATGTATACACATGTTCAAATGTATGTGAATGCAGGTAGTGGCCAGATACCAATGTCAGGTGCCTTCCTCAATTGCTCTCCATTTTACACACTGTAGTAGGGCCTGTCCCTTGAACTCAGAGCTCACCCACTGAGCTAGTCTAGCTAGCCCAGCTTACCCTGAGGGTCTCCTAGTCTCATCTTCTATGCTGTGGGAATTCAGCGGAGTCAACTCAGCTGACTAGAATTTTCATAAATTCCGGGGAGTCAAACTCTGGTCCTTACACTTGTGCAGCAAATACCTTTACCCACAGCCATACCCAGCTCAACATTAGCAATCTTAAGTAAATGTGTCATACTACCACTCAAATTTTGATCCTAAGACACAACTACGTACTAGGATATATACACCCCATTTATACTACAGCAATAATAAATCTGTATTGTAATTACTAGAGGTTTATTTTGTGTTTGTTTGAGGCAGGATCTCTGTGCAGCCCTGGCTGTCCTGGAACTCACTGTGTAGACCAGGCTTCAAACTCACAGAGAGCCATCTGTTTCTGCCTCCCTGGTACTGGAATCAAAGGCATGGGCCACCACAGCCTAGCAACTGGGAGTTTTACATTTTAAGCTTATTTGGGTTCCTTTAATCAAATCTGTTCTAGATTTCTTTCTTTTCTTCTCTAGCCTCCCCCCTTTGGTTTAGGGTTTTTTGTTTTGTTTTGTTTTTCTGGTTTTGTTGTTTGTTTGTTTGGAAACAGGATTTCTCTGACAGAACAGCTCTGTCAATCCTCAAACTCAGAAATCCACCTGCCTCTGCCTCTGCCTCTGCCTCCCAAATGCTGAGACTAAAGGTGTTAGCTACCAAGCCTGGCTTTTCTGTTTGGCTTTTCTGTTCTGGATTTCTTTGCCTATTTTTCAGGTTAAATCGCTTATCAGAGAAGCCCCATGAGCATTCCAAACACACCTGAGTTAAAGAAGTTTCAAGTCAAACTTGCATGTCCTAAATGAAGGTAGCATCTTGCAATGAAAGGATACAGTTTCCCTTTTCTGGGGACTGTTTCTAGAAGGGAAAAAACACTTGCCATATGCTTGAAGCTATACCATTTTGTTGCAAGGTCAATGGATTAGTGGTTTTGTTTGTTGTTGTTTTTGGTGTTTAGTTTTTTTCAGACAGGCTCTAATTCTTTGCCCTGAATGACCTAGAACTCACTAAACTGCCCAAGCTGATCTCAAATTCTCAGTCACCCTCCTGCCCACTCCAACATGCCTGATACGGCTCTGGTTTTTATATGCACTTCTTTCATCGTTAAGCCCTAAATGTTCAGTTTCCAATCATCACGATTTCTAACCACCATTTTAGAATGTTTTATGCCACTGTTTTTCCACTTTAATCCCAGCACTTGGGAGGCAGAGGCAGGTGGATCTCTGTGAGTTTGAGGCCAGCCTGGTCTACAAAAGTGAGTCCAGGACAGCCAAGGCTATACAGAGAAACCCTGTCTTGAAAAATCAAACAAACAAAACAAAACAAAATTTCAAATTTGAGAGGTTTAGGTCTACAGGCAAAATGCTAATTTTGTTGTTTCTGCACTAGTTTCAATATTTAAACCCTACAGTGCAGGGTCAGGTAGTGACTTGTTCCAGCTAAGACAAGTTTTTAATTTTTTTAGTCTCCCTCTACTTAACCAATTTGACAGAAATACATTAAGCTTTCCCAACTGACTTCTTATAAAATGTCAATTTTTCACTTACATGAGTTTTAAGGCTGGTATCAGGTAAGCAGTTCCTGAACTGTTCAATCTTTCCAGTGAAGAGTTCTCTCCTTAAACAGTAATTTAACTGTACACAGAAGTCCATGTGGACCATTGCCTACTCCACATTTGGAAGTTCTCTTTTTCTTGCGATTATTAGCACTACTGAGAAGTCAGCTGTCAAACTAATTCATTTCCCTTTGCATTAATCTGACTTTTCTTTCTACTTCAACAACTTTCACTTTCTTCAGTGTCAGACTCCCCCACACACTGCCAGACATCTACCTGAGAAGCGTCTCATTCTGGAGGTTCAGCTTTTCTCGGATTCTAGTACTCTATGAGCAATGGCCTCTCCTTCCATCTGTTCTCTTTTTATTCAACAGTTCTTTTTGGACACATTCTGAAATTTTCCTATCTCATCAATGACTACGTTTTCAAATTTCCCATCCATTTAACTGAAGGATACTACTCTAGTCAGAAGTTTCTACAGTTGGGTGTCTGTATGTTTGTGGATTCTGACACAAGGTCTCACACAGTAGCTCTGGCAGCCCTGGACTCACAAACATGAGGCAATCCTCCCATCTCAGCCTCCACAGTCCTAGCATTACAGATGGGAGCCAACAGGCCAGGCTTCTCCTGTTCTGTTTTAAGATTTATTTATGTGTTTGTGTGGATGTATGCCACATGTGTGCAGGTGCCCACAGAGGCCAGAAGAGAGTATCAGATCCCCTGGCACTGGATTTATGGGCAACTGTGAGCTCTCTTGGTATGTGTTCTGGGATTCAAACTCCAGTCCTTTCAAAGAGCAAGAAATGCTCTTAACCGCTGAGCCATCTCTCTCCAGCCCCATTCTCAGTTATACTCTATCTGTCCATGGTTTAAAGTTTTGGTGTGTATTTTAATTAGAAACATTTTTAAAGATTTCTTATTTTTATTTGAAATGTGGGTGCATGTTCTTACTGAGGTCAGAGTTAGAGGTGGCCGTGAGTGGCTCAATTTGAGTGGTAGGAACTAAGGTTGGGTCCCTTGAGCAGCAATGCTCCTAACCACCAAGCCATCTATCACATGCCTAGAAAGCCTTTTTTGATTGAAAAAAAAAATGTTTAATACTTTTATGGTATAATATTTAAAATCCTGTCATTCTTACATGCAAATCTCTTAAAAAATTTGATTTTCAGTCAAAGAAGCTGATCATTTTAGAGAGCTCACATCCCTAATGAACTCTTCAATGTAGAGACCTTGCCAGCCCTGCACAGCCCTGTGGCGGTACCTCAGGGTTACTCCTACAAGAGCACTCAGATGATCTCTTTGGGGCTACCAATTTTCAGTCCTTTATTGAGTTAGTGCGCTCCTTTTACATAAATCCCCATCACAATATTCTCTGTAGGTTTTACTTTTAAGTTTCTAATGTCAAAAGTTAGATGTGAAACTTTCAAAAGCATTTCACTAATCTGTTTATACATTACGTTATTTCCTTACCTAATGTGGCATATACAGGAATTCTACCTTAAAATTTCTAGGACAAACCTATGTACAAGTAAAATTACAATTTAAGTTTTAGTCAATTTAGTGATCAATGAACAATCTTCATATCAAGATACTATTTAACATGGATGGTGCATACCCAGTCCCTTCTAGGATCATACATTTTAAATAAAACCAGCACCCACTAGTAGCAGAACAAAAAATAAAAGAACACATGAAAAGTCAAGACACATATACCCATCCGAGGATTTCATTTCTAACTTGAAACTTTGTTTTCAGCATCTTTTCCTTCTCTAAATATCTATATGGCTGCCAAACTTATTTGTGGATCAACTTTTGGTGAATTTCACTTCTTCTCTAGCGTTACTAGTCAGAAAACCATGACTCTCTCCTTCCCTTTCGTGTGTCTTTAAAGCTTCCCTTGCAGGTTTATTAGTATCATCAGTTTCCCCACTCCAGTTTCTCCCACCCTACATTAAAGAGCTTCCACCTTGCCTCTTTTCCACATCAAATTCCTCAGAAGCACAATGGTGGCACAACTACCCATACATCAGTAAGTCTTGAGTTTTGACAGACGCTGGCAGCAGCTGTCTCCCATCTCCTATAAACTACCCCCATGAACAAACACAATGCCACACAATGAAGAGAAAACATTCATAGACAGCCTCTCCTCACACAACAGAAGCCACCCTGTGCTACGGTCGGTCTCGGCTGCAGCAGTGGCACAACAGACCAACAGGTCAGGCGCTGCAACAGGTGCTCCGGAGTTCAGTCTACTAGTGGTTTAGAATGAAGCTTCAATAATTAACACCAAACTAAGTTTACTTTCAAGTTAGTCCTTTCCCAAGGCCTAACTGTAATTGTTTTCAGCCTTTTGGGATTTGAACTATGGAGGAGCACAATAGTTGTCTTTGCACAAAATTCCAAAAGAACTCTTGGCCAACTTACTGGGTAACTAGGAAGTAACACAACAAAGACAAGTTTACAACACATTAGTAAGGTAACTGGCAGGCAAAGCAACAGTTAGGGCACTGACAAAGGAACTTCAATCCATTGTTTTCTGGAGAGGACTATGAACCACCTCCCAAAGGTGTTTAAGCTTATAAAATAAATGCTTAAAATTACAAAAGAAAATTTATCATGCTTGAATGTAATTATCAAATTTAAAATATGCAAATCTACATCAGATATATTAAACACACAAATATATGTGCTTCTTTCCCAACACTTTAAATAACAGCACTACTAGATTTAATCATCAGACTTGTGAGTACAGATCATTATAGGTACTAGACGGAGATAACTTGAATGCACTATGAAGAGCCCTGGTAGGTCTTATGGAAACAGTGTCTCTGATACTGCCACGTTCATATGTGAATAAGAATACAACTTCATCCCAACATTATCCATCCAAGTTTACATACCCTCAGGTTTAAAACCTTTAAAATATCAAGAAGTGGTGTGTGTGTGTGTGTGTGTGTGTGTGTGTGTGTGTGTAGACACACACACATATACATATATACACACCCATAAGCTTAATATACGCATATGTATATATGTATGTATGCACATATATATAATTAATGGTGTAATAATGCCTTTTTCTTTTTAACCTATATGATTCCCAAGTGAAATGCAGAGGACAAGATTGTCTTAGCATTTGCAGAATGTTTGATTTAAAGACACAGACATACTCCAACCCTCATAGCTGCCTGCCTTTTCCTACCCTACTTGAATATTTCCAACCCCTATAGCTCTGAAAAGAAAGCAAGTAAGTGGCTTAGGCAAGCTAGTCCCAGACACAAGGAAGCCTGAGAAGAGCTTGGCTGAGAAAGCTAGCTTCTCTACCATCAAGTTGAAAAACAACCTCTGAAGACATTAAAGCTGCAAACTGATAGGCAATTCTAAAGATATCTGACACTTCCTCATGTAGAAGTAATGTTTTAAAGATGTTTTCAAAAAAATTATAAGTTTTGAGAAAATTCAGAGTTCTCAAGCTTAAATGCAAAACAGAACCACAAAAATAACATTTCACCTTGAATTGGGATTCTGATCTAAAAATTTTGGTAATAATTTATATTGTTACTGAGTAGAAAGGCAAATGACCCATTATCATTTGTTAATGTGCGCTAAAATGTACAATAGCCATCTCCAGTCTAACGTCTTCATTTTACACAGCATTTTTACAGCATGTAGAAAACATTTAGAAATGTTCACATAGAGTAGGCAGGTTCACGTAAGTCACAGTGAAGCAATAAAGAACCAAAGACTCATGCTGAACTAAGAAATTCTCACAAACACTTCTACATCTTACACATTTTGAGACACTAGAGATTAAACATAAATAGCTGGGTTGGGGTTTTTTGTTTGTTTGTTTGTTTGTTTTGTTGTTTGTTTGTTTTGTTTTGTTTTGGGGTTTTTTTTTTTTTTTTTTGCTGCTTTTGATGGTGATCCAGGCTTACAGACAGTAAGCCTTAATTTAGCTGTTGGCTATTGCCAAAGACAACATTTTCTTCTCTCTTTAAAGCTATAAAAAAGGCCAAACTAGTAAGAATCAGTAAGGGACAACAAACACAAAAGTAGTAACACTCACTTCATGTCTTCCTAATTCATGTCCTTGATCTTCTTTCCAAAACTATTTCAATGATTTCATTTAATTCAAGATTAAAAGTAAATGTCACATTTAATAATGACTATAATTATGCTGTGTGTTTATGAGGTGTACACAGCAACCTATTATATATACCTCCACTTAAAAGCAAACTAAGTTTATATAGTTTCTCTAAATACAGGACCTAAGAAATTTAAGATCAGAGTCCTCATGACATCTAACAAAGTTTGATCCATCCCCCCATACAATCAGTGTCCAACTGATGACACTTCAACATGGCAATGTTGTCTACAGATGTGTTGGGATGCACATAGCTATCCCCAGAGGCATATTAGCCCACAGACCACAAGCACAACACACTTGAAAAGAGCACTGTCAATTAACCATAGGTAAGATGTAGTATGTTCACACTGTTCCTTTTATGAACGGAGGATTCTTCTTTAACAACAAATACATCTATCTACTCCAGACATCTTAAGTCAAAATTTATTAACTTACAAAAAGATTTGAATTTTTAAAAACTAGAAAGCAAGAAATATCCAGAATTGACATGACAGAAGATTCACAGAGCTTTACACAATACTATTAGTTCCAACTGACATACACCTCAATCCCGTGTAACACACTCAACACGGCCCATGCCTTGTTCTTTAACACTGACAATTCCTCAGTCTCTTGTCCATCTTTCAGGCCTAAATGCAATCATCATTTACTACACTGTAATAATTGCCTGGATGTACAACTGACACCATGAAACAAAGTTCAGCCAACTTCTTCTGTAAGAGCTAGGAAATAAACAGGTTAGGGTTCCTAAGCCATAGTCTATGTTGCAACAGTTCCTTAATTAAGTAAATGAACTACAATGTGTTCAAATAAAACTTTACTTGCAAAAACTGGCAGAAGGCTGGATTTAGTCCTGTATATTTTAACAAGAATCAATGTTTTTCATTTTATAATTTAAGTTCTGAACCCAGAATATGTTAAATTGCATGCTTATATTTTAAGTTAAGAATATTAATGAATCTATGATAGACCACACTGGATCTCTTTTCACTTGGGAACAAGAACACGTTTGGTGTTATGACCAAGGAAATAATGGAACAGAATTAAAAGAAATTTGATTAGCAGTGCCAATGTCTGAAGATATGGAACATGCCCCAATCCTGCCTGGCCAAAGAGCAGAAGACATTTTGGGAGAAGCTTCTAGAAAAGAATACTTCCTTATTCCTGTGGATACTTTGTATCTAGACAAGACACTCAATTCATCCCTAAAGCTAACTGAAGTGGAAAAAAAAGAAATCAAAATCTTAGTTTAAGCCAATTAAGGCCCCAGCCAGAGTTTAGAATTCTCTATTACTTTCACTCAGTGCATCTCACATGATGTAAAGGCTCAAAACTTTACAAATTCACTTGCAAGGCTCTTACTTAGCTTCAACTTTTTAAAACTTAAAAAACAAGCAAAGAAACAAAAAAATCTAAGGTCCTGAAAGCAATTAACTAGTAGGTAAGTAGACAGGCAGATCTCTGAGTTCCAAGCCAACCTGGTCTACAGGGGTGAGTTCCAGGGTAGGGAAACTCTGCCTCAAAACACCAAACAAAACAAAGCAAAACAAACAAAAAACAAACCAAACAAAAACAAAAAAACAACCCTGAAATTTAGAAAAAAAAACTCTGTATATCAATTCTTGATTGTAGAATTTATAAAGTTAGTTACCTCGCTATCTTAGAGAAAATAATAATGTGGTATTCCTTTGATACTGTGAGTAAAAGCATGCTCAATCTGTACCTCAACAATGCGGACCGAATCCCATTAGGTACTCTACCAATGAACTACCACCACTTCTTCTTTTTTCCTTTTTTTGAGATAGGGAACTCACTAAGTTGTACAGGTTGGCCTTGAACTTGCAATCCCCTGCCTCAAAGGTTTGTACCGCTAGGCCCAGTTTAAAACATTCTTTCAATACACTGGAGCTTTTTGTTGTTCTTGTTTTTCTTTATGTTGGAGATAAGCAAATTCTCTCTACAAAAAAGCAGAGTGATTATTTCAGGTTTTGTGAACCATATGGTTTGCCATCATGGCTCAAAAGTAGCCAGCGAAAATATGCAAACAATCAGCACGTATGAGTTGCAATAAAAATTTAATTTTAAATTTTGTTTTGTTTGGTTTTTTGTTTGTTTGTTTGTTTGTTTGTTTTTCAAAACAGGGTTTCTCTGTGTAGCTTTGGCTGTCCTGTAACTCCACTGTAGACCAGGCTGGCCTCAGATCTCTCTGTCTCTGCCTCCCAAGTGCTGGGAGAAAAGGTGTATGCCACCACCACCTGGACAATAAAACTTCATTTATAAAAATGTGATCAGGAGGTCTGTCCTACTGATTTTAACTAGCTAATACACAAAACAGTTACCAAATCATCTTTCCAAGTAAATTAACTTTACTACACCATTATTTCCAATGTATATAAAGCATAAAGAAAAGTAATCTGCATGTTTTGGTTATCACAGCACTAGATGTATAGTTTAGTGACTTTGTATACATAAAACTTAAAGCATGTAAATGCAGTATTATACTTAACAGGTCAACTAAAGGAAAAAGGTCAAAGCTTACTCATACACAAAGTATATCAAGTACTTGTTCAGCAAAACTAGGTTATTTTATCGAGGTATGGTGGTACACATCTCTAATCTAATCATTCGGAAGGCAGAGGCAGAAAATCTGTGAGTTCCTGGTCTATAAAGCAAATTACATGTCAGCCAAGGCTAGAAAGACCCTGTCTCGATACAAACAAAACAAATTTATGAATTTGCAAGCACTGCTATGTATAAGTGTTGTTCAGTGTGGAGGAAACCATATATAATTTCCACCTTTTCCACTAAGCTGGCCCTAGAGTCTATTATTAAAGACAGAAGAAATAATCACAAAGACAACTATTCCTTTCTAAATAGTTTTCAGATAAAAGATACATATTGTATAGATATATTGCTATTCCATATCATAAACCTGTCACAGACATTTTGTACTTATGTGTGTGATGTAGTGCATACATGTTTTCATGTGCGCAGCAACTTTTATTGTGAATTTATACTACACTTTAGGAAGGGGGAAAAATATAAGTCACCCCTAATCATAAACCAAGAAATTTTGCACATGTACTTACACAAACACTTCTGAGAATTGTAGAGCAAATTCCATAATTTCATTCAAATGATGAAATTTTGAAAAGTACAATATTCTTGATGTTTAATATAAGTAATACACATCATGTCAGGATTTGTTAGAGCAAAACTTTATTCTAACAGACCTGAGACCCACAGCGGAGTAAGTGTGCTTATGCTTGTCCTTGCAGGAGCACTGACACATTCTGTACACGGGCAATTAATTACCTGTGAAAAACTGAGGCCAGGATAGGACCGCGGAGTCCTGGGGTGTGAAGACAAGTTTTTCACTCTATGGCTTTATAACTTTCTTGGTGTTATAACTTTACCATGTATTGCATTACTTTTATGTGTTTTTAATGATTTATAATGTTCATCCAATAAAAATACTAAGAAACATAAAGAAACTTAATGAATGAGACAGCTGTAAAACACAGGAGACAGAGTAACTCTCTGAGGTCAGACTGGCTACCTCTTTCTCCAACACCACTGAGAGCATGGACTGGCTGGCTACTTAAGTTGGGGCTTTCCCAGAATACCCTCTAGTGACACCTATGGTCAAGAAACTTAAAATAATGATGTAGAGTAGCAACTTAATTCAGCTCTATAGCCATGAACCAACAGAGTAAAGCAGCACCACCAGCTCTGGATCTGCAGGGGGCCCACACCATCCTGAAGTGATTTCCTTACTTCCCAGACTGCAGCAGTAAGAGGTTCAAGCCATCCAAGAAAAGAGTGACTTAATCTCCCCGACTGAACAAGTAACAGGAAGCTGTTTCCTATGCCCTATAGATACTTGCCCTCAGTGTAGTTCAATCTTCTCTACCTCAATGTGGCAATAGTTTAAGGCCCTGGCTTTGGGGGGGGGTGGAGGGAGTTAAGATGTACCACCTCGTTTTTAAACTGCTCAGTTAAAATGCATTAAATTTAAAATGAATGAAATTTCAGGACTCTCATCACTCAACATTTTATATTAAAAGATTGAGAAATGAAAATGAAATAAATCTGTAAATCTTCCAACCACTCACTAGAGATTAAAAACTAGTTTAAAAAATTCCATTCTACTCTTGGGAATGGGTCCAATGATCAAATCAGCTCTTGCTCCTATCTCCCCCTCCACCACCACCCCCCACACTCCCCTAACCCCCTTTCCCCCTCACCCGAGATTACTGAGGAGAACGTAAAACCTGTTGTTTCTAACCATTACACATAAAAGCAGCAATATAATCTCCACCTGAGCAATCAGAATTCCCACGAAATTAAGATTCAATGTGTTTTTCCCACAGCAAAATCTATTAAATCTACTCTGCAAACATTTCGAGATCCTCCTACGCTCTTTTCTGTGTGAAGCGACAGGAATGAACAAAACGGCATGTAGGGCCCATACAGACAAGGGCTTAACATTTTTTAAGTGTCACAATCAAACTCCTTCGCATGTAAACAAGCTAAAGACTTGCTAGTGACTACTTGTTCCAAACCAGTATTAAAATAGGGGAATTCAAAGAGGTTCAAGCAAAGAAAGTCAGTGTAGCTCTTTTCGTAGCGTACTGACAATTTGAAAAGGAGTCTGTATTTTGTCATAGTTGAAGAAATTATCATGAAAGAAAATACACACCGAAGCAACAAAATCCTAAAGATAAAAAAAAAAAATGCAATCATAAACAGTAGCCTCTCTTTTCAGATCTGATGGTGCTGTTTTTGCAAGCAGATTAAGCCATTATTTATGCAGCAAAATGAACAAGGCAATTGTTTATTCTGTGCTCCGTCATAGTCTTGTAAGTATGCTAAAAAAAAAAAAAAAAAAAAAAAAAAAAAAAAGATGCTCGGTCAACAATAGACCGCAGTGTACAAGTCCAAGTACTATTTTATCACATAAACCCTTACTATCTTAGACATTTACATCATTCAAATCTTGGTGCCTCCGCCCAGCCAACAGGGCACCGCACTCACACCTCTTTTACAAAAATCTCAACTGTACTTTAACATGTATTTCTTTATGAAGCTGACCTCTTAAAACACACATTTCCGATGAATAACCTCTCTTCTAGGGAGTGGGGGTGGGCAACGTTTAGAGAAAACATCTGTGTCGGAACAGACAGACGCGCTATTTCAACTGAAAATAACGCACTGCCCCCCACCCCCCTTTCAAACTTAGCTCGGGAGATGGGAGTTTGGGAGCACGAAAAGACAGAATGGCGAACTTTCCCAGGTGGAGTCCGCCGACACTGCAGCAGGCGGCGACTCCGCGGTCCCGGCAAGTCCAGGGGCCCCGGGAGGGCGCGGGCAGCGAGCGGCTGCAGCCCCAGATATGGACGGCCGGCAGGGTGCCTGGGCCTGGGCCTCGCGGGCTCGCGCGGCGTGAGCGGCCGCCCGGCGCCCCAAAGCCTCTGGGGCGTCCGCACGCTCTCGAGTAATCCAACACCCCGACTTTCAAACGGGAGGCCGGGGGAGAAGTTCTAAGCCGTGCCCTCCCTCCCTCCCCGGGTAGCGAGGGAGCATCGGACTCACGCTCGCCCCCCCCCCCCACACGGCCCTCCGGGGCGCGCCCGGGGCCCAGTCCACGGCGGCGGGAACCCGCAGCGCCCGACGGCGGACGGCGCGACGCGGCAGGAGACGCCGGGTAAGCGGCCTGGCTCGGCCGTTAACGACCGCGGCGCCTCCCGGGCGGCCAGGCGCGAGCCCGTCTCTGAGGCGCGCCAAGGCCCGGGCCGCGGCGCCACAAGCCTGGCAACTTCTGGCCGCCACCTCAGCGCGGAGAGCGGCAGCCGGGCCGGGGAAGTCAGTGGGGGGGTTGGGGTGGGGAGGGGAGGGAGCCCCGGAGGGAACGCGCCGAGCAGGGCTTACCCCGAAAATAAGCGGCTCCTTCCCTGCCCGCCGCCGGCTGGCTGAGGCGCGGCTCGGCGGGGGCGTCGCGACTGGCAGCGAGCGAGCGGAGAGGCGGCGGTCCGAGCCCGGAGACGCCTGAGACGAGACGCGCCGCCGCTGCCGCCGCCGCCGCCGCAGACAGCTCGGCAATATGGCCGCCCGGCGCCTCCTCGGGGGGGAAGGCGGGGCCGCCCCGCGCCCCCTCCTCCCGCGGCCCGCCAGTGGCGGGCGAGGCCGGGGCCCGAGCGCCAACGCCGCGGCCGCTGCGAGGGCGTCTCTCCCGGCCGGTGGCGGGGGGCGGGCGGAGGGAAAGGAGGCTCGGCGCCACGGGCGGGAGTCGAGCGGGCCTCAGCCGCTCGAGGGTAGGGATACGCGCTGCGGGGCCTCCGCGAACCCTTCCCGGGGGACGAGGACGCCACGGGCCAGCCCGAGTCCGAAACCCGCAGTGTACGAAGCGGAGCCGCGCGGCCCGAAGCTCGCCGCGCGCCCGCCGCCAGTCCCAGCCCCAGCCCCAGCCCCCGCCGCGCGAGTGGAAACTTGAAACTCCCGCTGGTGCCAGGGAACTCGCGGAGGGTGTTTCCAGCGCCCCCGAGGTGGAGCTGTTCCCAGCAGGAGGCTGGTGGCGGGGGGTGGGGGTGGGGGGGAGACCCACGGAGTCGCTCCTGGGTGTTGTTGGGTGCTAGGCATCAGGATCCCAGGCTAGGAAGGGGAAGTAGGCCCAGTATTTGCAGCAAAAAGGACATTACTTTATGGATTTTAAGCAGCTGGAAAGGCTGGCTGCTTTTAATTTCGCAGTGGGTATGACCCTATAATGTGATCGGATTTGGTGGTGGTGATGGTGGTGATGGTGTTAACTCCTTGGCAGAAGGAGTGGGTTAAGAAGAAAAAGTTGCAAGTAGGGCCCAAAGAGCAGCCAAACCTAAATTATTCTAGACTTGGGAAAAGTTAGCCTCATTGTATCCACTTACCAGAGAGAGAGAGTGGGTGGCTTCTGCGGGGGGGGGGGGGGGGGGGTGGTTACCTTGGTGTTGCCAGCCCTCCGTACTTTCTGCTGGGATTTAGAGTTACAACTTGGTTTAACTATACAAACAGCAACGGTACAGACCTTAACTAGCCTGCCGCATTCCGTTTGCAGTGCCTAATATCTCTTACTTAAACGAACTTTCAATCCAAATAAAAGGCGAGTGTGCTTTACTCTTACAGAACAAATTATTCATCTTTCTGGCCTCAGAGTTCCCTTTCTGAGACAGTAGCGTTTCCAGGAACTCTCCGCAGATTACTTTCGCTAGGCTTCCTCTTCTGTGAGTTACCACGGTAGCCCCTTAGAGACCTCGCTAAACAATTAAAAAACCCCTAGAGACTTGAGGTTAATCTCAGAAGTCTTTAGAGTGCAAATTCCTCAAGGATGGGAACCAGGTGCGGGCTTCATAACCAAACAGGTTATGTGGTTCTTGGAGCCCACCAAAGGAGTACTTACTTCACGGGTGCAGCAAAGATAGGGACAGTAAAAATGTTATGCAAATCCCCTATATAGGACACTAATCAAACTAAAGTGGGTGGTACACTTTCAACTGAAAACGGAGCATTCACTCTTGGCCTTACGTTCAGAACAGTATGAAGTACTTTCACATGACTACCTTGTGTAATGATTAAAGCAACCCCGCGCTCAGGGTGAGAGCAGTTATTGGCATTAAAATAAGCTAGTGAATAAAGGAGAGCCTCAAAAAAAAAAAAAAAAAGTTATTTGTCAATGGAACCTGGCTAAGAAATGGCAAATCCAAATGCATATTTGACTCAGTAGTCTTGTTCGTATCCTATGCTCTGGAATAGCGCATGCACCCCAAGTCATACATTTCAGTTGGCTATCAGTAAATACTTAAGTAAAAAATGTTATTCGAGCTGCTAAGATAAAAAGGGTACTCTGAAACGCTCTGGTGGGGTGATTCAATCTTTAAGAAGGTCCATAACTCAGAACACATTATCCCATATTTGGGGTTCTTTCTGAAGGAAAAAATCTGAGCTAAACCAAAAACTCCATCACAGTATTACCTATTAGATGCAAAACCAAGCCCCTAAAAGTTCAGCTTCAGAGGGGAAATACCATACATAATTTCCTAGAACAATCTTGTTGTTCTGCAAAGGTAAGTAGTAATTATTACCAAGATATATATATATATATATATATATATATATATATTAAATGTTAGCATTTAATTAACCTCCCCTGGTGGCCACCAGGACACAGGCACCTCCAACACCCTTAATCTTCTCTTCAGCTCTTCTGCTAAAGAATTTGGGGGAGCTTGCCCTTCCCCAAAACTTTGCAGTAACCCGATCATACAACATCAATGATGGGAGCAGCTCCAGTCTTGGTTTTTGCAGCATTGACCCACATCTGCTCACTGACCAGTGTCCGCAGTTTATCTGGGTTGATGGTTGGGCCAAAGCTCTGGCTCCCTTTTAAGTGGTAATGCCCCATACCAACTTTCCCAGAGTCACCTAGATATTTGTTGAAGGTGATCCTGTGGTGATACATGCCTCCAGCATTCCCAAGGCCTCCAGGGTGCTTGAGGTGGTTACCGATGCAGCGGTGACAGTGGCTTCCATGACTCTAGAGTTTCTGGGTCTTCCTCAGTCTGGATGGCATGGCAGCAGCAGAAAGGAAAGCTCAAGATACATTTTTAAGTGGCATATAAAATATTTTTTTTAAATATTTTTAAATAATAGCCATAGGCAGGCATGGTGGCACACACCTATAAGCCCAGCTCTCAGGAGGCAAAGGCAGGTGAATTTCTGTAAATTTGGGTCCAGCCTGGTCTACAAAGTGAGTCCAAGACAGTCAATGCTACCCAGAGAAACCATGTCTCAAAAAAGAAAAGAAAAGAAAAATCACAGCCAGGTATAGTGGCACACATTTTTAATCCCAGCCCTTGGGAGGTAGAGGCAGACTTTCAAGGCCAGCCTGGTCTGCAGAGTATGTTCCAGGACAGCTAGAGGTACATAGTAATGCCCTATGTCAAAAGAAAAACCTAAAACAATTTATTACCAAAATGTCCACAGTATATTTTACTGGACTTTGCCACAATGTGCTGGGTAATTTTAATTTCTGCAATTCCAATACTAGTTTTATAGCATTGTTCTCACTAGCATACATAAAAGTACTTCCTGAAATGAAGAAAATTCATTTTTACAAAAATAATTTATAGATGGATTTTTTTATTTGTTTTGGTTTGTTTTTGTTTTTGTTTTGTTCTGTTTTAGAATCAAACCTACAGGCTTTGTCCAAGCCAATAAATGTAATAAAAATATAAGATATCAATTTAGAGTATACTTATGTACTAAAATGGCTTTCTACTAAAAAATTATTCACTATTTTTTTAAGACTGTAACAATTCAGAAATATTACTAATTTTAAGGCCTGCATATATAAAACAACTATAAGAGATTTTGCATTATGAATAACAGCTCTTGACACTCACATTATCATGTTTAAGCACACATATTCAATGTGTTCACCATCATGATAGCCCTCAGTAAACTCACACAAAGTAAACTATCTTATCGCAGATGCTGTGTGCCAAGTAAGCCACACAAAGTTAATTGCTGATATGAGCTATAAAATTTCAGTGCCGTCAATAGAACTATGAAGGTTATGTGCCTAAGTAAGAGTCAGAAACCCTAAGTCTATTCCTGCCTTCATTTTCTCCCTATCTTAGGGTCAGATTTTATAAGTACATAACTTGTGTGCTCACAGATAGGAGCATATTAGGCAACAAAGACAAGGTGAAAGCTGTAAGTTAATCCATTCTATTTACATAGTGAAGGCACTAGTTTGTGATAACTGGCAATAACATTTCAGAAGTAAGGAATCAATGGAGTGGAAAGAGTGTAAAAGAGGGAATGTGCAAGCCTGGCTTCATGCCCAGTTCCTACCAACAAGTTACAAAGTGCCCTTGAAAGATTTTCACACAATCCGGTAACCTACTTGCAAGAAATGCTAAAGAAAGTAAGCACGGGGCCTTTCCCACATATTGTTTAAAGATGTTGTAGAGTTTTCAGGACTAAAAAAGGTCTCAAAGAGGACTGAATTTCGTCTCAAATAGTATTAGCAAGTGATCATCTCATCAGCAGTGCTCTCTGCCTCAAACTGAGTGAGAAATCGGCAGGGGGATATGTGTGTGTGCCCACGTGTGCACACTCATTTGCTAAGTGGGGAGCCAGACCAGAACATCAGAAAGCTTTCTTCAAGTTTTAAAATTCTTTAGCTCTTACTCTGACTCACATAAAATGGTTGATTCTCATATAAACAATGTAATGTACAGAATTCATTACACACTTCTATAAAATACACAGGACATAGATGTACAGAGTCACCTTCCATGAAAATCTCATAACTATAGACCAAAACAGTGACTGGTTTGTAAATGCATAAGCTCTGTGCATTGTTGCCTTTTCCTTCTCTTGCTGAAGGGAGGGAGAAGAACAAAACGCTGAGTGGATGAATATTCCCCATGATTGTTGCCACCGAGTCTTCTTGACAGCCACTCTCTTGGGTCACATTTTCGGCTCCGTTTATACAGCAGCATTATTTACTACTGAGGAGGGTGCTCAGCACTTTGTGTGGTGCCAGGTACAGAAGATGAGAGCTTTAGTGTGGTGTTTTAAAATATGGGGCTGGAGAGATGGCTCAGTGGTAAGAGCACTTGCTCCTCATCCAGGGGACGTGGATTTTGTCTCCAGCACCCACATTAGCCTAACAACCACCTATAACTCCAGCCTCGGGGATACAACACTCTCTTTTGACCTCGTTGTGTGCCAGTAAACATGAGCATATACCCACACGAATACACATGAACATAAAAATTAATCTTTTCAAAATATAAATAAAATCTCTCCACGTATTATTTGTTACTTCTTTCTTTAACAGATGGAATCCCCTAAGTGGGCTGTACTTGGTGACTTATGGTAGCAAGTCGAGTAAACTAGGATGGCAGTGTGTGCTGTGATCTGACAGTGCTCTGTGCCTTCATCCATGTGTTAAAATTTGATTGCCCACATAGCAGTCTTAAGAAATGCCTGTGGATCAAGATGTAGCCCTCTCAACTTCTCCAGCACCATGTCTGCCTGCACACTGCCTTGTTTCCCCGCCGTGATGATAGTGGACTAAACCTCTGAACTGTAAGCAAGCCCCAATTAAGTTTTCCTTTGTAAGAATTGCTGTAATCATGGTGTCTCTCCAAAGCCATAAAACCCTAAGACAGAAGTTGGTACCAGGAGTAGGGTATTGCTGTGGAAGGCCTGACCATGTTTTTGTTTTGAAGAATGTGGCCCTTGAGGCTTTGGGTTAGGAGTGCAGTGGAATGCTTTAGGTAGGGCTTAATAAGCCACTAATAGGAACATGGAAGACAGTGGTGCTGAGAGTGATTGGGGGCCTGGCTCAAGAGGTTTCATTGGAGAGGAATATTTGTATATGGCCCTAGAGACTGTTGTTGTGATATTCTGGCTAAGAGTGTGAAAATGAATTAAACAACGGCTTAGGCTCACCTTTAATCCCAGCACTCAGGAGACAAAGGCAAGCAGATCTTTGGGTCCAAGACCAGCTTGGTCTATATAGATAGAGTGCCAGGACTGCCAAGCTTAGGCAGTGAAGGAAACCACTGAAAACAAAAAGCTGCTGAAGCTGTAATTGAACAAGGGGGCCATGTTCCAGCTCAGCCAGCAGAGCAACCCAGCAGCCTTGGCCACGTGGTTCTGGCTTTAGAGTTAAAGATGGAAGAAAGGTGTTATGGAATCTCCTTCTGAGACTAAGGAAAGCTGCTGAGGCTAGGCATGTGTAAGGGGTTTCTCTGCCTGGAGAGGCCATTGAGTGAAGCTGTGAAGGTGAGGCCTGGGTTGCCTTAGAGACCCCAAGAGATTAAAGGTGCCAGACCACGGGATACCTGCCAAGGAGAGCTGCTAACGGAATGGAACGTGTGCTGCAGTCAACAAAGCTGAAAGCTGTGGGAGATCTGAAGAGCATTTTGACATCAAACATGGAGATGCAGAGTTTGGAGTTTGCCCAGCTCCTCTCCCTACCTTTTGGAATGCTAATTATCTCCTGTGCCGTTGTATACTGGAAGTATACGATCTGCTTTTTCATTTTGGTTTTCCAGGATTACAGTTAAGAGATTCCATGGATCTCAGAAGAGACTTTGGACTTTTAAACAAGTTTGAGACTGTGGGGACTGAATGCATTTTGCATTATGTTATGGCTACAAGCCTATAGGGGCTGGGTAGTGGAATTTGGTGGTTTGAATAGGAATGGCCCTCATAAACTCATATCTTTGAATGCTTGCCCATAAGGAGTGGCACTATTAGGAGGTGTGGCCTTGTTGGAGGAAGTGTGTCACGGTGGAGGTGCACCTTGAGGCCTTACATATGCTCAAGCTAGCCCCAGTGTGGCAACCTCCTTCTACTGCCTTTGGATTAAGATGGAGAACTCTCTGCTCCTCCAGCACCATGTCTGCCTGGACGCCGCCATGCTTCCTGCCATGATGATAATAGACCAAACCTTGGAACTGTAAGGCAGCCCCACCTAAATGTTTTCCTTTATAAGAGTTGCTGTGGTCAAGGTGTCTCTTCACAGCAATGAAACCCTAAGACAGTTTCTTTTTAAATAATTATACTTTGGGGTATATTTTTATATAACAATAAATAACCAACATGTTTACCTAGAAGGAATTCTCACTCACAATAGGCCCACTCCTTAGTTTTGAAGAATGACTGAATTACATAAAGCAATCCAGAGGCAGACGGTACGTCTGTGAAAAGTCATCCCTGTTTTGCAGAAATAGAAACTGGAGTGAGATTTGCTCAAACCTTTCCTTCCTCTCTTTCTCTCTAACTCAGTGCAAAATAC
Source organism: Acomys percivali (assembly GCA_907169655.1). Classification (NCBI taxonomy): domain Eukaryota; kingdom Metazoa; phylum Chordata; class Mammalia; order Rodentia; family Muridae; genus Acomys; species Acomys percivali. Next base: position 107,401,428 of record OU015749.1, on the reverse strand, counting down.
AAGATCCATCCTTCACACCTTCCTCTCCTCACAGACTCATCACAACCTATTAGTCGGCCCTGACGGCTTGAGCTGTTGCATCTATCTTTCTAGCTACGTGACTCCCATCTGGACCATTTCAGACTCCATTAATAATGTCTTATTTTTCCATGTCTACTGGTGTCGCATTCAATTAATTCTCATTACTGCATTCATAGTTTATTTGTTGTACTACAGTTATGCTGATCTCACGTCTCTTTCTGATCACTGTTCCCTCCAGACCCATATGTAGACTTCCCATCACTCGCCATTGATTTGCATTTGCTCTCCAAGCTCAAGTCACCCTGGCCTTCCACAGCCAGACGGCCAGGACTGTCTACTTCTTTCCACACCACTCACCTTGCTGCCAGCTATAGCCTCTAAATCTGAGCATAACTCAAGCCTGTGTTAAGTGCCCTTGTATAAAACTCCATGCACCTTTCCTCTATAATATTAAACACTATTTGTACTGTTAATGTTTAGCTGTTTAAAAAGCTAACTTGCTACTAGACTGTGAGTGTGTAAGTGCAAGGCCCACAGTGGAGGTTACTGCATCTAGCAGCATGTGTTCATTTACATTGAAAACATTTGGATTAGGCCAGGCTGCCGACCAGGAAGGGTTGTGTTTGTTTTCATTGTGCTGGTCTTGGAGAGTAAGTATAAAGACAAAAGGCTTAACCCTTAGGTCCAAATTCCAAACCCACAGATAACCATATAAAATCCTAATTGATGTTATTTTTTTCTTACATAACCCTCATTTTTGTGTGGGTTGTTTTGTTTTATTTTAAAGGTGTGTGCTACCATGCCCAGATGATTTTTTTTTTAAGATTTATTATTATGTATATAGTGCTCTGCCTACATATACACCCACAGGCCAGAAGAGGGCATCAGATCATATTACAGATGGTTGTGAGCCACCATGTGGTTGCTGGGAATTGAACTCAGGACCTCTGGAAGGGCAGTCAGTACTCCTAACCATTGAGCTGTCTCACCAGCCCCCACATAACCCTCATTTTATTCATACAGAAAGCCCATTTATTTTTTGAATTGACTTTTTTTTTCTTTCTCAGAATGATATCCAGGTGGTTTGAATAAGAATGTCCCCTATAAGCTCATATATTTGAATGTTTAGTCATCAGGGAGTAGCACTATTTGAGAAGGATTAGGAGGTGTGGCCTTGTTAGAGAAAGTGTGTTAGTAGGGTGGACTTTGAGGTTTCAAAAGTCCATGCCAGGCCTGGTCTCCTCTCTGCTCACTGACAGGATATAGCTCTCAACTTGTTCTCCAGTGCTTGCCTGCATATTCCCATGCTTCTGGACATGATGATAATGAATTAAACCTCTGAGACTGTAAGCAAGCCCACAAGTAAATGCTTTCTTTTTAAGAGTTGCTTGATCATGATGTCTCTTCACAGTGGCAGAACAGCACTGGACACCAGGTTAGCAGTCTAGAGCTGGAGCTACGTATATTAGCTTTACCACTTCTGTGCTCTTCCACCCTCAACATGTGCCTTTCACCTCATGGCTAAAGATAGCTGCTTCAGCCATTAAAGCCATGAGAGGAGGGGGGAGCGGGAGGGAGGGAGAGGGAGCGACAGAGACAGACATTCTTTTCAAGACGTTTCCCAGATTGCTTCCCTCTGTCTATACATATACATATATTATGTGTAAATATATTATTTATTGATTTTTCTCTTAGTTCTAGAACCAAATGTAACTGCAAATTAGGTTAACTTTGTAGCTTTTTATGCTTGTTTGTTTGTTTGTTTGTTTCGTTTTCTTTTTCTTTTTGTCTGTTTGCTTGTGATTTACTTTGTTTGCTTGATTGGTTGATTTTTGTTTGGTTGGTTTTGGTTTTGGTTTTTGAGGTAGAGTCTTGATCTCTAGTGGTAGCGCATGCCTTTAATCCCAGCACTCGGGAGGCATAGGCTTACATATCTCTGAGTTCAAGGCCAGCCTGGTCTACAAAGAGAGTCCAGGACAGTCAAGGCTACACAGAGAAACCCTGTCTTGAAAAACAAACAAACAAAACTTGTAACCTATCTGCTTCAGTCTCTGAATTCCTGGGATTATAGACATTTACTACCATGTTTTGCCTTGGAATGAAATAGTTTTCATTCTGGATGGTCATGCACTTAGCTAAATTTTGAAAGTACTATTTGCGTGTGATAGGGAGGAGAATGGGATCACACATCCTTGCTTATGTGTGTGGAGGCCAGAGGAAACTTTGAGTATCATTCCTCAGGAGCCATCCACCTCTTTCTCCCTCCCTTTCTTTCTTTTTTGTTTCTTTCTTTCTTTCTTTGACACACAGGATATCTTATTGTCCTGAAACTCACCAGGTTGGTTAGGCTGGCTGGCCTGCAAGCCCCAGAGCTCCTGTCTTCACCTTCCCAGCCCTGGAATTACAAGCATGCACCTTCACCCCTGGCTATTTACATTGGCTCTAGAATAGAAGTCAGGGCCTTACGGCAAGCACAAGGCTTTTACCAGCTGAAACATACTCTTTTAGTAGATGGTAGGGAAGTATCTATGATGAACATATCAACTGGAAGTCCTGAGGCAAAGGTTTACATACTGGTTTTTATTTATAGGAAGTTAAAAGCCAGGTAAACAGGAATGAGTAAGGTAGTGGATATTGAAATGGGGAAGGAAAGAGAGCCAGTGCTCAATTCTTTACTGAGCTGGATATCACTTGAGCCAAGCACAGTTGGCTGCTTTATTCTAAAGGCCAGTTCTCAGAGAGGAGTGTAAATGGTCAGTCATCTCTCAGAACGGTTTGCCCATGTGAAGAACAGGGAGAAAGCCTACCACTTCTCCCATCTGCTATCAGTTAAGGGTTATTCTCTCTCCGCCAGAAAGTCAGTCCTTGAAATTCCAGTTGGGCAGACATAGACAATGACAACCTCCCATGGCATCTCCCCAGAATCCACAGGGAAGCCTCAGAGAGGTAGTCAGTCGGTGTGTAGCATGCACAAGAGCAAGATCAGCGTCATACAGCATCTCCATGAAGTCTGAGTACAGACAGAGCTATTCCTCTGCAGTGGCAGTGGTGAGGGCAAAACAAGAGGCTGACGCCCTAAAATAGGTGATGCTAGAAGATACAAAGTGGCACCTCAGAGACACTGGCTGCAGGGGGATATCCTACCGTCTCTACGTCACTACTCTGAATCTAGGTTCATTTCTCACTGTGAGCCCCTGCATCCTACGCCCTGCCCCAACATTGAAGATGTTTGCACAATGAGTTCAAAACAAGAACCATGGCAGAATTTAGTACTCACCTGCTCTGAGCTAGGTAGCAAGCTATCATAATTATAGTATGAGATGCCTCTCACATACTCATAGATTTCCAGTTGCCTGGGACTTGAGTGCCAGTTGATGGACTTTGGGGGAAATAACTGAATCCTGAGGGCTTTAATCGATGGATTTATCTTCTGCTGGATCTAAAATACAATGACACTGTTTGGAGGTAAAAGGTAGATGATGGGGCCTGGTTGGAGAAATGTCACTGAGGGAGTGCTTCAGAGAGGAGGTAGTTTGTCCTCAATATCCTCTTCTTCCTCTGCCTCCTGGCCACCATGAGACAAGCAGCCGTCTCCTCTACTCACTCTAGCCACCATGATGGTCTTCCTTTCCTAAGGCCCAGAGGAATAGAGCCTCTGAAACCATGGATGACAGTAAGTCTCTCTTTTCAGTCATTTGTAGGTATTTGTATGGAGAGGAGGGAGCCCAGAGTGAATGGGTGCTGTCAATATCAACATGATCACATCAAGGAGCCCATAGCCTCAGGCTCAGAAAAATGGCAAAGCCTTCCCTGTAGTCCACGTGTGGCTATCAATACTGTGTGCAGAAAATGTCTACTGTAGCCTTCTCTCCATACAGCTAGTCTGAAGACTGCTGCCCAACAGAGACTCCTAAACCTGGCATCCTGATTCAGCTGTATACCATAAACTCTGCCCCCTTGTTCATCTGAAAGTAATAGTCCCTCTGCCTTGTTCAACTGTATGCGATAGCCTCTGCTTCTCTGTTCAAATCTGTAAATAAACACACTGAAGTTTCTGAGCACTGAACTTTCTCTATCCAACAGCCAGACTACATGATCCCAGCCTATTGCAGTTAATTTATCAGTATGGCCTAATAATGTCTATTATTAAGCCTATAATTATGATTATGGTGGTATTTTCTAACCAGCTAGCAACCAATGAAGAGACAGGCACCTGTTATATTTTAAAATACCCTTGGTTCACCTGGGTCAGAGCAGATATTAATTCCTAAACTACCTCCATATTGGGGCAGGTATTCCATACTTGGCCCCAATCCCATGCCATCTGTTTCTAATCATTTCTACCACAGTACCTTCCATTCATAATCCCAAATACTTTTTTTTTTTTTTTTTTTTTTTTTTTTGGTTTTCCGAGACAGGGTCTCTCTGTGTAGCCTTGGCTGTCCTGGACTCACTTTGTAGACCAGGCTGGCCTCGAACTCACAGCGATCCGCCCACCTCTGCCTCCCGAGTGCTGGGATTAAAGGCGTGCACCACCACGCCCGGCCTCCAAATACTTATTAATGTACTTTGTCTGGGCCAAATCTCTACCCACACTGGCTATGTGCTTCTTCCTGCACCTCATGCATGGGGCCTCCTCCCTCCTTCCTGCTCTTCTCTTTCTGGTCTCTTCTCTTTCCCAAAAGCCTGGGAACCTTAGCCCCGCCTGTCCCATTTGCCCTGCCCAGGTGTGTTGGCTTTTTATTGGCCAAATAGAACTATGTTTTTAGGCAAAGTTACATAGCAGTATTGGGATACAGAGACAGCAAGCAGTAATTAGCATCAAAATACATCAGACTTGCCAACACTGGCCTTTCCATGAGTTCTGTGTGTGTTTGTCTTTTCTTCATTCTCTTGCCACTGCAGTCATATCCGTCCTCAGAGCTGAGTTAAGGGACCATTCGTATTTGTCATAAAAGTAAGGAGTCTAACACATGTATTAATTGCCCTCTAGGTGTTATTTCATTTCATCTTCATGATGAATTCTGGTAGAACATACTGTTTTCCCTCTCTCCCTTCCTTCTGTTTTTCTTTCATTTTCTTCTTCATTTGTCTATGAAGAAACAAATAGAGATACTAATCGGATCGGTAACCTAGGAAGCCAGATCTAGAGTCAGGCAAACACTTATTTTAGAGCCTGCATGCTTGCTGAGATGGGGGTTACTAAAGAGCAAGCTGCAAAGTCTGTGTGTGAGGATGTAAAGATGCCTGGGGGAAGGAAGTGTTCTTTAAAAGCACATCAGGAGCTGATGGGTGTACTCTACAGAGCACACCGTCTACTCCTCTCTGGGAACTAGCAGCGCCTTAGGAGGAGCCATTCTCTATTAATAAACTCCTGAAGACATCTCTTATTTCTACTCCAGCCTCCTTATCCTTATCCTTATCCTTATCCTTATCTGATCCTGCTTTTCTTCTAGTACTACCCTTGGCTCCGCCCACCCCCACTCCCACCCCCACACACTTTGGGAAAACCAGTGTCATTGTTTTCTCCCACCTTCCCTTGTTCCTTGGACAGGGAATGACTCTGTTTAGGTATTTCTAGGGGAATTTTAGAGCTTTCAAAACTGAAAGGCATATGGAGGACTAAAATAACAGAAATTTCAAACTTGTAAGTAGCTAAAAGGCTTGGTAGACTACTCATGCATTCTCATTTTCTTGGAATGTTGACTTGACTACATCAGTCTTGGTGGGGTTTCCACTTTTCTCTGAGCCATCATTTTGGTAAAACTGAGATCCAGGCAATCCAATTCTTCGATCCCATGGTTAGTCTCCAACTGAAGCCTCTGACATTTGCTTCCTCTGAGAAGAAGGGTATCATTCCTCCATCCTACAGTGTCTAAGAAGAAAGGAGGTATAAAAGAGAGGACGTATGGTAACTGACTTGCCTGCGATTTATTTACATCTTCACATTCATTTCTTCATATTTTGCATAGAAGAAACCACATTAAAGGCTACCCTGAGAGCAGCATCCAATGCCCGGGGCTTTTTCCTTTGTTGGGGGTTCTTTTATTCTCTACTTTTTAAATTCTAAGCTAACCATCCATCCATCCATCTATCCATTCATTCATTTAGCAAACTCTTAATACTTTATAGCACCAAATACCATCAAAGACACCAGAGCAAAGTAAAACGCTTGTACTTATCATTCAGTACCATCATGATTTCAACATGTCGTTAAACCTACTTCAATATCCCAGTGTGTATGTATATTATTTTGTTCTAAATCACATCTGAGATCATTTCTCCCTGAGCAATTCCTGTTGAACTCATCCACTTTATATTTACTTACTCTTTGGCCTCAAGCACTGTGACTTTTTATCTGCTTCTTTTCTGTCTTCTCTCTGAATGCCCTACTGAAATCTGGTCTCACACTGTGCTTATGGACCTTGACCCTCCCTGAATTGTCTTGAGAGCCCAGGGTCCTCCAGTCTCTCAGGCTCTCTGAGACTGAATCACTCTTTGAGGTTAGGCCAATGGGGACACATCAGTCACTTGGCATGAGGTCAGAATTATCAAATAAAGAGCCAGAGGACTCAGAATTTTTCACAAGAATGAAGATATATGTGGCCTGTGTCTGAGTTTTGTCCCTGATAGGACACAACTTAAAACAAGAAGCCTATCTAGATTAAAGACAGAGTGGCTTTTCACAGTTTTAACCATTCCTAGCACATGAGGTCATACTTGACAATTAGAGCTGAGAAATGATCACTTCTTACCAGGTAATGATTTCTAGTAGGGTTCTATAACAAGATACTAAGCTAAGGAGAAAAAAAATGTTCTGATCAATACACAAGTAGTGGTTATTTTTTAAACAAAGAATTCACTTGTGTATTAATACAGAGAGCATTTATGGTTATGAATATGTATATATTCATATAAAGAAAAAGACGTGATTGACATGCTTGCAATAATAACAAAGAAATGATGTGCAGTTTAATGCAGTGGTGTGATGAATATGGCACTATATGTCAAGGAATGGTGATCCTTTGGGGCCTAGAGAGATAGCTCAACAATTAAGAGCATTTGCTGCCCTTGCAGAGGACTTAAGTTCAGTTTTCAGCACCTATGTTGAGTGGCTCACAAACCTCTGTAACATCCATGGCCTGAATTAGTACTGGGTGCACATATGGGGTACATACATACATGCAGGCAAAAACGCTCATATACATACCTGGTTTAATGGGGGCTTTGATGGGCTTTCTCTGTTGTCTAAGTAGATCTAGAACTCAAGTGATCCTCCTGCCTCTGTTTCCCAAGTGCTGGAATCACAGGTGCAGGTTACTACACTCAGCTCCAGTATTTGTTTGTGTTAATGTATGGTGCCTATATATGTGTGTGTATGAATGGGTGGGGGTCTTGTATGGGGAGTATAGGATGTGAATGTAGGATGTGGGGGTATGAGAAAGTCCTGGTATGTTTGTGGGTGTAAGGTGCATAAGGATGGGGATAGGTGGTTGGGAAGTGTGAGTGTAGGTGGGGGAGTGTGTCTCACACGATTGTGTCCAGGATCATTGACGTGCCAGGAATGTGCTCAACACGTCTAGAATGACTTGACTTTTTTTTTTCTTTTTCTTTATTTTTTTCAGGCAGGCCCAACTATGTAGTAGTCTATATGGCTTTACACTTTCCCTTATACAACATTTGTTGAAAAGACATTTCTTTCTCCCGATGAATTGCATCGGTACTTTTGTGGAAAGTTGCTCAAATCTATTTCTTGATTCATTCTTTGATTCTATTGACTTAAATACTTTTTTTTTTTGACTCTTTGACACAACTTTAATTCTCTTGACTTAGAATAATTTTAAAATCAGGTAATTATGCTTATTAGTCTTCTTTATTCTCAAAAGTGTTTTGCCTATTCTAGGTACTTAGCATCTTTGTTTGACTCTTAGAACAAACTTATTGATTACCACAGGAGTGTAGGGGAAGAATACTAAGGTCTTGATTAGGATTTAATTGAGTATGTATGTCAATTGATACTTTAACAATATTGACTTTTAACTTGTGAAAAACTGCATATTTCCATTAATTCTCTAATTTTGCTCAACAGTATTTCATAGATTTCAGCACACAAGAGATAACATGCTTGGACAAATTTATCCTGAAGTATTTTATGCCTTACATTATAATCAATATTTCTTATATGTAAAAATTTTTAATTTTTATTTATTTTTTGAGACAGGGTCTCTCTATGTAGCCCTGGCTGCCTTGGAACTCTCTATCTAAAGCAGGCTGGCCTGGAACTCACAGAGATCTGCTTGCCTCTGCCTCCTGAGTGCTGAGCTTAAAGGCATGTACCATTATACCTGGCAGTAATTTTTATTTATTTTAAATTTTATTATTTAAAAATATTGTAAATGAAAGAACATCACACACCAAAATTAACCAGACCCAAAAACTATACAACACAATAAACTTTCACAGTAAGACTGTATGTTCGGAGAGGGGGGTTGAGGCTGGAGAGATGGCTCAGCACTTAAGAACACTGGTTACTCTTCCAGAGGTCTTGAGTTCAATTCCCAGGGACCACATAGCAGCTCACAACCCATTCATAATGGGATCTGATGCCCTCTTCTGACATGCAGGCATACATGCAGACAGAGCACTCATACATTTAAAACAACATAAATAAATTTTTAAAAATTAAAAAAATGTTAACAAAGAATAAACATTCAGAACGGAAGCTGCGGAGCTTCACAAAACATGTGTAATTAAGTAGCAACTGCTGGTGTAGTATGCTAATAAATCCAGATACTTCCTTAAAAGGACATAAGTGTGTAACCCCAAACTGTATCTTATAGGCATGTTTACAGAGCAGTGCATGTCGGCTCTGGTCTTTCCCTTTTGAGACCTGGGACCAGGCTGCTGCAAGAGCAGTGCGGCTCCTGTGTTATATAACGGTGCTCCAGCCTTTGTGTAGAATAACAAAGTCAAGAGACAGCCAATAAATATATGATTCTCCAAACAACAGACCCATTGTGTTTTTTTTTTTAACATAGGTGTATAATGTACCATTTATTGAAAATATACGAAGATATTATCAAAACTTAGATTTCAGGAAATCCTCTCAGTTAAAAAAGAAAAAAGAGCCACACCCAATTTACTATTATTTGGAAAAACCCATTGGTTTGTGTGATAAAAACAAAAATAGGCTGATTATACACCTGGCAGGGTGCCGAGCCTTCTGTGCACACTAAGATAATGGACCGTCATTGTACTGTTTGTTATCGTTGCCAATTCCTGTCAGACGGGTCCTCAGCGGCCATGGGGGGTGTCACCATTTATCAAGCGTCTGCTGCCTAAAAATTTCCTTCTGCTTGTCTAAAGCAAGAACTCATTTGTCTGTTAAATATCCACTCAGTGGAATTTCCAAGATCCATGGTAAACTTCCACTATTTGTAATCCAAGGAAATGTGTGAAGCCATCTTACCTTAGGAACACTAGGACAGCAGCTGTGCTGACCTTTGATGTGGTCATTGTCTAAGCCTTTGATTAATGGTCTTTTTCGATGTCATTGAAATAAGAATTTCCTATTTTCTATGCTAATGATCTTCAACACACAGAAATGGTCATAGCATTACAAAATTCTATAACCTTAAAGCAAAAAAAAGTTAGTGATCTGGTTGTAAGAATAAGTTCTCATGGAATTCCTGTGTTAGCTTCATCCATTAGAGACTAAGACCTCATGGAGTCCTTTGAACTCTTCACTACTTAATCTCTATATTAGTGAGCAAGAATATTCTTTTTGTAGTAATTTGTTTTTCCCATTTTAGTTACAAAATCCTCTTGTCTGTACTTTGTAAACTGGAAAATATTTTATCAACAAAATTATATACCTGATGAAGCACATTTTTTACAAACCTCCAAAAATGAGTTCATGAAACCAATATGACATCAGCTTAGACATTAGCTTGTAGAAATCCAAGAGTTTGTTTTCTTTACATGTGTGTGCTATAGATGATGCTCAGGAGAGACCAGTAGAAGTGGGGGATAAAGGCATAAAAACTGGTGCTGAGTTCCAAAATCCTCAGACACAGGCAATATCAACCACACTTAGTGAGTGCCACACTTGATTTGTAGAGATTCTACAGAAGAGATTAAGGAAAAACAATGTTGAAATCTTAAAGGAATAAAGTGAGCTTAAAAATATTAGAAATGGACTTTTCAAAAATCCCTAAGATTCTGGAAAACAGCAGACTGTGAAGGCAGTTGTGTCCTGTGTGGACTCACAAGCATTTTGTGCCACAGAAAGATGGTGAGCTCCAAGGCAGCCCTGGTTGCCTAGCTCTCACATGCAGAGTCATAGAAATCTCAGCCATGGGGTGCGGTTCTCAGCTCTGGCAGTCTGTCTGACACCCTTCTCCCAGGAAAGGATGGAGAAGAAAGAACAGGGCACGAACAGCAGTACAAATCAGCTAAGAAAGTTCGGTTTTGAGGTCATTGTAATTGCATGAACATTGGGATAGTTGGTTTGGAGCTACCTCCCCTGGCCCTGGATGTGTCCTCAGGGACATGTCCTCTGTGGTCCTGTGCTCTGTTGAAAGCAGTGGGGACTACTTCTTTCAGGGCCACTTCTAAGATAAGATGACAGGATTTCCTGTGAGACAAGACAAATGCTTTTCTTTAGGATAATAAACATTCTACAATCCCATGGAGGCAATCCTTTATTTGTTCGCCCTGCTCTGACAATGGGAAGTCACAGAGCCTCTTTCACCTCTGGCCTAGGGTCATTGTGCAAGCAGGACTTCAAGGAAAAGCAGACGATAAGGCCCAAATCCCTAGGAAGGAAGATGCCAGCCTCGCCTGCTGTTCAGAGCCGGGCCTCATCACAGCCCCTTTGCTCTTGGCCTCAGATCCTCTGGCTCCTCCCCACCTTATCTGTCTCTGGAGAATTTCCACTGTTTATCCAGATTTAGGTGTGCAAAATCAGTTTTCCTCTTGGTTCAGCTGGGACTTGGTTGGAATTAAAAAAGAAAACTGGAGGAAAAGAAAGTAAATACAAGAGCATACAAATGGATAAGTTTACAAACCTCAGATTTTTTTTTTTTTCTAATCTCACCAGTGTCTATCTTCAGCCTGCGTGGATTGGCACAGTTTGAGGGTACCCAGCTCCAGTTTGTTCCCTTGGCCTCCACACTGTCTGGGCTGATGAGGTGGAGGCTAGGCTCAGCGCCTCGGATTCCTGGCACCATGGTACTGTGGGACAAACTGTCTCTGCTGGAACCTTAGGAAGAATATTTGGTTACTTTCTAGAATTTGCTCTGTGTTTCTTCTCTGGAATTAGGCCCCAAGTTGTCAGCTCCTGCTGGGCTCAACTGACTTTCCTTCCCACAGATTCCTGACTCTTTTGGCTCAAACTTATTTTTCTGTCTTGCTAACAAGGAAGCCTTTCCTTTGACATTCATATTCAGAGCAGGCGTTCTAGTAGGTCTGTGTCTCTGCTCCCTAGCCAGCTTTGAGGGACTGGGAATAAGGCTCAGTTGGTAAAGTTCTTGCAAAGTATTCATGATTACCCAAGACTGAGACCCCAGAACCCATGTGGGTTTTGTTGTTGCTACTGTTGTTGTTGCTGTTGCTGATGATGTTTTAAAAAGGTAGGCATGGTAATGCATAGTTGTAATCCCATTAGGGAAGTGGTAATGAAGATCCTACGCATCACTAGCCAGCCAGCCCAATGGTGTTGGCTAGCTCCAGGCAGTGAGAAACCTATCACAGAAAACCAAGGTAGACAGCACCTGAAGAATGACGCTTGAGGTTATCCTCCAGCCTTCACATGCACACACATGTACACATGCACTTGTATACATACATCCACACACACTCTCATTTGTTTTACTACTGCTTTATCTGATGAGCACTTGGAGTCGTTCATTAGGGTTGGGTTTACCATTTGTGTATAACAACAGTTTTTTCACTTTGCTCTTAAGACTGTGTTGGACTTATCTCGTGGAACTTGGGGAGCAATTACCCCCAGAGCCTTGTCGCCCTTAAATGATGAACATCAGACACCGTCTCTTTTTTTTTTTTTTATTATGTTTCTTTTTTAACATATGCATTTATATTATTACACATGAATAAAATAAACTACATGCAGCAGGAAGAAGCACAAGACAACCAGGAATTGTATAAATGTTACATTCATAGGGATTTGGCTATTTGTATTTGGCAAGCTTGAAGTAAATATCTTTCCTGTCTTGTTGGGTCTAAATTTCTGAATGAAGATCAATATCTATCATACTTTGTCTCTATTAACTTAAAACATCTATCTTGATCTAAATACATCTTAACCCCTATCCTACGAGACTTAATTATAAGACTAAACTATCTGGTCTTCAATCCCATCAGAGATTTGAGAAGAAATAAAACTTAAATATCTGCAACTACTCTATTTTTTGTCTAAAAGTGTACATCCTGCATTGGGCAATCTACTTTTCTATTTCAGGGTGAGAGCCAAACAAGGACAGGTTTTGATTCGGTTACCATTTTCGCGTGGTGTATCTGGTTCTCTAAGTAATCCATCACTCAGATTCCCACCCCCACCACTGGGAGTGGGCTTGCAAGGCTGACCATGTTAGTGCAGCAGTTTTAGAAACAAAAAAATTAAGCGTGATGGCTCCAAGGGTCAAAGTGTTTGCCATGCAATCCCGCTGACTTGAATTGGAGCCCTGAATCTCAAAAGGTGGATGTGATGGCTCACATCTGCATTTGTACTGAAAGACGGGAAGCAAAATCAAGAGAATGGCCCCAACATTTCCATGCCAGCTAGCCTGAAGTACACAGAACAGCACAAACGTGAGAGATCCTGCCTCAGCAAAGAGAAAAGTGACTCAAGAAAATTGGGCTCTGATTTCCACATGTGCATATGACATGTATGTGTTCATACTCTCACACCACACATTACACATAATAAGTAAATACATAATCTTCAAAAGAACACTTCCTGTAAAAGATCTTGTAGTGGAATTTCTGGTTTCTTAAAAAACCCAGTTAGTTACGGTATGTAAACATGTTTTAGTCCTAGATGGGCTGTTTCAGACTGTCCACAGCAGCTGACTGTGATTTGCCTTGTTCTCTAGCAGGGGCATGACTTTTGTCACCTGCAGATAGTTTCTGCAAGTATGAAATTTGGAATTCGGGGGACTCTTGAGAGGATAAGTGCTAGGGCCCCTAGGGGCTGCTGATGCTCCTGCGGCTGGTTGCTGTTGCAATTTGCTGTGGTTTATCAAGTGATTGTACGCAAAGAGGAAAGAAGAAATTGAATATCTGGACAGGGGTGGTGTTTTCTGGGTCTATCAGTAATTGCATAGTTTTAGAGCTTTGTCTATAAAAATGAAAAATCACTTCATTAACTTTTTAATGTTAAAGTTATTTTACCTTCCTGGAATAAATCTAATTAAGATACCTTTTTTACATGTTTCTGGATTCTGTTTGCTACTATTCCGTTACATTTTTTATGATTAGACATAAGGTTCATAAGGAATATTAGTTTGTAGTTTTTTCTTGTGAAAAAGGTTTTATAGGAAGAGAATATTGATATACTATTTATAAAACTGTTGAAACAAGTATTCTCTCCTCTATTTTCTGAAAGGATTTCTGTAGGAATAGTGTTATTTCTATTAAATATTGATAGAATTCATTATTAAATCCAATTTGATCTGAGATTTTTCCTTTGTAAAGCCTTTGATTAAAATTTTCATGTGTCCCTATATACTTCAGACACAGAGCCCAGAGGCCCCTGTGCTGTGACTGATTTGAAGATCTCTTCCCAGGGACTAGCTTTCATGGTACCCGAAGGCACTTGGTGCAAACTTCCAAAGGAAGGATGCAACCAACAGTCCTACCCAGCTATGATGCCTATGAACCACAACAGCAATCAGCACAGCACCATAACCCTAAGGATGTAGTAGTGTCACATATACATTGGCAGTAACCAACAGCTCTCTACTTGTATTTAAACAATCATAATCCCTGCTCAACAAGAGGGTGATCACACCTGTTACTAGGAACCTAGTAAACTACCCACGGCTAGTAAAGTCATGGATCTTGGAGAATAACCTACAGCCACCATTTTATTGAACAAGGGTAATCCCTAACTACATTCTAAATATCTGTCCTTATACCTACAAATAAATTTAGTTCTCACTCCTCATCAAGGTATCTTCTCTATGCAACAAATAAACAGTATTTTAGAAAGCCACAACCAATCAACATGCAAAGTTGTGGAGCACTATCCCAAGGGATAAAACTACAATAAAACCCCTGCACCTAAGGGATCATTGCAGAAAGAGGCAGAAAGACTGTAAGCATCAGAGGGTCATGGAAATTGTGAGATCATGTCTCCTAGTAATTGCAAAAGCTACATCCATAAAGTCTAACCAACATGACTGTCTAAACATGAGCTGAACAAGGACAATAAAAATAAACATACCAAGATGGGCACAGTGGCGCACACCTGTAATCCTAGCACTTGAGAGGCAGAGGCAGGTGGCTCTCTGTGAGTTCGAGGCTAGCCTGGGCTACAAAGTGAGTCCAAGACAGCCAGTGCTACACAGAGAAATCTTGTCTCAAAAACAAACGAACAAACCAAGTGCATGAGTAAAATCCCAAAAGGCCTCAAACCTACACAAAGGACTATGGGAAACGAAAGAATGCTGAGAAGAGGAAAAATAGTTTTCCCCAGAGAAGAACACACCAATTGGTATCCACCTTAGGGAAGTCATTTTCTTTAGAACTGCAGGCACTGCTAGGTTCCCATGCCCCAAGATGACCTCACTAATTAGAAACAATGTAACTGTTTTGGTTTTTGTTGTTGTTTGTTTGCTTGCTTGCTTGCTTTTTGCTTGTTTATTTTGAGACAGGGTTTCTCTGTCTAACTCTGGCTATCTTGGAACTACTGTGTAGACCAGGCAGGCTTTAAACTCAGAGATCTACCTGTCTCTGCCTCCCAAGTACTGGGATTAAAGGTGTCCTCTACCATCGTCTGGCAAAAAATATATGTAAAAATTTAAAGGAAAATTTTCACCTTACAGGAAACTAAACAAAACAAAAACATAGGCCCAAAATAACTACAAGGAAACAGTTTTTTTCTAATCCATATGTAATGGCTTTGAAATAGTTCCTTAAATCAGGCCTGGTGGAGAATGGTGTAATCTCAGCATTCATGAGGCCAACACAAGAGGTTCTTGAGTGTGAGACCAGGTTGGGATGCATAATAAAATCACACCTCACAAATAAACAACAAAAATTCTTACATGATCCAAAATTACTCTTTTCAAATGGTAGGCTACAACCCTGTTCCCTCCAATGCACAGCAGTTTTCATTTTTCCTAAAATTAGAGCCTCATAGAAGTGATAGTCAGTCTCTATCCACCCATAGGTCACACACACGCACACACACACACACACACACAACAACAACAACAACAAAAACCAAAAAAACAAAACAAAACAAAAACAAAAAACAAAATTCAAAACCAACCAACCAAAACAAAAACCCAAACACTTCCATCTTGTGTCCTTTGGGCCACTCACTCTGAGGGAAGCCAGCCATCATCGCCACTCAGGGAGCCTGTGGAAAGGTCCGTCTAAGAAGGAGCTAGGGCTTCCAGCCAACAACCAACATCAACTGGCCAGCCAGACAAGTGAGCCACCCTGGAAGCAGAAGCCCTGGCTCCAGTCGAGCTTTCGGGTGACTGTGACAAAACCATGACAAGTGTGCAAAAAGCCCTGAGCACTACAGCCTTGGGCACAGGCCCCAGTACTGAATAAACCAGGTGGGGGTGGTCATGCCTATGACCCCAGAATTTAGGAGAACTCTGGAAACAGCAGAATCAGAAATTCCAGGTTCTGTTTGGCAATACAGAGAGTCCCAGGCTAGCCTGGGCTACTTGAAGTTCTGCCTTTAAAAACTTTTGCCTTCTTAATAATTGAATACCTTTTATTAAACATTTTTTCTTTTAACTTTCCCCAGTTCCTAAGTGGACCCTGCCTACTATGGTATTGGTGTCTGAATTGTCCCAGGAGAAAGACCCTGAGAGATGGGTTTGATGATTAAGTAAAAATGATGAGCTTCGTGCCAGTGTGAGTTAGACGCGCTTAAATTCTGCACTGCGGTAGCATCACTGTTATCACCTGTGCGTAGTTGCAATTAAATGCCAATTAAGTAAGTGTTGGGTAGTCTATGCAGCTGCTGCATTTAAGCATGACAGACTTCCCAACATGCTAGAGCTCTTACAGTAAGGAAAAGTAGATTGGGCAGCTTGAACTTCCTGGTAAAGTCATGGTCTAAGTATCACACCCTTGAAACAGGCTCATTCTGTAGCGCCGCTGATACTATAGAAAAACAAGGCTGGATTGAAAAGAGAACAAGAAAGAATATGCTATCTGCAGTAAAGTCACTTTAAATAGGAAGGCACGAACAGGTTTTAAAAGTTAACTCTGCTCTGCTTGCCTATTTATTGCCCTAGACCTTCTTTGTTACCGTAGCTCAGGCCTTATTGTTCCCCTGCCCCGTGTGCAGTGAAGTCACCGGAGAGAATAAAGGCCCCTGGGTGCTCGAGGCATTGTCCTTGGTGTACATGTTGGCCAGAGGCTCACGCGTTCCATCCATTGCTCCTTGATGCCATTTCTAAAACCACCCCTGAGTTATCTACTCTAGATAAGAGAGAGCTGTTCTTGACAATGAACCGTCCCTCTGCCCAGAGTCACCTACAGGAATTCTTATACTTCTATTTTTGTTTTGTTTTGTTTTGTTTTTTGTTTTTTGAGACAAGGTCTCTCTGTGTAGCCTGGACTCACTTTGTAGACCAGGCTGGCCTCGAACTCACAGGGATCCTCCTGCCTCTGCTTCCTGAGTGCTGGAATTAAAGCTGTGTGCCACCACACCCGGCGACAATTCTCCTGCAGTCCTAGCACTCAAGATCCAGCTATTTGTAGATCTTAGTAGTTCCTTATCCTTTCCAGAATTGGGTAATACAACTTTAATTCTCTTCTTAGTTCTAATTTAAAATAAGTAGCGTCAACTTCTTGCTTATGAAGTTCTGGCTTATTTCTTTTGAAGGGAGCTGTGATAACTGGCAAGGGAGTGACTCAGAAATTAGATCTCCATTCACCTGCAAGTGACAGGAAAACCACTCATGGCCACTTGAAAAAAAAAAAATCAAGATCTGTTTTCCTTAAGAAGAAGTATACCTAGATGCACATCTTGGTTGTCCAGTTGATGATGTCAGAGTTTTCATGCCTCTGCTTCTCCTGATCTTTCTCCCATTGTACAAGATGGCATCACACTCCCCCATCAATTCTGTGTTCAATAGGGGAAGAAGAGGAGAAAGGGGGTGAGGCAACAGTAGCTTTGTCTGTCTTCATTTTTCAGTAAAGTAGGAGCTTCTGCACAGCCCGTTCTCCATTGACCAGGGGCCTCAACTATGTCTCATGGGCACAAACTGGGTCCTAAGGCAGCCCTAGAAGCCTTTCAGGCTCTATAGTGGGAGGCATCCGTAGATAAAGGGTCTGCTAATGATTTTCTTTTGAGTGACCATTCAATTATCTTCCCTGATCCTCCATTCTCCCCTCATGAGTAGAAAACAAGGAAGAGTTAATTCCAAAGACACAACTTGTGTCAAAACAACTTGTTACATGAAGGTAGCACCACAGATAAGAGCCACAGGACTTTACAGGTCCCAGAAAGGACAGAGGGGCATGCTGTGAGTGAGAATAAGGGAAAATGGAAGCAGAGGACCATCAGTGTTGTTAACAAGAGTTGGAAGCAAGGTTGGGGGAGTCGCTGAGGCATGGGCACATTGAAAAGAAGACGATCAGTGATGGGCTGAAGGCCGAGGCCCTGCAGATCTCTACACATAGCAAAAGGGAGCTTTCTTCAGGGCTGTGTGGTAGCCGGGGACACCACCTTTCCGAGAACAGCCAAAAACATCGGCTACAGATATGTACAGGAGCAGTTCAAACTCTCCTTGCTTTCTTTCAGTTATTTTGGTCTTACCATGTGCCTCAGCTGGAGCAGGGAAGCATAAGCCGCACATTAGCTGCATATATCCATAATGTTAACGTTGTCCTCAGTACATACTGGCCTCTGTGGCTGTGAAGAAAAAGTACTTTACACAAATAGAGCTGAGAATAGAGCAGAGGTCAGGACAGAGTGGGATGAAGAAGGGGCCGAACATGAGCAATGATGTATGTATGAAATGTCACAGTGAAGCCCATTATTTTGTGTGCTAACTGGAATGTTACTTCAAAGGTTAATGGAGGGGCTAGGGAAGTGGCTCAGAAGTTAAAGTGCTCTCCTCAGTCAGTGACTCACCTCTATTCCCAGGACTAGGGAGATGAAAATAACGATCCCTCGAACAAGCTAGACAGCTAGGCTAGCTAAGTCAGTGAGCTCTGGGTTCAAGGGAGAAACCCTGCCCCAGCCCATAAGGCAGAGGAAGGTACTTCTGGCGACCACACACATAGCACACACAAGTGTGAACATGCACGCAGACATGCACACCACATACTCAATAAATAAAAGTAAAGGGAAAATGCAGGGGCCAAAAAAGGAAATAAATTCACCACGAAAATTCCCTATTTCATTCTGTAAATCTATTTTCATGCTAATAAATTAAATTTATTTTATAAGCATAGGCCTCAATCATTATAGTTGTACCTGAGTGTGTTTATGGATGTACACACAGAAACACACACGCATACATTTTCCTTTCAACACCTTTATTTCTCTTTGTATCTTAATATCTTTTCTTTTTTTCTTTTTTTTTTTTTTTTTTTTTGGTTTTTCGAGACAGGGTTTCTCTGTGTAGCCTTGGCTGTCCTGGACCCGCTTTGTAGACCAGGCTGGCCTCGAACTCACAGCGATCCACCTGCCTCTGTCTCCCGAGTGCTGGGATTATAGGCGTGCGCCACCACGCCCGGCCTGTATCTTAATATCTTAAGGAAGTTATGATCATAACTAGGGGTGGGGAGAATTAGGATTGAAGAGATATGTAAAAAGCATATTCACTCTGATATGCAGACAATTCGTTCTCATTCATATTCCCTCTCCTCCTGCCCCCCCCATCTCCCCCTTCTTCCCTCTCCCCGCTCTTTTCTCCCGTCTCAGGTCCTGGAAGCAAGATCATAAGCTCGGTTCAGTTACACACCGAGCTGGGTTGTCACAGGACTTCTCTGTTTCGTTGCTTTTTACAGTAAGAAAGAACTGATACTCCTCCCTTTCATCTCTCTTGTTCAACTCCTAAACAGGTCTGTTACACAGATAACTCAGATAGTGCTGGTCACATTTCTCTGGGAAAAAGCAACAACATGCTACACTTGATTTTTTTTTTTTCAATATAGCCTTGCAGTGGGTCAGGTCACGAGGAGCAGTATGCCACCGTCCAGCTAGTGTTACAGAGTCCGGCACTCTGCCTTTGCATGGCTGCTGTCTTAACTTATGGGCATGTACTAAGGGATATGTGCCTCCTTCGCTACCTGTAGTGAGCCCAATCAAACATACAGTGCCTTATTATAATCTGCCCTTTGCTACAACAGTCACTTAGCTTATATTTAAGAGGTATCTAGCATGTACTGGGCTCTTATTGTTTTAGTATC
The DNA here is from genome assembly GCA_907169655.1 of Acomys percivali. Taxonomy (NCBI): domain Eukaryota; kingdom Metazoa; phylum Chordata; class Mammalia; order Rodentia; family Muridae; genus Acomys; species Acomys percivali. Next base: position 107,381,772 of record OU015749.1, on the reverse strand, counting down.
ATACACACACATACACACACACACACACACAAGTACACACACACAGAGGAGTGTGTGTGCAGAGGCAGTAAGAACAAAAAATAAAACCAGGAAGGAAGGAGGTAGAGTAGGAATAGGAATTCTATTTTGAAGTGGTCTCTGCATAGCTGACATTTGTACAGAACTGCAGAAGAGAGCCTCAGTGATAGCTGGGTAAATGGAATTCTGGGTAAAGGAATGCAGATGGCAGAGTTTCAAAATGAGTAAAGAAAACTCAAATAATGGTCAGCAGAGAAGGTGAGCCAAGAAGCAGACAGAGACTGTAAATATGAATCTAGGACTCACAAGCAAAAAACCTTAGGAAGGTTTCAGTATGAAGGAAGTCCCTGAGAAGGTACATGAGGAAATGGCAGTATCCAGCCTGAGACCGTCTTTACTCTAGAGAGAAAAGAGCAAAGACCGGGGTCAGAGAGATCAGCTGAGAATGTGCCAGGAAGGCCCAGGTGGTAGACAGCCCTGCCCTTAAGTGGAGATACTGGTGAGGAGTGGTGGAGGATGTGGACATTGTGATGTGGTTTTAAAATAAACCCAGAAGGATTTCCTGGCAAAATGAACGTAAGAAAGATTAAGAGTATTCCAAGACCATGGCGGGTTGGATCAAGTCTGTTAACAGGGAATCTGTTTAGGGGCGGGCAGGAAATTGGACGTGTGAAGAATGAAGATTCAGAATTCCCAGTGGGGCAGGTTTACTTAGGTGCCCACCAACTACCCCAGAGGGACTACTGAGGAGGACACAGTACAGAAGCGGAAAATACAACTCTAGGAATCATAAACATTTAAAGTGTAGAATTGGAAGTCACAGGAAGAAATGTTTGAAAGTGAAGGCTACGGGTGCAGTTAGCCAAACAACATTGGAGAAACCAAGTACAGCTAACTGAAATGGCTGTTGGGTTCAGTCATATGAAGCTGGGTAGGGCCTTGGCAAGAATGGCCTCAGGACAGCCATGAGCTCCAGCTGTCTTATGTGAGGACCTGTTGTAGCCATCCTGTCAGCTGTGCTCTAAATCTGATGAAAATAAAGTTGGTGTCTTTTACTTATTTTTATCTTTTGTTGTTGTTGTTTGTTGTTTCGAGACAGGGTTTCTTTGTATAGCCTTGGCTGTCCTGGACTCACTTTGTAGACCAGGGTGGCCTCAAACTCACATCGATCCACCTGCCTCTGCCTCCCTAGTGCTGGGATTAAAGGCGTGTGCCACCACACCTGGCTACTTATTTTTATCTTATGTGCATTGATGTTGTGCCTGCATGTATGTCTGTGTGAGGGTGTTAGGTTTTGGAATTACAGACAGTTATGAGCTGCCATGTGAGTGCTGGAATTGAACCTGGATCTTCGGGAAGAGTAGTCAGTGGTCTAAACCACTGAGCCACCTCTCCAGCTCCAAGCTGAAGCCATTTTTAGTCACCCTGTAAGTGTTCGAATAAGAATTTGTAGAATGCTACAATTGACTTACATTGCTGACAGTATGAAATTTCCCTTGAGGTTGTACAGTACTTGGGACTTAGTGGTGATTTTTAAGGCCACAACAAAGGAATCTGTAAATTTATCAAAGGCCACTATTTTATTGTGATTTCTTTTGAGGTAGGGTCTCTACTGAGTCCTGGTTCTCTTGGAACTTGATATGTAGTCTAGACTGGCCTCCAACTCACAGATATCCTTCTGCCTCTGCCTCCTAAGTGATGGGATTAAAGGTGTGCGCCGCCATACCTGGCCCTTACTATGATAAATACTGAATACTGAATTGCAAGTTTCATGTTGTACGTGTTTGAAGACTACGAGGTAAACATGTAGAGGAAATATCTGAGAACCCGAGGTTTAGAAGCATGCATGTTGTAATTACTACTTCACATAACAAGAATGAACTTAGAGAGAAATCGTAGGCGGAAATAGAGTGTGCCTGAATGTTCTGTGTGCATTATTTTATTTGTATTTTGAGTTGGTCTGCTATATAACCCATTCTGGCCTTGAACTGGCCATCTGCCAGCCTCTGCTTTCTGAGTGCCATGATTACAGGATTACAGTTTAGTGTCTAGAAAACTGGTCTTGTACATTGAGCACATTTCCTGTGTCTGCTCACTCAATTAGGCAATGGTGTTGATTTTAGGAAAGGTAAGGTCTCTGATTACCCATTTATTCATAGTCATTCAGACCTTCCTTTGCCTAACTCCTAGAATCAAATTAAATACTATCAAAAGGCAACCTTCCCCACTCTTACCCCTACCCCTGCCTCAGATCTCAAATGAATAGTTAGTAAATTGCTTCCTTGGTGTGAAGAATCACTCCCACCACCCCGTAAGCTTTAATGTAGCTTCCCAGTGGCACCTATGTTGCCTTGGGTATATGCATTAAAAATTTGGCTCAGCCAGAAACTAGATAGAAAAAAAAAATTGGCTGTACACAGCCACACATCCAGTGGAGTCATAGTTACGAGTGGACAGGAGGCCAGGCACACGGAGGACTGGAATAGACTCACGAGGAAATAGTGACGTCTGAAATAGAGGCTCGCCCTGTTTGAGGTTCTCACTAGAGTGACTCAATTTTTATTTCCAAAGAACCTGAGACCTCAGTGATCCTGTTGTGTTAAATATATGCATGATGACAATGGTGACTAAATGATGGCCTCCCGAGGGGAAAAAACATCACTAAGAAAAAAGAAATGGGAAATTTCCAGAACTTTATATTTTTATTATATGGTGTGTTCACTAAGAAAATGATCTTCCCCGGGAAAGGGGGAGTTTGGTCTGTGAATAACTAACATTTGTAACAAAAAGGAAAACCTGACATACAGTTGAAAAACCAAGGTCCCCCAAGCCTTAATTATCACTGGAGCTGCAGTCCTGAACAATGCAACAGATTCCTGCTCTGTACTCAGAGGCCTTCCTCTGCCCTTCGGCCAGGAAAAGGAGAGTCACACGGACTAGGGCCAAAGGTGAAAGGGGACTAATTGGCTATTATTTGATTTTGGACTCAAGGGCCTGGATGCTGACTTGACCTTCCAGCTTCTCCATAAGTAATGTTAACTGAAAAAAACAGTAATAATGTATGTGCTCTAGGCCACCGCCTCAGCTTCCCCCTCAGAATGCTTGGGAACAGAAGCTTCATGTTTATAGTAGTCTCAGAGAACCTGGAGGGCAAATGGCCGCAGGTGAGCAGCCATGGGTGAAGGTGTGGGGAGAAGGGCTCAGACGTGAGCAGCTGGAGGTGGAGGCATCTGATGCACTGAGGGGCCACAGACTGGGGAGAAGGGAGAGACAGGACAGTGTTCTCTCAGCACCAGTGGGCTTGGGCTGAGGAGCTGGAGATAAGATTGCCAATGACAATGATGTAACTGCAGAACTCTTAGTAGGCGAGAGGATCTACTTTTCTAAAATGTGAGCAGACCTCTTGCTTAAAAGAGCAATATAGCACCAAGTTAACACCAGGCAGTCGGTTTGCTGCTTCCAGCCTGGAACTCAAAAGCCAAAACACTTAGAATCAATCTCCAAAATAACAACAAGAACAACAAAAAAATGATGTCTTGCTCTCAATTTGCTTTTACTCATTAGAGTGACCTAAACTCCCCTAAGGGATTTGAGTACTGCCCTTGCCTATCTCCCCTCACTAGGGTCAGTTACCCCACAGCAAGGGGTAGCATGCTTATCTGTGACCTAGGGGTTACCACCCCTACCCCTGTTGGGTTGCAGTAGCTATTTCTAGTTTCTCTCTATTTCTAGTCCAAAGTCATCATCCCCCACACACATGAACTTTGTCTTCTATTTGCCAAGAAATGGCAGAGTCTAATTTTCCAGTCCAGTGGCTATTTGGTGTGTCCTCTTTCCATCAGATCCTGAATGTTGTTTTTCCTTCCAGGAAGGTAATGGTTATCTGCATAGAAGACTATTTCTAGGAAGCTGTTCATTCTCATTCATCCTCCAAGGCCTCATCTATGGGGGGGGGGGGCTGCAACAGCAGGGCCAGTGGTGGCAGCATCCTTGTGTCAAGGAAGGGTCTCCTGAAAACTAGTCCTAACCTTTTCTTCTTTTTCCTTCTCTTACTTTTGTTGTTGTTGTCTTTGTTCTTTAGATTGGGCCTCACCCTATAGCTTACTACATAATCCATACTACCCTTGAACTCACTGCAATCCTCCTGCCTCAGCCTCTGGAGTGTCAAAAATACAGGCACGAACCATCATATTTTGACGTTTTCTTCTTGAATCCGAAAATCACACGGGGAACTTCCCTTAAGGCCATTTGTGTGTGTGTGTGCTGAGAGCTGAATTCCTACGCCTCCCCACCTAGAAGCCACTCGCTGGACCACATCAGCTCCCCGTCCCCTAGTGGAAATCCTTTCCGTGTAAATTGTGAAGCCAAGAGTCGGGCTTCGTGCTTTCCTTCACAGAGGAATAATGTCCAGCTACAAGACTGAAATCCTTTCTAACATTTCCACCTTTATTCCATCTTGAAGTTCAAGGTAGTCACTCAGTTTTATTCTTTTCCTAAGGACTAGCCAGTTGTCTTGAATGACATTTATTTCCATTGCCTTATTGCATAATCCAGTCATAGTCTTATTTGGATCCACATCTGTTCCTGCAATAGACCAGGAGCTATAAACCCTGTAGCTAAGCCAACTCACAGCGTCTTCCCTGATGCTCTTTGGTGCTAGATCCTTCATGGTTGTTTTTCAGATTGTTTTTATTCATCCAGACAAATGGTTTTTGTTTTTCTTGTTGTTTGTCTTTGTTAATAAATTCCAAAAGATTTCTGCTCATGTTTTTGTTGTTGTGTGAGGCCATGATGAACATTTTTAGTTAGTTTCAGGGAAAACTGACATATTAACCTGCATTCTCAGCCAAGATCATAGCACACTTCTCTTTATTTTTTAATCTTTACATTTTTATTCTTATTATATGTGTATGGGTGGCTGGCCTGCAAATATGTCTGTGTACCACTTGCTTCTCTAGCTCCCAAGGGGGCCAGAAGAGGGTGTCAGATCCCTTAGAACTGTAGTTACAGGCAACTGTGAAAGGCCATGTGGGTGCTAGGTATCAACTGTTGTCCTCTGGGTGCTCTTAACTGTCATGCATCTCTTTCTAGCTCCTATGTCTCTCCTTACTTATGGAATATTGATTGGTTGTGGAAGGATTGTAGGCATTATCCCTGGTGAAGGCAATCTTGGTGGTTCTTGCCTTAGGCTTGCTGCTTGGAAACACCACAGATACCCGACTGAGATGGACGGTGTTGAAGACTAGGAGGAACCATCCTGGATCCTGAATTCAGGAAACAGACCTGAGACTCCAGCCAGGTTATTGTGTTTCTAATCGAACATCGAAGGGAGGAGGGATCCAGGAGTGAAACCGGCCATTGCGCCCTTGAAAAAGATGCAGGCAGAGAGGAGAGGGAAAGGCTGCAAGTTCTGAGCAGGAGCACAGGGAAAGGACCAACGTACAGACCGGATCAGCATGCAGGCCAGAGACACCTAGGGATCCACCCCGTGGAACAGACACCAGAAGGTTTATTCTTGTTTCCCTTTAACCTTTTTTTCCCTCTTGTATAGGATAGTTGGGTTGTATAATAAAGTCTAATTGTTAAGAAACAGAGCCAACAAGTGGCGCCCAATGTGGGGCCCAAGGCAAGACCTGCCAAGATTGCCTTCACCTGGGATGTTGCCTACAATCCTTCCACAACTGGTAGTCAGTCACTGACTCTTAGTAATACGAATTAGTTTCTCCTCTAGACACAATTTTGGTATTAATCCTGCTGTTACAAGCAACTTCAGAAAAGTGTAGTAACTTCATATTTGGTCACTGAAGCCACTTGATGCTAGAATAATGTTTGGGTATATTTCTGAGTACTGCGTTGAGATTGTTAATGCCTAAAATCATATGTCGGGGATTATTTTGAACTGCCAATGTAGAAGTGATGAGTTGGGGGAAAATGTTTCTTAGACCACTTTAAATACTCAAAAATCATGAGTGACTGAAATCTGGCTATCAAGAAGTCATTTGTTTAAAACGAGTGCCATTATTCTTAAGCAGAAGGGAGGGGTGGTGGCTATAATGTTCTCTTGGTTACATAGTTCTAGCACATCTGAAAATTGCATGCATAAAACTCCTGGTTGTAGCCTCACCTGTAGGCCGTAAGCCTATTGTAATGTTGACAAGTTAACAAAGCAGAATGATACATGCCAAGTTATTTGGCAAACTCAAGGAGGAGGCCACTATGCTTGCTTTCCTTTTCCATTGTTCACCTAACACTATGCCCGATAGAGCTGATGCCTAAGTATTTATTGAAGGAACAAATGGAGTTCTCAAGAATTTAGTGTGTGTGTGTGTGTGTGTGTGTGTGTGTGTGTGTGTGTGTGTGTGTGTGTGTGCTCTTTTGATAGTACCCAGGGTCTTGCCCATGCTAGGCAAGCACTCAACCACTAAGCTACATCCCCACGTATATATGCATTTTTTTTTTTTTAAGATTAAAAACTTGAGGATTCTTGCTGCTAACCTGTCTGATCATTTCCTCTTTCCACTTCCACCTTGACTGTTTTTGGTCAAGAAAGAGTGAACCTTTGCTTTCCTTCCCACCAGCCTTCTTGACTAAACACACTGACGGTTTCCTGTTGGCCTGGAGTAAGGGGCTACCTGGTTATAACTAAGTTTGGGGATGACAGGTCTTGTTCTGTCTCCTCATAGTGGGTGGATTAGATACTAGAATAAGTTTATCAAGTCCAGAATGAAGCAATGAAAAACTTAGGTGTATATCTATATGTGTTTATATGTGATGCACATGTGTGCATGTATCTGCATATGTGGTGGCCAGATGTTGAATCTGGTGTCTCCCTCTGTCACTCTCCACCTTGGTCTTTTTTTTTTTTTCCCCTGTTGTTGTTTTTTGGAGGAGGGACAAGATCTCTCACTGAACCTGGGGCTCACCAATTTGTCCAGGCTGGCTTGCTGGCAAGTCACTAGCATAACCAGCACTGGGGTTATAGGTGCTTGCTGGCTCCATCCCTGGCCTTATAAGTGATGCTAGATTTGAACTCAGGTTCTCATGCTTATGCATCAGGGCTTTTCTGACTAAACAATCCCAGACCCTGAATCAATATCTCTCTCTCTCTCTCTCTCTCTCTCTCTCTCTCTCTCTCTCTCTCTCTCTCTCTCTCTCTCTCTCTCCCTCTCCCTCTCTCTCTCTCCCTCTTAGAAATTAGACTCAGACTCAGGTCCCCATGAAAGTTAGGCAAAATTTGTGCCTCTGAGCCATTCCTCCTAAATCCCTTCCCATTTAAAAAACAATATTACCCACAGTGGGGAGTATAGAGAGTGGGAGATACCTGTCCAGGTAATCAAAGGAAAGTCGTGGTAGGTATTAAGAGCTGGAATAGAAAGCTAAGGTATTAGAGACCAGAGAGCATCAAATATAGCCAAGAGACTTGCAGCCAGAGGTTGAGCTTTTAAGTGCCCTCACAGATAAATGGCCTGGGCAGTCTGAGCTCATTTCAGGGTTCCAAGTGCATGGGCATAATGGAGAATGATGGGCTCAAGAGGCAGACAACAGCTTTTGGGAGCTATTTCACCTAACTGAGACGTATTAAAGATGTGACAGTCCCAAGGAACAGAGAGGCCAGGAACAGATTGAAAAGTCATTTCAGAAATAACATTAGTGGGAACAAATGGCTGTATAGCCCTGAGCCGTGCATTCTAGAGGTGTCAGTCAGGGTAAAGGAGAAGGTACAAATGAAAGAAATTCAAACAATAGAGAATCTGGTACCCAAAGATCATGAAAGTCCTGACAATACAGTGATTGCCTCTGTGAATCCTATGGGAAGTTGACAATATAAGATGCATTATAATTACTAGTCATGGCAACTTGGTAAGAATGCCATTTTTTTTTTTTTAAGAATTTCTCTCATTTTAAACAACACTGAGAAATGATTACCCCAGGATCACACAGCAGCTTGGAGCATAGCTGATAATAATTCAGGACTTTAAGCTCCAGGATGCATCAGAGATATCTAGATAAACAGAACCAACAGGATTGGTACTTACTCCTCTGTTAAAGTTCTCTCTCTCTCTCTCTCTCTCTCTCTCTCTCTCTCTATCTATCTATCTATCTATCTATCTATATCTGTGTTTGTTTCTTTTAGTTTATATCTTAACCCTGGCTATCACACAAATAATTGAGACTCTTTTATATTTGTTTATAAAGCTTTACAACACAAATTTGAGCAGTTTAAGTCTGCTATGTTATCCTGACTCCATCTTTGCCAAAGTCACCAAGTCAATTGCTTTTTAGTTCTTTCTTTGCTCCAGCTGAACCCTCTTCATCTCCCCGCACCTCTGCCTGTGAATTCTCTACCTCCTCCTCTAACTCCTCCCCCCCTACCTGACAGGAAGTCCAGCCCTAGTCCCTCCCCTACTCAGCAATTGGCTGTAAGTTGCTTAATTGGCACACAGGGATAATTGAGTAGCAGAGTTTATACAACATTAAGACCAAAAAGTCTCAGAATAAGGCTTGCAAACAGATATAAGGGATACAGAAATCAGCATTTGAATGACACAATAACCTTATGCCTACACCACTCTTTACCCCTAGGCTCTGCACCCACAGATTCAACCAACTAAACACAGAAAAGATCTGAAAAACAAGCACACACATACACACACACACATACAAACACACACACACAAAATGTATTTAATTTTTCTCTTGCTATTTTGTAAACAGTATAATATAACCTTTGTATTCTGTTAGATAGTTTAAGCATCTACAGATGTATTTAAAGTATACAAGAAGATGTATATAAAAGTCTGGAGAGATGGCTCAGTGTGTAAAGGTGTCTACCACCAAACCCTATTACCTGAGTTCAATCCTCAGGACTTATATGGTAGAAAGAGAGCTACCAAGTACCCCAAGTTGTTCTCTGACTTTTACATTTGTGCTACGACACACAACACATACAAAGAAATTAAATGATAATCCTTATTTAGAGAGGATCTACGTAAGTTATATACAAGTACTATGTCATTTTATATAAGAGACTTTGGATTCAGGAAAGGTCCTGGAGCTAATCCTTCTTTAATTCTTCACCAAAGGATGACTGTATGCATAAATGTAAACTTTACTATGGGGATTTGCTCTTGTGATTTCCAGAGGCTGAGAAGCCTCATGATGTACCACCTGCTTAGTTGGAGGATCCGAGAGCCAGTTAAATAATTTCGGTGTGGGCATGAAGACATAGAGCTATGCCCTCGGGCAGCAGAAGATGAGTGTCTCAGCGTATGGCCAGGAAGCAAATTTAAGCTCCTTCTCTCTTTATATTCAACCCTGGCCCTCGGGGGATGGAATGAAGCCTGCCCACATGGCTCAACACGACCTTCTCTTCTCATTCCTGATTCAAAATCTGATCTCATCGAGAAATGACCCAAAAGACACCCTCAGGAACAAGTGTTTCATCAGCTCTTGGGTGTGCCTTAGCTCAGCCAAGCTGATACATGAATTTAGTTAACACATTTATCTCTCCTGGTATTAAACTCAGGTCTTCAGTTCCACTTTTATGGTTCAAGCACCCCTCCCAAAATGTAAATATTTATGATACTAAAACAAAAGAGTTTTCAATCATAAATCCTTCCGGACACAGGTAGGTGGAAAATAGATAAGCGAACGTATGGATTCTGTTCAAACACTTGGTGAACTGACTTTGTTACATCCTAGCTCAGGAAATGACAAACCACCAATCTATTTCTTATTCTTCCTTTTCCATCTCTGCTTTTCTATGCTAGTTTGAATGAGAAGAGGCCCCCACTCCCTGGTGTATTTGACCAGTTGGGTCCACTGCTGCTGGTACTATTTGGAGTTTGGCTTATGGTACCTTCATAATATGGACCCTTGCATGAGGAAGCAGCCCTGGGGGGGCCTGGGCTCTCTCTCTCTCTCTCTCTCTCTCTCTCTCTCTCTCTCTCTCTCTCTGTCTCTGTCTCTGTCTGTCTGTCTGTCTGTCTGTCTGTCTCTCTCTGTCTCTCTCTCTGTCTCTCTCTCTCTGTCTCCTCCAAGCTCCCCAATGCTTCCTGCTCCTGGTGCCAGGCTTCCTGGTGCCTTTACCATCCCTGTAGACTATTTGCCTATGGAATAGTAAAACTAAGAGAAGCTCATTCTTCTTTCTCCTTCCTTCCTTCCTTCCTCTCCTTGTTTTGTTTTTTAGACAGTGTCTCACTAGTCTCACTTTATAAGTCTGTCTGTGGTCATGGTGTCTATTACAGCCACAGAAAAGTAGCAAATACATCTTTCCCTCCCTCCCTCCTTCTGTCCCTCCATCCCTTCCTTTCTTTGTTTCATCTTTCTTTTTAATCTCCCCCCCTCCCCAGCAAACATTTATGGTGAGCTAATGACATATTACCTCACTCTTGGCTCCTAGGGGTTAGACAAAAACCAAAGTTCTCTAGCAATGAGAATAGGAGGATTCCAATCTGGTTGGAGCCGGTTAGAGAAAAGCAAATGTTGAAAGGCACGTGAGTCCTGAAGGGCCAGGACTGAGGCTTCAGGATAAGAAGGAAGGAAGACCTTCCCAGTCCAGATAGAAGCATGGCTGGGGGCAGGGAAGAGGGGGAGTCAGGGCATGTGCTGCCTCATGACAGGAGGTCAGAGGAGCAAGGAGGATAACAGCACAATAGAGGCCGTGTGACCAAGATCTGTCTCTGCCCCTCCACATGGATCTAGCACATGGGGTCTGTGAACTTGAGAGTCAAGTAACAACCTTTGGCAGGCTGAAAGAAACCCGGCTTTTAGAGGGCATATTATCTGAAATTGGCTGAAAACGCTGTCCTACTTAGAATAAAGGAGCAAATCTCTCCTTTGGTGATGGAAAGATCTGGAGCCTTGAGTAAAGCTGCACAGAGGTGGGGGAAGATGTATTTTCCCCTAATATTTTAACTGTTCCTGGAACTGTCTCCCTCTCGTCTTTTTTAACTCCATTCATTTTCCTGCAAAGTTCACAATTTTATTTTTATTTATGTCTGAATAAAATTTCACTTTGTGTTTGTATCACATTGACTTAATTCATTCATCAGTTGATAGGCCTCTAGTCTGGTCCGTTTCTTGGCTATTGTGAACAGAGTAGTGAAAACATGGATTTGGCTTAGAGTTGTTTGGTACGTACATAACTAGGTTATATAGCAATTCTTTTTTTATTTTATTTTATATGTATGAATGTTTGCACACACACACACACACGCACACACACACACACACACACCACTTGCATCCTTAATGCCAGTTGAGGCTGAAGAGGGCATTAGCTGCCCTGAAACTGGAGTTACAGATAGTTGTGAGCTGCCATGTGGGTGCTGAGGACCAAACCTGGATCCTCTACAAGAGCAGCAAGTACATTGAACCACTGAGTCATCATTCCATCCCTCATATGACAGTTCTATTTTTAGCTTTTTAGGAAACCTTCACACTACTTTTCTAATGGCTGTCTCAGTGTTCACTCCCACCAGCACTGTATAAGGATTGCTCTTTCCCCACATCTTTACTAGTATTTGTCATCATTTTTTTCTCTTGATGATAGGTACTCTGGCTGGGATGAGATCGAATCTCAGAGCAGCTTTAATTTGGATTTCCCTGATGGCTAAGGATATTGAACACTTTAAAAATTGTTATTGGCTGGGCATGGTGGTGCACACCTTTAATCGCAGCACTCAGGAGGCAGAAGCAGGTGAATCTCTGTGAGTTTATATTTCTCCTCCTCCTCCTCTTCCTCCTCCTCCATCCTCCTTTTTTTGAGACAGGGTTTCTCTGTGTAGTCTTGGCTGCCCTGGCCTCGCTTTGTAGACCAGGCTGGCGTCGAACTCACAGCGATACGCCTGCCTCTGCCTCCCGGGTGATAGATTAAAGGTGTGCACACCACACCAGGCTCATATTTCTTCTTTTAACAACTGTTCTGTTCATCAGCTTTTTTTAAAAATTGAATTCATTGTTTTCTTGTTCCATTTTTTGAGGTCTTTGTACATTCTATTAATCCTCTATCAGGTGTTTAGCCGGCAAAGATTTCCTCCTGTCATATAGATTGTCATTGCACTTGATTGCCTATTTCTTTGCTGCATAGAAGCCTTTTAATTTTATGAGGTCCTATTTGGTGATTGTTAACCTTATTCCAAGAGCTGCTAGAACCTCAGAAATTCCTTCCTTTGCCTGTATCTTTAAGTGTTTCCTCTACTTTTTCCTTTGGTAGTTTCACAGTTTCAAGTCCTGTGTTAAGTTCTTCGATGTATTTGAACTTGATTTTTGTGCAGGGTAAGAGGGAAGGATCTAATTTCATTCTTTTACATGTGGATATTCAGTTTTCTAAACATAACTATTGTTTTTTTTTTTTTTTTGATTAACTGTATTACCTGTAGGCCCTGCTAGCAATCAATCAAGACACAAGACACTTGTTATATTTTAAAATAGCCTTAGTTAACCTGGGGCAGGGCAGATATCAATCTTTTAAATTACCTCTCATAGTGGGGCAAACATGGGATCCCTGTCTCAATCCCATGCCATCTGTTTTTAATAACTTTTATCAAATTACCTCCCATCCATAATCTCAAATATTTGTTAATGTTTTTTATTGACATAACTTGTGAAAGAGGCTATCTTTTCTCTAATTATTTTTGGAGATACAAATAATTTAGTATCTAAAAATAATTATATGTAGAATCTTTGTAAAAAGTCAGGTGGCTAGAACTCTGCATTTATATATGGATCATTTATTCTGTTTATGATTTACATGTCTCTTTTTGGGGCAAATGTCATGCTATTTATGACATTATTGTTCTGCAGAATAACCTGAAATTCTGTATGGTGATACCTCCAGGGTTATTCTTTTCAGAATTGCCTTATTATCTGTTGGCATGATGTTCTTGTGGACTGTGTTCAGCTTATCCTTCTTCATTCAAATGCTGACGCCTCTACCTCACTATCTGTATAATCCGGGACATTGTATTGTGATGTTTTTTCTAAGTGTCTCCTGTCTCAAGTTTGTGTAACATGTCTCCATTTGTTCTCTGTGTTGCCAATAAAACCAACTAGCCAATGCTGATCAATAACAGAAAATAGAGTGGGGCATCCTGATCCAGTGAGGGAAGGAGAAAGAGGAGGAAAGAGAAGATGGTGTCATGAGGAGAGACCAGGAAACATTAAGAGAAATGAGCCAGGCTTAGGAGATGATTTACAAGCATGTATAATGTGGGAAATCTAATGGGAAGAAACTATACTAGCAAGGAGGTTTAAGATGGAGTAATTATTGCGCAGCATCGTGCTATAGGCTAATTAAATGGACCCTGGTCTCTATTTGGTTATTTGAATATAAAGCTGGTTAAGAAGTAACCATGGGTAATTACTAAAATAATAATTCTACATCAGATATTAATAATCATTCAACAATTATCTGAGGTCTTTTTTAGTTCCAAATGAATTTTAAAATTTCTATTTCTTTGAAGAATAGCATAAGAGTTTTTATGGGGATTGCATTGGATCTATAGATTCCTTATGGTAAAGTAAACATTTTATAATACTGAGTCCTTAAATCTGTGGTTATGTAACACTCAACATTTTCCCCTTTGTATTCACTTACTTATTTTTGAGACAGGATCTTACTGGGTAGCCTTGCCTGCCTGCTCTACCTCCTAAGTGCTGGCATGAAAAGTGTGTCCCACCATACTAGGCTAAAACCAGGCATTCTTAACCTCTTAGGTTCTTCCCCTCTCTTCAGAGGGTCTTCTTAAGGATCCAATGATGCCACATTTTCACTAAAAGGTTGCCTAGTTAATTTGACCAAGTGCTCAATTACAGTCAGATTTACAGAATAGATTTATTGTTTTTTAATTCAAAGTTTTTTTTACTTTAAAATTCATATTTTTGCTGTTTGTTTTATCCAGTGTAATTGCTTTGTGAGTAAAGGAACAAAAACTTCACATTACAAGAATGGTTAGAATAGTTAGTTTCATCTTATCAGGATACTGTGTCTGTCCCTTTATTAAGCATGCTTATTCACAAACGCCCTTTCCTTGCTTATTTCAGCAGTGACAGGAGAGAGGATCGTGTCTCTAGGCACTAGGGATCCAGCTTCTAACCCAAGTGTTGAGTTCATTGTCCTGTATTTACCTTAGTCCACTCATGCCCTTTGGGCTGCTTCTGCTTCATTTTTAAAACAAGGAGATTAGATGGATTCCTGGCAGAGTTCTCTGTGGCATCTGTGGCCTTGTTTCCTTGTCATTTTAGAAGAGGAAATAGTTCTGAGGCTATCATTTTAAATCAGTGTCTACTGCGAGAGTAGCACTGCAGATATGCAAAATGGCCGAGGAGGTGATAGGCTGGGAGTGGAGACTGAACTCCTGTAACTGGGCTAGCTCTAGCTACTAGGGTCTTTCCAACTGGGAAGTCTGTGACTCAAGCAGAGCTCTGTTGTAATCTCATAGGTCTTTGTCAGATTTCAAAGGGGCTCATTTGTTTGATCATTTTTGGTCCTAATAGGAACAACACAGTCTCATGAGGAAGTTATGTATTTATTAATTTTTTCACGCTCCACAGATAGAGGAACTAAGAATAAGTGTGCAGCCATGGGTCACTCTGCCAGCTGGAGTCGAAGGCCTCTCTGGCCCTCGCTCGCTCGCTCTCCTCAGTGCTACAGTGTTCCCAAGCTCAATAAATATTAACTGCTGAAGAAGGTGACCTAACACAAAGCTGCATTTTATCACAGTCTGACAGATGAGTAATCCTCGGTGATAAATTCCTTCTCTGCAAAGTCCAAAGTGTTTGGTTGAGCAGTTTGGGGTCATTTGTTAAGTCAAAAAAGGTTAGGGGACATGATGTTTACAACTTTTCTCAAATCCAAAGTCAGAAATTCTGGAGAGAATATTTTAGTTTTTCTTTTAAATGTACAAAGGTTACAAAGGTACAATAACAAATACAATAAATACAATACATTCTTTTTGACCTAAAATGCATTAACTAAAAAATCTTCAAACTTTGGCCAGTATTATGGATAGTTTATAGCTACATATGTAAGTATATATATACATGTGTGAAGTGTCAGTCACATGCTTACGGAAAAGATCAATGGCCATGCATCACTCCTTACTTATTTAAAAATCCATAATGGTATGTAAATATTTAGTACTGAAGTAACTTATTATTTTATGGAAGTCTTACAGAGGCATAAGAGAGGTCTAGGGTTCAGGCCACACTCTGGAATCTTGCAGTTAATAGTTGTCAGCTGCTGTTGACCATGCAGAGTTGTCATTGTCACTTGCATGTGTCTATAGCCGCCTCCCTACTCATCTGCTCTAGCAAGTGCCTGCTGGC
>OU015749.1:107330862-107353105 GCA_907169655.1 Acomys percivali | reverse complement strand
GGGGGGGGGGGGGGGGGGGGGGGGGGGATCACTGTGGTCTACAAAGTGAGTCCAGGACAGCCAGGGCTATACGGAGAAATCCTGACACACGCGCGCGCGCGCACACACACACACACACACACACACACACACACACACACACACACACACACACACCAAAAAACCGAAAACCAAAACCAAAAATGCACCCAGATAATCAACAATCTCTGTATCTCAAAGCCTTCAGCCTCACCTCTAAAGGCCAGGTCAGAAAGCATTAACAGGTTCTGTAGACTAAGATGCGTACACATCACTGGACACTAATTCACAGTTTACCCCAAGAGGATGAAAACCATATAGTTACTCCATGTGTAAAGTTCTTGTTTTTTTGAGACAGGATCTCAGTATGCAGCATTGGTTGACCCTGAATTTGCCATCCTCCTGCCTCAGGCTCACAAGTGCTTGGTTTACAGGCAACTGCCCCAACGCCCTGCTTTCCATCATATTAAGTGGACACCGAGTCCAAGTTTCCTTCTAGTACCTTTAGAATTATTTTCTTCCTTTCTCCCCCCTCTCTCCCCTTCCTTCCCTCTCTTCCATTTAAAACTCTCATCCAGTCATCTAGTTGGGTTTTACTTTGGAATGAAACTTTTTTTTTTCGTCCTAAGATCCAATTATTAACTGTTTTATTTTTCCCCATTAAGATAAAGGAAGTAACTATCCAAAAACAAAACAACATCAAAGACACCACATTTGTTTTCCTATAATAAGTACAAAAGGTAAGGGTTTTTGTTCTTTGTTTTTTTAAAAATCCATACAAATTTAAGAAATTGCCTTTGCTCACTTTGGGTTCTGGTGACTGACATGCTTGTTTCTGCTTGGAGAATGGAAAGTCCCTTCCGCATGTCACTCTCATCTGATGACAGCTCCTTGGGCAGCCGGCTGGCGTATTACTGGCACTTAGCAATACTCCTACAAACAGCAGAGGGAAGTCTGCGTGGGCCACAATGGCAGTCTTCCACTGCGTCCCCCTTCCCAGCCTTCCATGCAGCAGCCTCTTGGAGGCCTGTCACTATGGTTCATGTGGTGGGTGTTAAGACAAAGCAAGCCTCTGCCATAATCACACTCCCAGGGCTCAAAGACCTGGCTGCTCCTCAAACTGATTTGGAAAGATGTAAATCGTTCGCCCATTCCCCTGCTTCTGGCACCCCAAACAAATAGCAATTGCCTTCATGGGAGTCTCTGTGAACAGAACTTGTTTCATTTCAGCCTTCTTTTCACTCTGTTAAGGATCATTTAGAGTATGCCAAGGTAACTTTTGTTTTAAAGCACTGTAATTTATTTCCATTTGGGACCTTCTGTGTGTGAGTCATTTCTCTAACAGCAATGAGAAAAACAGATTATTTCTGAAAACTTGGACTGTATCAAGCTGGACTGTTTTTTAAAAATCATATTTATTTGGAGTGTGTGCCCTCACATGTGTGTGGAGGGCACAGGGCAACTTGCAGGAGTGGGTTCTCTCCTGTTGTGTGGGTCCTTGTTGCAACCAGGAGAATAGGCTTGGTGGAATCTCCTTAGCTCTCAGAGACTTTGTTTGCCAAGTACTAACATAGCAAGTGCTTCTTGGTTTTACAATCCCCCCCTCCCTGCCCCCCCATCCCCCCTCCCTGCTGGCTTGATCTGGTATTAGCCTTCCTCCCTCAGCATTTCAAGTGCTGGCACAACAGGCTCCACAAACCATTTCTTTTACATACCAGCCACTATTGGCGGTTTTGTTCTGCAGTCCTGAAGTCCCCACCCCTGATCAATGACACATATGCACATACATTCGTCATGCCACAGAACTTTCTTTCATGGGTGACGTAGTTTTTTGCAGACTGTATTCTGTCACTTTCATACTTTCCTATTTCTAGTATGCTCTTGAAGTAGAACTCTCCCATATTTGTCTGGCACCGATTCTTTTTCCCAGTTATGTGTTTCTGGTCCACTCTTCTTAATGTGGAGTGTGCCAAAGAGAAGAGACCGATAAAGTGAGTCAAAGGGAAGCAGTGGAAATAAGAAGAAAGGGAAATATGAGGACAAGCAGAGACTCCTGGAAATATTGTCTTTTCCTTCCTTCCTTCTTTCCTTTTTTTTTTTTTTTTTTTTTTTTTTTTTTTTTTTTTGAGACAGGGTTTCTCTGTGTAGCCTTTGCTGTCCTGGACTCACTTTGTAGACCAGGCTGGCCTTGAACTCACAGAGATAGCCTGCCTCTGCCTCCCAGAGTGCTGGGATTACAGGCGTGTGCCATTCCTTTCTTGGATCTGGAACCTACTACAAACAAGCACATTCAATTCAGAATTCTAGTTGATGGCTGCCATGTGCATAAATGGCAAAGCAGTAATGAAAGCTAAGGCGCCAGGCACCTTTCTTGTCTCTTAGTTTTCTTGTCAATGCCTTATACCACACTGATGACTGGTTTACAAAACACTTGTTTCTGGAAGTTGTAAAAGTGAAAGGGCACATTTAGAAGTACAAAGACAAATCCAGACTTAGCTCTGTGACCTTGGACAAATGATCAGACCTCTTCACGTTTTAGCTTTGCCATAGACTGTGTTTACCTCATCAGTAGTAATCAAGAAAACCTATGGAGAAGTCTTAGGGTAGTGGCCTGCGTGTAAAACAACCCAATTATCAGCAGGGAGGAGCCAAGTGAGCTGTGAGGTCAGGGGAGGCTTCCCTGCAGACAGAAGAATGAACACCAGCTGTCGATGCCAAGAGCTGTTTAAAGCAGAGGAAACTGGGTCACTGGCTTAGGAAGAGATTGAGTTCTACTTGCTGTCAGGGGCCAGCAGTGCAAGGTTCCACCTGTCTACTTATAACCTGTGTCCTCCTATAGCCTTAGCCACTGAGAAGATTCTAGATGGTACCTGTGACTTTCCACTCTCTCTAGCTCCATAAATTCAGCTGTCAGGCATTCTGCTCACCACCTTGAATGATCCCCAACTGCCCTGTCCATCTCATGGTCCTTTCTAGTCATTTGGCTGAGCCCTAACCCTGCTTAACTGTATAGCCCTCCAACCTACTTCATGGCTTTATCCATAGAAGAATGGCCTGCAACTTCCTTGACTAGTGCTGGTATGTTGGGGTGTCTTCCTTTCGTATGTTAAAACTTGATCCTCAATGCAACAGTATTAAGAAATGGGGCCTTTGGAGGAAACAATGAAGTCATTAGGGTTCTGCCTTCCTGAATGGGATCTGTGCTTTTATAAAGGAGACTGAATGAAGTGAGCCTGCTATCCCACTTGCATCCTACAGGCAACTGAAAATGCGGCAAGAGGCACGATCTAGGAGTTGGGGTAGCGTTCAGAGGTAGAACACTTCTACAGCATCCACACAGCCCTGGTTTTGATTCCTACCACTGCCAGAAGAGGGAAGGAAGACATCAGTGTTTGGATGTTCTGTGAAAACACCTGCTCTGCTGGTGCATTCAGCATGGCATCTCTAAGCCCTGGGACTGTGAGCAATGAATCTCTAGTATGTGTAAATTACCCAGCCTGAGATACCGTATCATAGCAGCCTGCATGGACTAAGGCATCTGGTCTCAGCCTAAACAGAGGTCCTCAGGCTGCTTGGCTGTATTATCTGTCACATTCCCGTGGTCCTTATCCTCTTCATTTTTACTGCAGGCTGATGAAGGGAGGAGGTGGGGGACACCTCATAGCCTGGTTGGTTCCTTCCCCAGCTGCACATGCATCGGAAACATCATAACCAGGACCTCCCTGGGTCCTTTCTCTCTTGGCCTCTCCGTTGTTTTCTGAGGCAGGGTCTCACCACGTAGTCCAGGAAGTCCTTGAATCCACCACCATCCTGCTTCTACTTTCACAGCACTGGGACTGTAGACCTGTACTGCCATGCCTGACGCACCAGTGTACTCTGTAAAGTGCACTCCTCTCTCTAAAAAGGCGTCCTTACTCAGGCAAGCCCACAAAATTTGCTGGAAAAGTAACACCGACAGGTGATGCTAGGCAGCAGACGGGAGCTTATGGTAAAGGGGTTTTTTACTCTTTGATTGGCAGCTCATCTATGTCTGTCTGACATTTTTCTGATAAGATATGTGTTATATTCTAAAGTGGTAGAAAGGCATATCCATGAAATACAACCCAACGCACTTAACTAGTAACTTTTTAAGCATGACAATGATCAAATTACGCAGAAATATATTCTCATGTATGAGTAGTAGTCAGCTGCAGCTACGAGGGGGAATTACAAACGTCCTCCTTAGCCACCTTTTCTCCTTCTTTCTCCCATGAACTTGTCATAAAACTACAGCCTTCCAACCTTAAGTTTTAAAAATTTACACCTATAGCCAGGAATGGCGGCACACACCTTTAATCCTAGCACCCAGGGAGGCAGAGGCGGGTGAATCTCTGTGAGTTTGAGGTCAGCCTGGTCTGTAAGGTCAGCCCAGGACATCCAAGGCTACACAGAGAAACCCTGTCTTGAAAAATGAAACAAAATACATCAATTTATTTCTGTGAGGTTAGGAAGGTGCATGCATGTGGGTCAGAGTTCAACCCCAGGGAGTATGCCTGTCCTTTCACCATATGCATCTTGGAAATTGAACTCAGGACATCCAGGCTTGGTGGCAAATGCCTTTACCTGCTGAGCCATCCTGTCAGCCAGTAGCTTTAATTTTAACATAAACTTAATATTTTATCTCTAATCCAGAGAGTGTCCCAAATGGGCATTCAACCACCCCCCATCCCCGTTTTCTAAGGTTCAAAGTTTTGTGCTTTCACAAAAGCAAATTCCTCAGCTTTAGGCTGAAATGAGGTTTGTTAGGCTTTATACCTGGAGTTGCTTTGCCTTGCTGTTTCCTTTATTAGATCACTTGAGGTTGACTCCCCTCCCATACTCCAGCCAACTGAGGAGGCTGCTGACCCTTCTGGGCTGGGTTTGGAATCTACAATTTTGCAAGCTGCTATTGACTGTTTTCTCCTCGGGCTCCACCTAGCGGGCTGAAGTTGCCAAGCAAAGCCCTCACTTGGATTTGTTTACAGTCTTCTGGCTGCTGCTGAGTTATAAACTACAGGATTCCTCCCAAATCCAAAGTCTGCAAACCCGAGGTCAGGATGGCAACAGGTTTGATGTGTGGTAAGGACCAGCAATTTTAAAGATGACGATTTCTTACAATTGGAAGGACTCGAACTGGTTCTCAACCTGTGGGTCTTGACCCCTAAGTGTGACTGACCCTTTCACAGGGGTCACCTAAGACCATTGGAAAATACAGATATTTACATTATTATTCATAAAAGTAGCAAAATTATAGTTATGAAGAATCAGCAAAAATAATTTTATGGTTTGGGGTCACCACAGCATGAAGAACTGTGTTAAAAGGTCACAGCATTAGGAAGGTTGAGAAGCACTGGACTAAAATATCTCCAGAGGGTCTGTTTCACTGGGTGTTATTCCAGTTCTCATACATCTGCCCACTTAACCCAGTAGTAATTACTCATCTCCCAAAGAGGATGGCTCCTCCTATCTTTGACTTGGGAGTGGGTAGGATTTCAACATACAGCCGGCCTGTAGCTGTTAGACTTAATGTTGGGTCTTTCCAACTGTCTGCTCTGCTCTTGGATAGAATTGAAAGGCCTTACTATTGCACCTCATGTTACCCATGCTAGGAGGGGCTATCAGAAGACACACCTTACATCCATGTCTCTGATACTACTATTTGGGGACACAGATGCTATGGCACATGTGGGCCCAGAGGACAACTCTATGGAGTCGGGGTTCTTTCTTTCCACTTTTATGTAGGTTCTGGGGGCCCAGCCCAACTTCTGGACATTAAAGGCAAGTCTCTTAGTCCCTCGATTGCTGTTTTTAATATGCAAACTTTGTCTTTCTGAAAGACCTTCTGGCAATGGGCAATGGCTTTTGCTTTTAATAAGATCACAGGAACTGTCCTGTGCCTTAGGTTCTAGGTAAATACATCATTTATATAATTTCCAACTCTTTTCCCTACCTTGTGTAAGGAAATCTGGTCAGGGGGATCTCTGTAAATTTCAAGCATGTGGAGTGAGTTTCTATGTTTCATATTACTTAGACTCATAAGTCCTGGGACAATACCTATTGAAAGATATAATAGGCAAATGCTGACTTAGATGTTGGGAGTATGATATTAGAATTGCTAAATTCTGGAGTGGGAATGGTTGTCAAGCAAACAAACATGTGAGAAGGCTGATACGTTCTGTATCAGTAAAGCAAGGGAGGGAGATAGGGAGGGAGGGAGAGTAGATGCTATTTGAAGATGAGCAAAGGTTCACTAGTATATTGACATTTGCAAAGATCCCTAAAGATAGTGAAGGGAAGGGTAGGCACAGACTGGGAGAGAGCATAGAGCAGCAAGCAAGTGAAACATCCTCGGGGAGAAGGCCTTCGTGGCTGGAAAGACATGTGTGCACAGGGGAGAAGAAAATGGAGGTAGACAGGTGGAGGAGGGTCTCACAAAGCACTGGGAAACATCTGAGTACATCTAGCAAGAGGGTGATGTGATATGCCTTGTCAGTTTTTTGCATGGCTATTCTGGCTGTTCTTTGAAAGAAACTAAAAGATGAGACACTGCAGAAAGATAAAATTGAAGCTTGCTATACTCAGGGTAAGATATCCTCCAAGGATACAACTGACAAGATTTACTAGTGGATCAATTAGATATGGTATAAAAGATAAAACTCATAACGTGACCACTAGATTTGGCCTAAGAACAACAGGAACACTGGTAAGGTTTATCTCAGTGGTAGAATGTATGCCTGTTGCCTGTTGGAGACCCTGAGCTCAATTTCTAGCAAAAACAACATCAACAGTAAACAAAAACAAAACTTCCAAAGAAGCACCAACCAAAACAAAACAAAAGCCATCAAACAAAAGTAAACAAAGCTCCAAATTAGATGCCATGACTAGTTGCGTTAGAGATGACTATGAGAAAGAACTTTTTTTTTTTTTCTTTTGCAAAGGATGATGGAGAAACCAGTCATTTCAGGAATGTGGATCCAAGTTCGGATCCCCAGCACACACATAAAAAGTTGGATGTGGCAACATGTACCTGTGATCCCAGCACTAGGGAGCCAGATAAATCCCAGGGGCTTGCTGATAAGCCAGTCAAGGCCAAACAGCAAGCCTCAGGGCCTATTTCAAAAACTGAGGTTCAGAAGCACTTAGGAATTGATGAAGACACTCAATGATGACTTTTGGTCTCCACACACATGTACCTACATGCACAAACACATACATACATTGGAATCACTATACCATACACACACACACACACATACACACACACTCTAGTCATTTTTGCCATTTTAAATTGAAGTCATATTATTCTCAACGTAGAGATGTTAGGTCGATCGTGGGAAATCAGATGTAGAGGTTAGAATAGTAGCCTGGCCTGGAGAGAAACATTTACACTTTAGTAACACACAGCTCTGTAGATGTGTTTTCAGCCAGGAGCAGACCTGAGAATGCTTTAATAAAAACATAGAGAAACAGAAGTTTGAGGATTGGTGCAAGGAATACTCTAACATTTAGAGTTGAGAGAGTGAAGAAAAACCATGAGACAGAAGAAGCAGTGACCAAGATAAGAGCAGAAGTCTGAGTGACGTCAGTTCACACTGTGAGAGGAAGTGTGCCATTTGCTGGGGACATGACAAATGTACAGATGAAGAAAGCAAGACAAGAACTGAAAATTGGCCATGATATTTATCTGTGTGGAAGTGATTTTTGACCTTGACTTTTACAAACTTGAAAGTCTCAATGACTTGAGGAGGGAGTGTGGGGGAGAAGAGGAGGGCAGGCCATGCAGAACTCTCCTGTTGTTTGTTTGTTTTGGTGTTACATAAAGGAAGACGACACAGCATTATCTGCAGGGCTATGTAGCATCAAAGAAATGTGAGGTTTAGATGTGAAGACCAAGGACCCTGCACAGCTCTGGGATCTTGAACCCACAAGTCACCCATGAATGTGCCAAGACATACTTTGGATTTACTATCTAAAAATGGGATGTCTTGCAGAACAGGCCTGTGGCCTGTAGGCTCAATTTTCTTAACCAATATGTTTTATTAACTTATTAACCGAGCATACATCACTTGTAACCCGACTAACCAAACCAATATGAAAAGAGGATTAAGGAACACAATAACAAAACTGTAAGGATATCAGTTCCAAGGAGCGATTCTCCTGGCATAATCATCAGGATTTCTTCTGCTGGAACCTGGAGTAACCAGAACCCGGAACCTCAAGAGGAGCCGGAGCCCTGAAGCCTTCCCTCAAGAAGTTCTCTCTAGGAGCATCTCTAAGTGCAGCGACAAACAGCCAAAAAAATGACCCCAAGTCTCCAAAGAGCCCCTCCTCCAGTTTTTGGCTCTTTTATATATCTGTTCATGGATCTTTTCAGCTGACAACAATCAAGCTCCTGCATGAGGTGGTTGGTCTTCTAGTGAATTAATCTCACCTGTTCTCTCACGAGACCATTCCGATCCCACACTTGGGATCATAAAAACCTGGTTTATCTCTCCTTCAGTAGCCAGCAGTGACAGTCGGTGTGAAACAGTGCCACGTGCTATTCCAGAGGAGCCTTTCTACTGTTGGCTATACTATTTGTGATGGTAGTATGTAGCCTGCTGTGCTCTGGAACACCTGGTTGGGTGAAGCTGTTCTAGAGCTTCAGTGGAGCCCATAGTTTAACAGTTCAGAGACTGGCTTTGCAGAACAAACCTTACCTGGTATTTTTTTAGAACCTGAAAAGGTGACATTGTGGCTACATCCTCCCCATTAGTCATCACTTTTTTAAAAAGCCGTAGTTGTGTGTGAACAAGTCATGCTAGCTTCCAGTACCTGGTCTACCTAGGCAATTGTGAGATAAGTCTTTATGGCAGAGCTTGGGTCATTTGGTTCTGCCTGACATTCTAAATGGCCATAGATTTTTCTATAACTGGTATGTGTTTGTTTTTTAAATTTAGCTATTGCCTTCTTTCCAAGTGATTTTACTGCTGTAGTTGAAATTTTGTATTTACTAATGAACTACTTACTACTCAAAAGTTGAAACTGTTTTTAGTTTTTTCCAACTATTTGTGAGCATAGTCATTTACTCTGTAGTCTAATTTTCACACACACACACACACACACACACACACACACACACACACACATACAGTGAGAAAGACAGAGACAGAGACAGAGAGAGAGAGAGAGAGACAGAGACAGAGGGGTGCATTTCTACCTCTGTTTTTTGTTTTGTTTAGTTTATATTCCAGATGATCTTACATTTGTAAGAATGTGCCACTGGCAGTCAGAACACACCTTACAGATTCTGATAGGCCACATGACCAAAGCAAAGAGTTAGAAGCAGCTGGTGTGTGTGTGTGTGTGTGTGTGTGTATGTGTGTGTGTGTGTATGTGTGTGTGTGTGCACACACTTGCACGCATGCTGTGAAGACAACTTTTAAGTGCTGGCTCTCTCCTCCATCTTGTTTACATTTAGTTACAGGTATTCTCTTTATTTATTTATTTATTTACTTATTTATATTTTTTACAGTTATTCTTTTATCCTTTGTGATTTTATGCTCTGTGTAGGAAATCTTTTTCTATCTCACAGTAACAAGATTATGTTTTCCACATGCTTTTTCATAAGACTTTTATATTTTAGCTTTTGTTTTAGGTATATGATCATTTCAATCCAAGCATTATATAATATAATATAATATAATATAATATAATATAATATAATATAATATAGTATAATATACTAACTTTCCCCCACCCTGAAAGGCTAGCCAGTTATTCTAGCTCTATTTATAAGAAAGACTATGAATTCATTAAAGGTTTGGATTATTTGTCAAGTCACTTGATCACACACTCTTAAATATTCTTGGCTTGTTTTGCTTTTTTTTTTTCTTCTTTCCATAACTTCCTCTTTCTTTTTATTATCAGAGCCAATGTTATACTTGGATTTTATTAGTTTTTACTTACCATTCTTGTCTGTCCCAGGACCCCATGTGACAGTTAGTCATCACATGCCACTCAGGCTCCTCTTGGCTTCGACAGGTCTTTCATTTGTTTCTGAGAAGTACTGGTCATGGGCTGCACAGAATGTTTCTCAGTTCAGATTTCTTCTGTGGTATTCTCAAGATCAGCACTGAGGTTCAGCTATGGTGTTGACTATGCCCCCCTAAGGTCAACCATGTCTCTAAGGTCAACCATGTGGTGCTGTTGGAGATGGTAGAACTTCTAAGGGGTAGGAATGCCAGTTCCTACCAAAAGCAAAGGACCAAAACCAGTTTCTCTAAGTGAGTTAATCCCCAACGGTGAGTACCTATAAGAAGAGAAAGATTAGCCCCTCAACTCCTCCATCCCACCGCTTGCCTTACCATGTAGCCTCTTCTTCTGCTCTGCCTTGGTGACACCATCTACTATGAAGCCTTCATCAGAGCTGAAACGGATGGCGTCAATGATTCTTCAACTTGTGGCCTCCCAAACTGGAAACTAAGCAAACCACATCATTTGTACTCAGCTGTAGATACTGCGTGTTCTGGATAGTTTTATGCCAACTTGACACAAGCTAAAGTCATCAGAGAGGAAGGAACTTCAATTGAGAAGATGCCTCCATAACATTGGGCAGCAAGCAACCCTGCAGGGCTTTTTCTTAATCAGTGATTGATGTGGGAGGGCCCAGCTTACTGTGGATGGTGCCATCCCTGGGCTGGTGATCCTGGGGTCTGTAAGAAAGCAGGCTGAGCAAGCCAAGGGGAGCTAGCCAATAACTGGCACCCTGCCTTCATCAGCTCCTGCCTCCAAGTTCCAGCCCTACTTGAGTTCCTGTCCTGACTTCCTTCAGTGTTAACTACAACATGGGAGGATAAGTCAAATAAGTCCTGTCCTCCCCAAGTTGCTTTGGTCATGGTGTTTTATCAACAAGAGCAGCTTCTGCCACTGGCTGCTTTTTGCTCAGTTTTGTTTTGTTTATGTTCCAGATTGCCTAACACTTGTAGGAATCTGCCTCTGCCTATCAGCACACACCCGGCAGACTCTGCTAGGCCACTGGAAGCAAAGCATCAGAGTTGAAAGCAACTGTCTTGTGATTTCGGCTCAGAGACAGACAATCCAAGGACTGAGACTGTTTTCTACAATTTTTTTCTTTTTCAGACTTACTGTCTGCCCTCTGAACTTGACTCAGCAACAGCTTCCTCTGGAACTGCTTGCTTTTACATTCAGTGGCTCCCCAAGTTTAGGACCTTGCTCTTTGACTTAACAGATAATCCCTTTCTGGCTGTCAGCCATCATCTTAGAGCTTTCTGATTACTTAATTTTGTTGTTCCCTTTGCAGTTTCATTACAGGAAAGTGTATATTGTAACCCTTGATTGTTTCTGATCATTACATTTTGAAATCAAAACAATTCTTGATAGCACATACCAGCCTCCCAGTTATGTATTTAGAATACACATTTTTTTACATTAATGCTAATCTGTATAGGATTTTAGGATCTTGAAGTATCATCAACTTCTAAGCAATTATCCTTGCAAACTTGGAAGGTAGGAAGCAGAACATTTCCCAGCCACAAACCCCCAAAACAATCCAACAGGATTCCTCTTACCCCATTAAAAAAAATAGTAGAGGGGAGCTGGGCATAGTGGCACATGCCTTTAATCCCAGCACTTGTGAGGCAGAGGCAGGTGGATCTTTGTAGGCCAACCTGGTCTACAAGTGAGTCCAGGACAGCCAAGGCTACACAGAGAAACCCTGTCTCCAAAAACCAAGAAACCAAAAATCAACAAAAACAAAACAAAACAAACAAAAAGTAGAGGGTCTTGCCGCCTCTCCACCTGGACAGGAAAATCTAGCATAAGTTTTCAAAGTTCCATTTCATCAAGTACTAAGATTAGTCTTCACTGCCAACTTGCCTGCATTTGGGATCCTTAGGAGGCATACTTCTGCAGAAGCATGCACAGGTATTGCTAGATAGTTTTAAGGAAGAGAAGACCCACCCTATGTGAGTGGCATCAGTTCATGAGCTGCCATGGGAGAAGGAGAAAGCGTCCAGAGCAATCAACATTCCTATGGTGGTTTGAATGGGAATGGCCCCATAAGCTCGTATGTTTGAATGTTTGATTCCAGTTTGTGGAACTGTTGGAGGAAGATTAGGAGGTGTGGCCTTATTGAAGGAGATGTGGCACTGTGGGGTGGGCTTTGGGGTTTCAAAAACCCTCAATAGCCCCATATTTCTCTCTCTCTCTCTCTCTCTCTCTCTCTCTCTCTCTCTCTCTCTCTCTCTCTCTCTCTCCCTCTCCCTACCTACTGTCAGGCCTACTACCATAATGAGCATGCAGTCTCACCCTCTGTAAATGTGAGCCCTCAATTAAAAGCTTTATTTGTCTCTACACAACAATAAAAAAGTAACAAAGACAATTCTTTTCTCTTTGCTTCCTTGTTAGCACCTGAGCCCAAAGAGCCTCCTTCTCCATGTTGTCTGAACACGATGGACTATATTGCTCTGAACTGTAAGCCCCAAATAAAACTTCCTTCAGTTGATGTTTGCGAGGTGTTTGGTCACAACAATGAAAACCAGCCAACACATCAAGCAGCCAAGCTTTGCATTGACATATGAATCCTTGCCACCCCCCAAATTTCTCTTTATCGATCGATTGATTGATTTTTAAAATTTAACCACTTTACATCCTGATTGTAGCCACCCCCCTTGTCACCTTCTGGCCCCACCCTCCTTCTTTCATCCCCTTCCCCTAGTCCTCAGAGAGGGGAAGCCCTCCTCCCCTATCATCTGACCTCAGCGGGCAAACGCTCTATTATAGCAACAATAGCTACTAGATACATTAAGGTAGCAACATTTTGCAAGGATTTGAAACATAAAGTCCATTTATGCATGTTTTATATATTTTTTTAAAGAAACATCATTTGTGAGTACATATTATAGAGTAACTGCAGGAACTAGGACAGTAAGAAGGGACCATTGCTGAAGAAGCGGGTAGGGAAGCAATAGAGAGAGAAACAGCAGGGTACAAGTACTGGGGAAACAAGAAAAGGGACTCTAATTATGGAGGTGGGGAGATAAATACAGAAGGAGGGTAAAGAACAGTAAAGATGGAAAAGGCATAATGAATCATACTAGTAACTAAAATAAACCTATAATTATGTAATTTTGTGTATAATTACACACATATATTTTTGTTGTTGTTTTTTGTTTTTGTTTTTTCGAGACAGGGTTTCTCTGTGTAGCCTTGGCTGTCCTGGACTCGATTTGTAGACCAGACTGGCTTCGAACTCAGAGATCCTTCTACCTCTGCCCTGGAGCGCTGGGAGTAAAGGTGTGCGTCACCACACCTGGCCACATATAGTTTAAATGAAAAAAAAAAATCGTCTGTGCTGACAATGCTCCCTCCAAGATCCAAAGATCACCTAACAAGATCCCAGTACTAGGCATGAGAAGCCCTCTTGAGTTGTTGGTCAGGGCTGTCCAAGACTTCCCAGGCCCATATCCTATTGCTATTCCCAAGCACATAAACATTTTTACCTATTCCCAAGAGGCGAAGGTTGAAGGCACCACGTGCTTCAGAACAGGGCCTAACAGCCCCTAAGAAGAACTGACCTGAATGATTACTCTCTAAGGGTTAGCTTTCATGGTAACTGCCATGCAAGCCTCCAAAAGAGGACAGCAGCCAACAATCCTGCCTAGTTATGATGCCTATGAAACCGCCACAACAATCAGCCTAGCACCATAGCCCGAAGGATGTAGTAGTGATCTGCACACCTTGGTGGTAGCCAACAGTTCTCTAACTATGCTTAAGGTCCACTCAACTAGAGAGACCACACCTAGTCCTGAAACCTAACCAACTATCCAGGCAAGTGAAGTCATGGAGTTTGAAGGGAAACTACCACCACCTCTTTAATAACCAGTACAATCCCTAACCACATTCCAAAACATTTGTCCTTATACCCACAGACGAGGGCAGTCCTCATTCCTCAGCAAGGGAATTTCTCTTTGCGAGAAATGGAGACTATCATAGAAAACCACAACCAAGCAACATGCAGAGCTCTGGAGCCCAGTCCCAAGAGATCCATTTACAAACCCTCACACACCTAAGGCTTAGAGAACATTGTGAAAGACAGGGTAGGAAGTTAGTAAGAGCCAGAGGGGCAGGGAGTTTGCCGTGAGGATATGTCTCCTACTAAAGTTAGGAGCTATACCTATCAAGTCTCACCAACATGACTGCCTAAGTGTGAGCTGAACAAAGATTACAACAATAAACAAAGCAACATGGATGGGGGAAGCGGGGGAAGCTCATGAAACATCATCCCCACACAAGGAAACTAAGGCATCCTGAGAATGGACGACATAGACTCTTCTAGCTGATTATCCAATATCAAATGATCAGTCCTGGTGATGCGTGTGCACGTGATTATTTATACTGAGCAGCTTACTTAGGAATATATATGTATAAACATATACATATATGCATGTAACAACAATAAAAAGGAGGTCTTGAATTTGAAAGAGCAAGGAGGGGCATATGGGAGGATTTGAAGGGAGGAGAGGAAAGGGAGAAATAATGTAATTATATCAAAATAAAAAACAAACATCAGAGAGAAATATGCATTAGAAGCAAGACAGGATTATGGGCAGGGAGATCATAAACACTAAGGCATTTATTTAAGTGCAAGTTGCATGTTTAATTTAATGTATGAAAGTCGCTCATCAATAGTATCAGCTATTTGAGTTTTAGGTCACCTTGGGGTGGAGGGGGTAGGTTTTCATAATGAAGCTTATTTAGCAACAGAGCATTTACCTAGCATGTACACACTGAAGTTTGAATAATGCTGCTTTCTGACCTTATTCTGAAATTTCATGGTTCATGTAGAATTTTAAGTGTTTATAATTGAGTATAAAGTTAAAAACTGTAAGACTAATAAAATTATAGTTTCTTTTACTTATGCCCTAGACTTGGGACCAAGAATACCTACTACAGTAGGCCTTAGTTTTTTTTATCTATAAAATAAGAGAGCAAGCTTGGGAAGCAGAGGCAGGCGGATCACTGTGAGTTCAAAGCCAGCCTGGTCTACAAAGTCCAGGATAGCCAAAGCTACACAGAGAAACCCTGTCTTGAAAAAACAGAGAGAGAGAGAAAGAGAGAGAGAGAGAGAGAGAGAGAGAGAGAGAGAGAGAGAGAGAGAAGGGATTTTTTTCCTACTGGCATATTTCCAGCATACAGAGTTGGTCATAAGTGAGCTAAACACAGAGGAAGTTCCTGACAAAGGCATTGTCAAGTGTATTCTATGGGCAGAACATGGTGCCAAGTGCTAGAGACATGAAGATAAACAGAATTGGGAGGATTTTTTTTCTAAAGAGGCAGCACACAGTATGTACATAGATAGATATTCAGGGTTTCAATGGACAACTGCTGTAAGATCTGAAAAGGCCGTTTGTGTAATTATACATTTATTGGAGATAATGGCAATTATGGGGCTATCTGCACAAATTAAGACATAATGCCCCGGCATATGTACCCAGTAAGATGAAACAGTCTTTGCATATTATAAAATAAAGCACATTACTGGTAAACCACATAATCCTACAGGACAAGCAGGTATAGAAAGAGCTAATTGTACTTTAAAAAAGAGATGCTTATTAAACAAAAAGGGAGAGTAAAGACCCCAAGGGACAGGCTAAGGAATGCTTTGTTAACTATAAATTTTCTTAATTTTGGTGTAACCGAAAGACATTTGGCTATTAAAAAAAAGAACTGTAGAAATAAACCAACCCATTAATATAAGGTTGTATTGACAGCAGAATGGAAACATGCAATGGTTTTGAGATGGAGATGTAGTTCTGCTTGTGTATCCACAGGGAATGAAAAAAATATGGTTACCAACAAAACTTACAGAGATTAGAATGGACCAGAGAAGACCTCCTACTAGCTAAGGCATGCATGTCCTCACATGACAAATGAATCGCATGATCAGAACTGTACCTATAATATTATCTTTTAAAGTTTATTTTCAGAGCAAAAGGCCAGATAACAATGAAGATAAAGCAAGTAGCTCAGGTGATTTATCCTCATAGACTGCCTCAGTTATGGCTTCTTCAAGAATCTATATGCAGGTCAAATCCAAAAGCGCTATCCTAAAGGATTGATCCCACAGAGACTAGACAGAAAACATAGAGACTGAACAGGAAAAGATACAGCTAACTTTTCCAGTGCTTGGCCAATATCCTAATTTTTAAAGGGTGGCCAAAAGATGTTTTTACCCTCAAACAGCAAGTAGCTTTAAGAAGACGATGCCCTCATTTCCAAAAGGTGGGGTGGGCATTTTTGATCATTTGGTGGGTTATGGATTGGTCATGGTAAGGGAAGAAACAAAGTAAAGGTTAAAATCGGGGATCTTTTCTTTCTCCTCTCTATCTTTCTCTCCTATCTAGTATTAGGGGAAAGGAAGGAAAAGGGGAATGATAAAAAAAAAAGAGGGATATAGGATTACAGGATAAAAGGTAGATTATTGTATCTGCTAGTCTCATATTATGTATTGGTATGGATTATTGTATATTGATAGAAATTTAAGATTGTTTTGTTCAACTCTTGTTTAATATATTATACATATGCAACTAATTTGAAAATGTGATGTAAAGTTTTAGTCTTACGAAAGCTAACTATTGTAAACTGTCCAGGATGACTGGAGATGCAAATTAGTAGTCATTTATAAATAATCTTACTTGTAGTCTTGTTAGATTCTAGGGTTTTTTTTTGCAGAAATAAACTTTAGTCTCTTATATATGTTTTCAAGGTTAAGCAGATAGTACATTAGCTAGAAACAAGCACATTGCTCTAATAAGTTATAAATTGATAGGTAGATGGATAGAAGTGATTATGAGCTATATAATGGTAGGTAAGTAGGCAGTCTTTGAACACTTCAGAGACCTACAGAATATGACATTTAAAAATATTTTAATAATAAAAGGCTTTTCTGACAGAGAGACACATCTGCTTCTGGTACCACCACTAATCTACTTCAAAGAAGATGATGGGCATCAAAGAAAACAAATGTGGCAAGATTGCCTCTGGAGAAAAATAAGACCTCCTCCAACTGCCTATTGCAAGCTCTCAGAGCAAACCGTGAACAAGCAGGACACTGGAAATTTGCAGAGACTGAGTGGTGAGTCCTTCAAAATTTCTGCTTCACAGAAAAGCCTATCAGATGTTCTGCACTGGTGGGCTGAAGACTGGATGCCCCAATGACACAGAGAAACCCCTGGTGACTGTCCAGGCAGTCAACTCTCTGTCACTTCTCTAGTTCTGGAAGCTCTTTGCTCTATGCTTTCTAGATACTTAGGTAATATTATTTCCTTCTAAAAGTCTCTGATGGGGTTGAAAACTAGATAATAACAATTAAGTTTAGTTGTTTAGGAACTAAGACAGTGTTTTAGGTCCAAAAAGATATTTTAAGGTCTACAACGATGTTTTTAGGTTGATAAATATAAGAAAGTGATTTAGGTACAGAACTTAGGACTCATCAGGATAGGATAGATAGTGGAATAGTTTTTCCAAAGATGCCAAATACAAATGGACTGGACAGTGTAAATGTAATTCTTACTTGATAATTCTAATAATTGATCTTATTGTATGTAGTTTATTCATGTTAAAGAAAAGCCATTTTTTAAACTAAAAGAGGGATATGTAATGGAAATTTTGGTTTCTTTTGTAAACTCAGTCATATTATGTAAATATGCTTTTGTTCTGATCCCAAGTATGGGATTTCAGTTTGAGCTTTAGCTTCTCCACAGCTGTTAATTGTCTCATGAGGGGCGTGGCTTTTGCCAGCTGGTAAGGGCCTTCCTTGCACAGCATGGAAAGGGGTGTGGCTTAGGGCTCTGAGGGTATAAATAAGAGAACAGAGACAGCGTAGAGTGCGCAGCAGTGTCGGTGTGTGGCATGTAGCAGTTGGAAGAGACCAGGGATGGATGGTGTCGCAATTTGGAGGAGACAGATGGAGAGAAATGCTTCAGGGAGCAGTGGCTTGGAGGAGCCTGCTGGCTGGTGCTGTTGACAGAGTATAGCCCAAGAAAACCCAATTGAGCCTAAACAGCCAGGAGAAGTAAGTGAAGGGGCCTCCTCTCCTCACTAACCATCTCTCTCCTACATAAGGTTGGGAGGATGGAAGGGAGGTTGAGGCCTAAACACCCAAATGAAGTAGAATTTAAAAGAAAGAATACTACAGATTTCATGCAATATTTTATATATGCATATATGCACACATGTGTCTACATAAATATGCACATGGTGGTGTATAAACCGGGCCTGGTATGCTGGTCTGCAGTGAGGTGACTGTAGATAGCAATTATCCGCTTGTATATTTCAAAAAGCCGGATGGATGTATATAGTTCTCATCCTAAGAATGATACATGTTTGAGGAGATATGTTCAGGCTGATTTATTTTTTTCAAAAAACGATTTATGTGTATGGGTGTTTTGTCTGCATATATGCCTGCATACCAGAAGAGGACAGTGGATCCCATGAGACACAGTTATAGACAGTTGCAAGTCACTATTTAGGTCCTGGGACTTGGAGTAGGGACCTCTCTGAAAGAGCAGACTGTGCCATCAACTGCCATCTCTCCTGCCCCAAATTCAGGCTTATCTAATCTGTTCTTCATACCTTACCCAACTGGACATGTAGAGGACCTCAGTTTGTCTCCCCGCACTCACTGGAGTTGGCTCCCAGCTGCCACTCAAAGCGTCACAGGAACCTGCCACCTTCTGCCTTCTACAGGCACCCATTACACATGTGGATCTGATATTTAGAAGTGGAGGGGTGGGGCCGAGGAGATGGCTCAGAGGTTAAGAGCACTGACTGCTCTTCCTAGAGGTCCTGAGTTCAATTCCCAGCTACCACATGGTGGCTCACAACCATCTGTAGTGAGATCTGGTGCCCTCTCCTGGTGCAGGTGTGAGGAAGGCAGAACACTGCATACATATAATTTTGTAAAAGATTTATTTTTTTAAAAAGTGGAGGGATGGCACTTTATAGACAGGGCAGTACATGGGCAAAAGCAGGTGTGCAATGATTCCATGTTGCTTTAGCTGTGTTAACAACCTGGGTGTTTCCCAGCCCTTCTGGAATCCTGCTGTATGTCCATGCCTCCAGTTCTTAGAGTGACCTCACGCACCTTTGAAAGTCTAGAGAACAGTTCCCATCATGAATCTTTACGAAGATGCTCCATGCACTCTAATGTTGACAGTTACCCGGCAATGCCAGCTTGTTCTGTAGGCCTAACCGGAGCTTTGGTACACTGAGATAACTGCTCAACTACCTTATGCGCACCTGCAGAGCAGAAGGCTGTTTGTTCCGCATGCTAGGCAAAGCTGCTTGTTCTTCTGTAGGAGGGCTGTGTAGACTCAATTTTCTTAACCAAAATATTTTATTAACAACTTAGTGACCGAGCCTACATCAATTATAACCTGATTAACCAAAACAATAGGAAATGAGGATTAATAGATACAATAACAAAACCTTAAGTATATCAGTTCCGAGGAACAATTCCCCGTTCGGGAGCTGCAGGATTTCTTCCACTGGATCCTGGGGTACCAAGACCTCAGAGCCTCAGCAGGAGCAGGAGCTCTGAAGCCTTCCCTCAAGCAGACTTCTCTAGGAGCATCTTAAAGGGCAGCGATGAACAGCCAAATCTATCCCAAGTCTCCAATCCACCCCTCCGCCAGGTCTGGGCTCATTTATATATCTCTTCCCAGAGTCTGTTCGTGGGATCTTTCCAGATGGCAGCAATTAAGCTCCTGCACGAGGCGGTTGCTCTTCTAGTGAATTAACCTCACCTGTTCTCTCAAGAGACTGTCCGATCCCACACTTGGGATCCTAAAGAATAGGTTTCTCTCCTTCAGGGCTGAGAAGGAATGCATGCATTGCCCAGTTCCCCTACAGTTGAGTCATTTGATGATGATTTTGGGTTCAGGATGAAAAGACAACAAAAGCTGTCTCGTCAGGATTTCTTGATCCCTTCCAGACCTGTTTTAAATTATTTTTAACCCAGAGACTAAGGTAATTATGTTTACCCACTACAGCTTCAATATCCATACATCCTCTAGAGAGACTGCACCCAGGGGTACAATGTTTTTTAAATATCCCTCTCTAATAAAGGATTAATTTTATTTAGATGTGCATGTGTATTCAGGGGGTCAGAGTGAGGCAGTTATGAGCTACCTGACTATAGGTGCCGAAAACTAAATTCTAGTCCTCTGGAAGAGCGGACTGGCCATTTAGCTGGTCCCTGAGTATTCTTTTTTCCCCTTTCCTTCCCTTTTCTTTTTCTTTTGTTCTTTCTTTCTTTTCTTTTTTATTTTTTGCTTTTGGTTTTTGAAGACAGGGTTTCTCTGTCTTGGCTGTCCTGGACTTGCTTTGTAGACCAGGCTGGCCTTGAACTCACAGAGATTCGCCTGCCTCTGCCTCCCCAGATTACAGACCTGTGCCACTATAAAACTATTTTTTATTTAAAAAATATGTACGTGTAGGTGTGTGTATACCACATGTGTAGTGAGTTCCTGTAGAGACCAGAAGGCAGCAGATTCCTGTGGAGCCTTGAGTTACAGTTGGGAGCCAACTGCAGTGGGTGCTGGGAAGCAAACGAAGGGCCTCTACAGGAAGTGCTCTCAACCGATGTGCCATCTCTGCAGCCTCGAGTAGCACTCCTCCTTCGGAATGTATGTGCATCATGTGGGTGCCTGGTGCCAGAGGAGGCCAAAAGAGAGTTCTGGATCCCCTGGAGCTGGAGTTACAGAGAGCTGTGAGGTGCTCTGTGGTTCCTGGGGACTGACCCCAGGTCCTCTCTGCAAGAGCACCAAGTATTCTTAATCTCCTAGCTATGTCTCCAAACCCAGCTTGAATATTCCAGTAATCTTTTCCTGTGCTCAGCTTGCTTGCAACATGTGCTTCTGTCCTTATCAGGAATGCCCGAGACGATGTATTTCTTGTTTATGGTTGGTGACGCAGTTTGTTGCACTGATTCACCTCACCTCCAAAATGGCCCTGAGTGTGAACTTATCTGTGAGTCACGGAAACTCTTATCCGCCAAGAGTAATTTACCCAAGGTCTCCGATCAACATAGGGCTTGGGTTTTTGGATGTTGCATTTTCTGACCTCCAAGACTCTTTCACAACTTACCAGCCGTGACAACATGCGGTTTAGAATTTGGTTTTCTAGTTTTAAAGTCTGTTGAAATAGTCACTCATTAAAAAAAAAAAAAGTTTACTGTTAAATTTCAGGGTTTTATATACTCATTTTGTCAGTTCAGGCCGAGCATTATTACCTGCTTTTTTTTCAGCAGCCCTAAATGAACAGATTATTCTTTATGAGATGGCTTACGCTTTTAGATATAATCCTCTCTTCATAAAAGTGCTGACTGACATGCTAAAACTCTTTAAAACTCTCTGCTGCCCTGGGTACAAAAAAACCTAGGTCCCCTTTGCTGTAACTTGAACTCTCAGGTGTTGAAAACTGCGGTGTTTTGCTCTGTTTTGAGAGTGGGCGGCCAAAGGCGGTTTGGTTAACCAGGTGGCTTGTTGATCAGTCCTTGACAAGTAACTGCTCGGGAATGCACAGCTGACTGCAGAAAAGATTCAAGGTGAACTCTGAACGCGATCCCGGAGCCGTACTCGACCCCGCCCCGTGGAGGCGTGGCAGCTGCGGGGAGCGGCGGGGCGGGGCGCGGCCTTGGGTTATAGGACACGCAGGAAGCTCGTGGAGATTAGTCCGCTCGCAGGGGGACCCTCGGGACCCTCAGGATTGCGCAGGACCGCGCAGGACCCCACGGGACCCGGAACCTTCCGACTCGGCTATGGCTGCCGCTCCGGGCGCCCGACTCCTGCGCGCCGCCTGCGCCTCCGTCGCTTTCCGTGGCCTGGACCGCCGTCGGCTGCTGTTCTGTGGGGCCCGCGCGGGAACCGCGGTCCCTCGGTGGCCCGCGAGCCCCGGCGTGCACGCTGAGGCAGGACCTGGCCGGCCGCTGAGCGTGTCTGCTCGAGTGTGGAACAGGTGAGACGCGGCGGCGGGTGGTGGGTCCCGGCGTCCCTGGCCTGCGTTTCCGCCCTTGGCTCTCTTCCGCCTCGCTGCCCAGTTACTGACCCCGCGCCTGAGAGCCCTTCCCGTGACGCCAGCGTGCCGGGCCTGGCTCAGGCGGTGAGCCGGCTCCGGGGCTTCCTCGGTGGATGTCCTTGTGGAC
>OU015749.1:107319581-107330462 GCA_907169655.1 Acomys percivali | reverse complement strand
TGACCCCTGTGAAAGGGTCCTTCAGCCCCAAGGTTGAGAACCACTGCTTTAGGACATTGTAGCCATCTGGGCCTCTAGCAGCAAAAGAACTTGGGCTTTAAATAAAAGCTGCTGATCCACGTTTTAGCTCTACGATGGCTTAGGCATTTTGTACATTGTCAAAACTGTAAGATAAATGTCTTGACAAGAGGCCGATGTTAAAGTGATTTGAAGTTCCTTTGTTGTAAGTTTAGCTCTTCTGTGTGCTAGAACAGCAAACCTAAAGCCCCCCAGTTTTGAGTAATTCCACAAACATCTTGTTTAACTGTAGCTTAGCTTCCAGGCATTTGTGCATGTCTTAGCTCTCTGATTTATATCCTGTATGAGTTGGGGAAAATCCCATCTGGTTTTTCAGGTATTGAAAGCCAAACAAATTCTAAATGTGAGCTCATTTTCAGCTTCCACAAAGCCTTTTCTAACCCTAGTAACCCTAGGATAAGCCCCAGGTTGCTCAAGCTGAAAATATCCTTTCCTACTCGTGTGTGTGTGTGTGTGTGTGTGTGTGTGTGTGTGTGTGTGTGTGTGCGTGCGCGCGTGTTGTATCTTATTAGTATTTAATTGTTTCTAAGCTTCTGTTTTACTACATAGCACAACTGGCTCAAGTCCCTGCCCTTACATCCTTTTTAAATGTGTGTTTCTAGAGAATTTCTTAGCCTTAAGGCTGTTGTCATTCTCAGTTGTTTAAAAAAAAGAAAAAGAAAAAGAAAGAAAGAAAGAAAGAAAGAAAGAAAGAAAGAAGTTACTGGGAATACAGTTCCTCAGTGTAAGGGCATTTGTTTTACAGAGCCGGGTTGAGACTAAGGCGTACAAGAGTGTTCCCTGGGCTGCTTTTCTGAAGACCCTTAGTTCAGTTCCCAGTAACCACATGGTGGCTCACAACCATCCATAATGAGACCTGGTGCCCTCTTCTGGAGTGCAGGTGTACATGCAGGCAGAGCACTGTATATATAATAAATCTTTAAAAAACAAAAAAAAGTGTTGCCCTGAATGTCTCTGAAGCCATGCAAGAAGACTTTTTTCTGTTTTTTGACAGTGCTGGGAATTGAACACATACTAGTGTTGCCAGGCAAGTAAAAACACTTGTTTTAAAGGCCTCTCTGACCACCATTGAAAAGTTTGGAGCTGGGTGCAGTGGTGGTGCCATCTTAATCCCAGCACTTGAGAGGCAGAGGCAGGCAGATTTCTGAGTTCAAGGCCAGCCTAGTCTACAGAGTGAGTCCAGGACAGCTAGTACTATTACACACAAAACAAAACTCTGTCTCAAAAAAATACAAACAAACAAACAAACAAAGTAGTTTGGGAGCATAGACTTGTTTTTGAGGCACATACACACACAATTTTATATCATTTCTTTAGTTTAAAAAGTATTAGAATATATGCATTGTACAAAGTGGTGAAAATTTTCACTGATATTATAAGATGCATTTCTATTGGGCCTTTCTAATCAGGATCCTTTTATTCAGTGTCATACTAACACGGCTTTATCCACTTGTGGTGGAGGTTCATTTGACTCCTTTGTGAAATGTAGTGACTAGATTTGTGTTTCTGAAAGCTTCTGAATTTTTAGCCCTGAAATTCCTCAGACCTGGGTATTATTACCTCTAGTGAATTGGCTTTTATTGGGGTAGGGGGCTATTGCCATCTATTGATGGTGGTAAAAATTACAACTAATTATTATAAGTCTGTTATCTTCTAAGTGTTGGTAATGGAGGAGAAAGCTTCAGGTGCTAGTGTAAGGGTAGTTTTCTACATTAAAGATGTTTGGTAGAAAGGAGAGCAATTTAGGTTAACTAGATGACAGAAAACATAGTAAGAACACATTCAAAGGTGTGTAACTTTCCAGGATTCTGTTAGTTCTGTTGATTTTTGAATATACCCCGTGGACTAACATGAAATGTTCAAAAACTCACAAAAGTGTAAACAGCTACTCCTTGGGGTCAGAGTCTCCCTGACTGCACACCTGCACTGTAGTGACCCTGGCTAGCAGATTGACTTTCATTTATAAAGCTGGCCACAAAGGACTTGAACTCTTAGGGCCATGGTCACAGAGACTGTTCTCCTGAGAGCTTGTGAAAGCAAAATAGATTTCATGAACTGAAGCTGTAGCTTGGTGGTCAGGTATGTGTGAGGGTCTGGATTAATCTCTGGCATGGAAACCAAACCAGAGTCACTGTTGCTACCATGACAAAACCCAGTAGACTTCCTGGGTGGTAGTGATTGCTGAGTGTTTTCACAGATCAGTGACTAGTGAGGAGACAAATTTTACAGCCCCATAAAGTTGCTGGGTCAGGAACCTTTCTGTTTCTTTTAAGGTGATTGAGCTTGCCCTCTGTAGGTGGGGTAGATGGATAGACCCTCAGTTCGTGCTGTCTTCTTCCCACATGCATGTTTATTCATTTGTCCTTGCAGGTTAAGTTGTGGCTTAATTTTTTTCTGTCATTTGTTACTCTTGTGTGAGTATGTTGATGATGTGTATGTGGGCACCCATGGTGAATATATAGAGCCCAGGTGATCATTTCTTCCCTTTACATGAGTTCCAGGGATCCAACTTAGGCTTTCATGGCAAGAGCCTTTATCCACCAAACTGTCTCTCTGGCCCTTGAGTTATATTTTGAAATTACCAAAATATTGAAATGCTGCTTCTTTCCCAGCTCAGAAGATAAGATCACAGTCCACTTCAAGAACCGTGATGGTGAAATGCTAACAACCAAGGGAAAAGTCGGTGACTCACTCCTAGATGTTGTGGTTGAAAATAATCTAGATATTGATGGTTTTGGTAAGTGTTCCTGAAACTCCCCAGGTAAAGTTCTGAATAGGTTATAGGCTTTGTTTTTGTTTTTAAATTTTAAACTATGACATTTTAAGTAAATACTATAATTTAAGACATGTTAATTTTTTTAATTGTAAAAATAATTAGAGGCTGGAAAACGAACAAGAGCAAGCTCAGTGTTTAACACCACATACTACTCTTCCAGAGGATCTTAGTTCTGTTCCCAGCACCCTGGTCAGTTGGCTTATGGTTGCCTGTAATTCTGGCTCCCAGAGATCCTATACCCTCTTCTGTTTTTCCTGATACCTGCACACATATGGCATACACTCAGGCAGAGACATACTCACATACACACTATAAAAAACCCAAGATGAATAATAGAGTGACGCTATTGTTTAACTTTAGAAAAGAAGTGAAATGGGTCATGAATTTATTGTGGCCCATTGGCTACTGTTTACCTGTGTGCTGCAAATCTAACCACGTGGACAAAGCTGATGCTCCCACACCTCCATAATACACTTCAGGCAAGCACTGATTGTGCCTAAATGGCTCAGGTGGTTTTTTTTTTTTTGTTTTTTTTTTGTTTTTTTTTGGCCCATTGCCATCTTTGTCACCTGGGAAATGCAGAGTTTGGGGCTCAGAAAAATCTAGCCAGCATGTTTTATTTATTATTTTGTTGTATGTGTGTGTGTGTGTGTGTAAACTCCTGAGTCAATTTTTATGTGTAGGCTTGCTTGTGCCATATCATATGTGTCATGTGTGGAGGTCAGAGGAAAACTTGGTGGAGCCAGTTCTTCTGCCATGTGGGTCCTGAGGGTCAAATTCAGGTTTTCAGGCTTGGTGGCAAGCACCTTAACCAGACAGGCCATCTTGCCAGCCTCGCAGCACGTTATAACAAGCTGCGCCCATATTTTGGATGGTGTATGTTAGATTTGAAGAAGCACTAGTCTAGAGCAGGGCTCCTTAAATCTTTCCACTTAATTCCTTTTTGTTCAAGACATTTTATACAACCTTGAGTGAGTAGTTTATAGTTATACAAGTCAGGCATTTACTGATAATAAATCATGTTTACTTTAAATCAGGTCAATGTTTATTTCTTTTATATAAAGAACTATTTTTTTATTTTTATTTTGAGGGGTGTTTTAAGATGACTTCATAGCCCTGGCTGTTCTGCTGGCCTTGAACTGACAGAGCCACCTGTCTCTGCTCCCAAGTGCTGGGATAATGCCCTGAGTATGTTGCTTCAGGGCACGGATCACATCCTACTGTAAGAACTGTTAGTTCTTTCCTCTTCCATTTTCTCATTGTGCATTAAATCTGCCTCCATATTAATGCTTATTGCAGTTTTCTTGTCAGAAGGAACATCCCTTTCATTAAATAGTAAATTTCAAAAAGCTGCATCCTGAGCGCTGGGGTCATAGGCATGTGCCACCAAGCCCAGCTGAATTGCACTTGTAGTTAAGCTTTGCTGAAGTATTCTCTCACAATGGGTGCTAGTGTGCTGAACAGTAGTTGAGAATAAACTCTAGGATCAGACAGATTGTGGTTTTCAATCCAGCATTGTCACTGGAGGCCTGAGGCGTGCTGCTTTAACTTCTTTTTGCCCATTTTTAGGCTTTGGAGAATAAGGGTAATAACAGTTCTGCCCTCGCTGGGTTGTTCAAGATGCAGCAGTGAAGGGCTTATCGCAGGGCTAGGTTTGACAAGAGCAGTAGTGCTGTGGCATTTTAGTTTGGTCTATTCTCCCATCTCCCATCAGAATCACCCCTGCAAATCTGCAGCATCCTTGGAAAGCAGCAGCCTTGTAATTCTAGTGTTGGTGAAAACCATCCCCTGTCCGACCCCTGGAAGACAGACCGTCCCATGCCCATAATACTGTCCCTATTTTCCTTGCAGTTTTCTAGAAGAGCTCCAGTCTAGGGAGTGCCTTGATTCTTCTTGTAGGCTGGTGTGTGGAAAGAGCTGTCTACAGAGTATTTGCCTAAAATGATCAGCTTGCTTGGGTTGTGGTACCAGTTGGGCTGAGCAAGAGGCAGCTCCACAAGGAGTGGAACCTGTAGACTGAGATGCCTAGGCAGGCTGAGTGGCTCTGGGATCTAGAAGACAAAGGACTCTACTCTCTCATCTCTGGCTGACCTTGAGGTTTCTTACAAGCAGGAATGAAGACTAAGACACAGATTGTGTGGTTGTTGAAGGATTTGCCTAGTTACCTGAGCCTCCTGGCCCCAGACATGTAAGCCCCTGGCCAGCCATTTAGCTGCTGCTAAGATGAGGTTCCCACACCAAGGAATAGGAGCTTTAGAGAATTTGTGTAGAACAATGACTAGAAAATAAATAGCAGCAGTGACCACCAATGAGAGCAGCAACTGCCACAGACCTGGGGCAGGGTGAACTCCTTAGTTCCAGTTTTCACGCTGTGGTACTGCAGTGTGCACAGAAAGACACTCAAGCTACATAGAGAGCAGTGTGTGGCCCTTACTTGGAAAAACAGACAAAAAGCTGTCAACATAAATTGTCAATAAGGAGACTCAGGTGATAGATTTATTAGATAATCTTTTTGGTTTTTGTTGTTGTTTGTCTGTTTGATTTTGAGACTTGAGTGTCTCTGTGTAGCCCTAGCAAGATGTTAAGTCAGGTTTAAGAACTGTATGACAGTGTTCTTTGGCATGTTTTAGAGCTACATCTGTATGTAGAAGCTGTTAGCACTCTGTGAGAATATGTAAAAGAAACTGTGTTTTTCCAGCCCTTGAGAACACTTAGGTAAAAGCTGTAACCAAGCAAGGCTATTTTTGTCATTTTCTCTGTAGATTCAACTTCACTTTTAGGAAGATATGCTTGTCCTAGGCAGTTTACTTACAGAGATGTTTCTAACAGAAAAGATTAGCAAAAACAGCTGCCCATTAACAGAGAGCTGATATGTAGTCATAGACTGTAAGCTTGTATAAAACAATTCTAGAACGGTTTTAAGAATTAAACACCAGAAGGGTTTTTTGTTTGTTTGTTTAAAAAATTCCTCTACTATATTACTTTTCTGTTGCTCTGATGAAACACCTAACTTACTGTATATATCCCCTGCTGGCCTTGAAATTAATGTCTCTGAGGCTGGCCATGAACTGCTGATCTTCCTTCTCCGTCTCTGAGTGTTGGGAGTGCATGGGCCACCATGCCTGGCTTCTGTCATGCTGGTGAGTAAACCTCAGGTATCACGTATGCTAGGAGCTACATGCCAGCTCCCAGCTCC
Organism: Acomys percivali; assembly: GCA_907169655.1. NCBI lineage: Eukaryota > Metazoa > Chordata > Mammalia > Rodentia > Muridae > Acomys > Acomys percivali. The sequence continues at coordinate 107,324,412 of OU015749.1, read as the reverse complement.
AGTTCTAGCTAGCATCTTACAGAAACGTAAGCATAACAGAATATAGAAAACCACAACATCTTCTGCAGGGTTTTTACTGTAAAATATTTACCTATTTTATAAAGTGTGTAAAGTTAAATTCATACTGTGAGTCACAGTTAAAACAATGTTTTTCTCCCTAAAACCTTTTTGGTGTGCCTAAGTAGGGTTTTCCTGCCTAGGTTTGTTTGCCCACTCTGTCACTCTCTCAGTCTTGTGACTTTGGACTACAGCCCTAATTTCTTTTCTTGTCTTTTCATTAATAGAATGGGGCTAATATTGGTAAGTACCTCATAAGGCTGCTGTGAAGATCAAATGAGTCAATTCAAGTATATCAGGATCTTTTCTGTTGTGATAAAACACCCTTGACCAAAAGTAACTTAGGGAAGAAGGAATTTATCTTACATACATTTCCAGGTGGAAAGCACATAATAGTGAGAGAGACATGGCAGCAGGAGGCCTTGGCAGAAAGCTCGGACATCACATCTTCAACCACAGATGTGAAAGACAGAGTATGAGCCTGAAGTGGGGGAGCCTACAAACTCATGACTCAGTCACATGCTTCTTCCAGCAAGGCTGTACCTCCTAAAGGTTTCCATAACATCCCCCGCAAACAGCACCACCTACTGGGGTCCAAGTGTTCAAACACCTGAGCTCCCCACATGGCTGACCAAGTCCAGTTCTGCAGACCATGTGGTCTCATCCATTCTGTGGCCTTAAGCTCTTCCTGGATGCTGATAGAGATTAAGTTTACATCTTTGATTCAGTTCTCTCCTCTGAGCTTGAACTTGTAGACTCAACTCCACACTTCGTATTTATTTTTGGAAATCCTAAAGGTATTTACAACCCAGGTATTGATTTTTAAAAAGCATTTATCTTTTCCACCACATGTGTAGAATATTTGTGAGTATAGGCATACATGCATGCTATAATACATGTGTGGAGGGCTGAGGACAGTTGCAGGAGTTCTTTTCCACCATGTGCGTTATGAGCATGAATCTCAAGGTATCAGTCAACCTTGGCAACAGTTGTCCTACCCACTGAGCCACATTGCTGCTAAAAATCATGTTCTTAAAATGGCTTTTGATTCCAGCCTTCCCCTAAAGCAGTCTTTCCTCCAGCATTTCCTGTATCTGCGATGAGCACTGTCCAGCTACTGCAGGCTGAAACCCGAGCAGCATTTTTTCCCTGGTACATCCAGCCCATCAGCACCTACTCTCACTTAAGCCTCCAGAAGCTCCTCTTGGCTCCGTTGTATTTATTACTTGGCTCTGCTAAGCCACTGCGTACCTGGAACTGAGAACCTGCTTCCAGTCTTGAGCTTGCAGCTGGGGTGATCGTCTTAACATCAGCTGGGTCAGTTCTCTGACTAAAACCACAAAGGCCTGCCATTGCACTTAGGATTAAGTCCACATTCCTCATGCCTAGAAGGCTACACATGGTATGCCCTCCCTCTGCTCTTGCACTCTCCTCCACTTCTCATTGTTCTTACTATTTTGGTGACCTCTTAGAAGCTTGAACTCATACCAAATCAGCACCCTGGAGACATCATGTGCACACTTCCTTCTACCAAGACACTATAATAAGCATCCCACAAATGCTTATTTACTATTCTGTATCGAGCAAGTGTGTTTGTATTAGTCCCTTATGTCATACAGGGAAACACATAGCAGATAGTGACAAACACTGTGGAAGAAATGACTGCATTCTGGGATGTAGGGTGTTGGGCTCAGGTAACAAAAGAAGTCCTCCTTTGCCTGATCACCCAGCCAGTCCCAAACCCTTATACCCTTGCATTGCTTGTAGCACCCAGCCTGTGATAGTTTGTCTGTTCCACTGCTTTGCTTCAGACCATCCCTTCATGGCATTTACCACATTTCAGTTCTGCGTTTATTCACTCCTGTGTCCTTGCTCCACTGGACTCTGCTGAGGGGTACAGTCACTCTCAACTTATTCCTTATTGTGTATGGAGGAATGAGTAAATAAATAAGGCAAAATGGATGGTTATAAACTTGAGATGCAATGTAATACGTAAATATTCTTTCTACCAACTTTTATGATAGTAGATCACCTTTTTAGTATTGTGTGTTTCAGTGTTCTGCCACTTGGGGGCAGTTACACATCTGTGATTAAATTGATCTAGTTTATCATTTCAAACTTTGTTCTGTATTCTTGAATGGCTGTTTTATGACTATTCAAGATAATAGGTCCCAGCAATGTTTATAGAAGTCTATGTATGTTTGATGTTATGTTTACTGTTATATTTCTGATATGCTAGCTCATCCTTTAGACAGTATGTTTATATATAATTTCACATTTTCAGTATGTAACTTCCTACACAGCTGTATTCTAGAACACAGCTAGGAAAGGGGATATGTGTGGGCAGGTGGCCCACCTTATCTTGTCAGCATCATAAATGAACAAAATAACATTAATACAAGACTCATACTGGAAATGTCTTGTCAGCAACATTCAGATTTCATAAGTGAGAAGTGTAAATTTCATCTATCTGTACAGTGCACTTTTATTATTGCCATCCACCACTACTTCCCTCCAGCTTTCTTTAGTGTCCCCACCTTGTCTTCTTTTAAACTTCATGTCCTCTTCCTTTTGTTTATTAACCCCCCTGAGTCCAGTTAGCGCTGCTAATATGTGATGGGTGGAGAGCCATCCACTGGGGCGTGGCCTACCTACCAATGTCATGTCCTCAAAAAACAGTGGATGTCTCACCCTTAGCAACTATCAACTGCCAATAGTTCCCTGTCAAGGGAGCTTCTCCATCCATGCTGGGATTTTGATTGGCTTGATGTGCAGGTAACATGCAACAGCTGTCCAGATGTCAGCATTTCACAGCCTTCCTCCTCCTCATCCAGTGCTTAGCATTTTGGTATTTTGACCAGTTATAAGTCTCTGCACTAATCACTGCCTACTGCAGAATGAAGCTTCTCCCACCAGAGTTGAGAGCAACACAAATGAGTGGTTATAAACATGAATATTTAGGTGGCCATTAGATAGCTTAACCAGCAAGCAAAACAACAACCATAAATTCCTACGGCCTGTGATCTCTCTTGTCATGGACTCTTGACCAGGTTTACAGTACTAGACTTGAAATCTCTTCCATGAAGCCAGCTTAATATCCAATCAGAAAGTTGTTGGTTACCCTATGACATGACAATCATGCCACTGTTGCACCAATGGGCACATCTTGTCATTGCACCAATGGCGTATCTTGTCATTCAGGTTAGTATTCTAGTATTCAGGGTCTAATACTGGATGAGACCATTGGTAGAGTTAACTCCCACACCCTGCAGCCTGAGATTTCGTACCCTTTCCAAATAGTAATTATCACAACCTACCAGGTAGTTGCCAATACATATAATTTATTTATACTCATGATTCTTGTAACTCCCAGGTGAGGTTGCTATAGTTACTATTAAGAAAACTGAAGTACAGAGGGTAAAGACGCCTACAATGACATAGTTAGTAAATAGAAGAGGTGATTATAGGTGGGGAATCTGATTCCAGAGCTCATATACTCTTGTGCTTCATTACTTGGGCCCTCCTGAGGCTATCACTGCCTTGAAATGGCTCTAATAAAAACTAAGGTGTTTTCTCTTCTCCTCTTCTCTTCTCCCTCTCCCTCTGCCTCCCTTCCTCCTTCCCTCCCTCCTTCGCTCTCCCCCTTTCCCCCCTGCCTCTGTCTCTTTGTCTCTGTCTGTCTTTCTCCTTCCTTCCCTCCCTCCCTCCCTCCTTGTCTTCCTCCCTCCCTCCTTACCTTCCTCCCTCCCTCCCTACCTCCCTCCCTCCCTTTCTCCCCCTCTCTCTGTGGTTATATGTGTTTTGGTGCATGATACGAAGTTTTCTCACTTACCTTGTTGAGACAGGTTTCTACTGCTGTGTTGCGTACTCTAGACTATCTGGCTAGTGAAATTCTGGGAGGTCTTGTGTCCAAGTGTGCATGCACGTGTGTGCGTGTGTATGTGTGTAATAACTGTTTTAAAATAAAGTTTCTTTATGACTTGTTGCCATTGTGTGTTTAATTTATGTACTTACTTTATTTGCCTGTATCTCTGTGGTCACATAAAAAGTCCTCACTTGGAAATAGTAGATCATGCAGGGAAAAGCTTAGGAAGCCTTGGCTTATATGGATGAGTTTCTTTGTGAGATTTCCGAATGAAGTCTGAGGCTGTTTCGCAGCATTCTGTCTTGAATGGGTTGGACAACATGATTTTGTTAGTTCACTTTGTGGGATGCCTGGCACACAGTAAGACCCGAGTAAATAACTGTTAATTTAATGATTTAAAAGTAGAACAAGAGGCTGACTTCCACATTCATTGTAATACATATGAAATTGTGTGCACATACATACACAACACACAAATGTAGAAAAAATACAATTTAAAAATCGAACACAAGAAATACTCACATTATTTAAATTTATGGTGCTCATTAAAACATCTTGTTTGATTCATCCTGATTAGTTAGAGGACTAGAGGGAAGAATATCTGCCTTTATTTAGGTGAAGGGCAGTTGCTTTCTCTTGGATACAAGGCCTTGTCAGTTGTGTTGAGCTCTCCAGGCAAGGTGAGTTATGTGCATGTGATTATATACATCACTGCTCTTGTATTTCAGAATACATCTTTGTGTATGTGTGTCTCAGTTATGAACTTATATACAGTTTAATATTAGAATTGTATAGTCTTCATGGTCCCCTTACATTACCTGTTCAGAACCTTTGTAAAGTACTGTGTGAGTGATTTTAGACGGTGTGTGTGTGTGTGTGTGTGTGTGTGTGTGTGTGTGTGTGTGTGTG
>OU015749.1:107309138-107319571 GCA_907169655.1 Acomys percivali | reverse complement strand
TGTGTGTGTGTGTGTGTGTGTGTGTGTGTGTGTGTGTGTGTGTGTGTATGTGTGTGTGTGTGTGTGTACCTGTTCCTGACTCATGGTTATTCAGTAATGGAGCCCTTTTGTTTAGTATTGTAGCTGATTCTAAAATTTAGAGACATTTCGCCACAGCCAGGTGTGCACTACTGCAGTGATGCATGGCATGTTCCGCGTCTGCTGCTTTTACAGGTGCATGTGAGGGAACCTTGGCCTGTTCCACCTGCCACCTTATCTTTGAGGATCATATATATGAGAAGTTAGATGCCATTACTGACGAGGAGAATGACATGCTTGACCTGGCTTATGGACTAACAAACAGGTAAGTTTGTTTGAAGGGCAAGATCTTTTAACTGTTGTTCAGGGTGTCTTCATACTCGTGTGTGCTGAGGTTATAGGCAGAAGGCACAAAGCCTGACCTGTCTGGTAAGATTTTAAGGCTGCTTCACTGTTACCAACAACCTGGAAAGATCCATGCTATATTCCTTTGGGTCTGAGATCCTGCCCATGAGTAGAAGGGCCCTCGTGGGGAGAGAAGAAGTCATGACATTTGAACATCCTCTGGGACAGTTGTCTTTCACTGTCTGCACACGGCCCACACGTGTAAAACTTACCTTCTACAAAAGTCAAAGAATTAATTGGTAGCAATATAATTTCTAAATCTTAGTCTACTTTTATGCCAGGAATTAATATTTGTCACAATTTCAGAGGGTGAAATTTAATGGAATACTTTTTATAGTGTTCTTGAAGGACAGATTTGATAATTGAACAAAATTATAGTGGAAATTTTTGCCTGTTTGAGAGGACTGAGTTTTCAAAGAAACTTAATATATAATAATAATTATGTTAAGGTGACTAGTTCTTTTTCTAAGTGTATATTAAAGTAAATTAATCAGAGTGTATTAATTAGTAGGTAGAATTTCTCTTAAACACAGTGAGCTCCACAATAGCAGGTGGCATTAGTGATACTATTTTTTAATTATCCAGTCTTACAGTTAGGGAAGGCTTCTCCTTGATTTACTGTTTCAAGGCATAATTAAGGAGGCTATTACTTACTGAGATTGGGTTTTGTTTAATGGTATTTTGCTACCTTAATGAAGAATAATTTTTTAAAAAAACTTCATTAGCTTACAAGAATCCATTTTTATATGGTAAGAATAAATTTTAAGTCGTTTTTGTGATAGTAGTTTTATTAACTTCAGTTTGTTACTTTTATAGTTCATCGACCTACTTTTCGTCCTGTTTAGTGTTAGGTTCTGAGGGCCTTGCCCATGCTAGACTGCCCTGTCTGTCAGTTAGCTATGTCCGCAGCCTCATCTCCCTTTTTGGAGGTGAGACCCTGGGAGGAGAGGCTGAGCACATCATAGTGTTTACATCCAAGCTCAGCGTGCCAGCTGCCCTGACCCAGAGCTGTCCTCTGGCCCAGTGTATGCTTTTTCTCCCATCACTGCACCTACAGTTTTCTGCTTCGCTTCCCTGACAGTTACTTCACTTTCTAAATCAATAGTTCCTCAAAGTGTAGCAAGTGTAGCCTTGTCTTACTCATCATATGAACATGCAGAGTATCTGACGTCTCACTTAAGGCTTCCCAAATTCTATAAACTGTCTGTTTTGCCTTGCCATGTTTTGTTTTGTTTCATTTGCTCTTACTTATAGAGCTTGATGTGTAATTGAGTATTGCCAAGGCAATTTCCGATTCTACAAAGAAGAATTCCTGATGGGAGGTCTTTTTTGTTTTTGTTTTTTTTTCTTCCAGTGTCAAAACTCCCTATGGTTAGCTAACGTGGCTTCTTTATTCTAGGACTCCCTAGTGGTGCCTCACTATATCTGAATTTATGTATTGATCCAGATACTTTTAAACTATAAGTCTCTGTAATTTTTTTTCCTCAGAGGAGGTGCTGGGGATTGAACTGGGGACTTTTGTACATTGGACTGTATCTGTTACAGAGCCACACCCTAGCCCATCATTTATCCTTGTCAGTGCTTCACAGCAGCAAAAAATGAAGCACCTGTCTCAGCTCTGATGCTCCTTTGAGCCTCCCTGAGCCTCTTACCATGCTCTCTAATTCTCTTGTCAAATTCTTTTGCCTCTCAAAAGTATTCAGTCTTACCCACCCTTCAGAGTCTCTTCTAGACACTGTCTGTCCTGGCCAGAGCATGGCTTTCTCCTCAGAGAGGTTCTGTTGTCTTTTCTGTTCGTGTGGCATTTGTCACAGTTGCTCTCACGTTGCTAATTATCAATGAGTTGTCGTGTCTCATCTATCTGATTGAAAATTCACCCCATACTGTTGACATTAGCAATTAGTCTCTTCAGCATTCTTGCAAAGGAGCCTTTTATTCTCCATCTTGATGATCAGGCTAAGAAATAATAGAAAGTTGCCTATTAAAATACCATGTTTGCTGGTTTGGACCACTGGCCTGTTTTACTCTAAATCCTGTGCTTTCCTCTGAAAATCTCTCCTGTGCCAAACATAGAACAGGTGTTAGTAAGAAGGTATGGAGTTGAGTTAACATATAGTAGTGTACCCGTTGACATTTAGTAGAATAATCATTGACATTCAGTCGTACACCACTGACATTCAGGACTATACCCATTGACATTTACTAGTAGAAAATTTTACTGCTATGCATTCAGAAATTGTTTGATGAATCCATTAATAAAGCCAATGCCTTCATAACATGCTTTGTGAAGACAGTTTGGATGTAAGATTAACCTCCCCCCGACCCTCCAGTATTTGGAATTACACCCAGGGCCTTGCACATACCAGCCAAGTACTTTACACTGAGCTATATTCCAGCCCTATATTTACTTTTTTATTTTGAGACTGACTCGAAGTTAAATGTAAGCTGGAATTTAACTTACTCTTTAGCCCAGGCTTGCCCTCAACTTGCAATCCTTTTGTCTCAGCTTCCTAAGTAGCTGAGGTGACAGGCTTGTGCCGCCAACCCTAGCTTCTAAAAGTGTTGCTGATTAAAATATGCCCTGTATTATCTTTTTACTTAATATACTGTATGCATTTGAAGAGTTACTTAAACATATCTGTACATATGTAACACATTTGTTGAAAACAAAACATCTAAGGGAAACATAATTGGTAGCAATTCTGTGAAAGGGAAGAAAATGGTGAGAGTCAGTCTTACAACAGATTACAGATGTGCATTTGCTGTGTTCCTCTACTGCTGGGAATGTTGGGTTAAAATCCTTCTGTCTTAACCAGCTAAGGAAACAAGTCTTTTTACTCCGAGCTAAATAAAATCATAGACTAAGGCCAAGCATGGTGGCTGTGATCCCAGCATTTGGAAGATGGCATGAGCTCCTGATCTGCCTTCATCTTCCAAATGCTGGGATCACAGGTTCTTGCCACTATGCTTGGCTTTAGTCTATGATTTTATTTAGCTGGGAGTTAAAGACTTGTTTCCTTAGCTCGCTAAGTCAGGTCTTATGTGTGTCTTCATGCCCTGTGGTTGTTTCTCTGCTTGTCAAGTATCCCACAAAGTAGAAGTTTTGCTGAGTCCTTTGGGCAACACACTAGAGCCTCATGAAGCTTTGGCTTTAGCGGGTTGTTTGATGCCGACCAGCTGCCCACTAGAGAGCATGTCATGTGGATAGTGGTGTCTGCCTTGGCTTAATGAAAACTTAGAGGATTAGCAAATTCTCCAACTGCTTTGGGCAAGAAAATATAAAATTATCCTAAACAACTACAGGGCTGTGAATGATATGTATCCAATACTGAACTTCCTTCCTTCCTTTGCTTGCAGGTCACGGCTGGGTTGCCAAGTCTGTCTGACCAAGGCTATGGACAATATGACTGTTCGTGTGCCTGAAGCAGTGGCGGATGTCAGACAGTCTGTTGACATGAGCAAGAATTCCTAAGCTACAATAAAAAGAAATATTTTCATGAAATTTTTACTTATTTTTATAATTATTTCTTAGTAGAAATAAGTGATTATATGACAGGATATATTTCTCAGTATGAGTAGATATGCTGTCTTAATTCAGTTTTGTAGTACTGAAAGTCTGCAGTTTTTATTTTGATTAAATTATTAAAATGTCACACTCGGGAGGCAGAGGCAGGCGGATCGCTGTGAGTTCGAGGCCAGCCTGGACTACAAAAGCGAGTCTAGGACAGCCAATGCTACACAGAGAAACCCTGTCTCAAAAAACAAAAACAAAACAAAACAAAATAAAATGTCAGTATAAATTGGAAGACAGCTGATATAATAAACTCCTTATATATTTTACGATGAGTGTGTTCAGTGATTTTAGTAAATCATTACTGTGTGAGCTCATGGCTGCTTTTTTAAAAAGTAAGTTTAAAGAGTGTCATTGGGGCTGGAGAGTTAGATCAGCAATTAAGATCACTGGCTGCTCCTCTAGAAGACCCAGTTTAACTTTAACACCCACATGGAGGCTCATAATGGTCTGTAATTCCACTTCTGGCTTTCACGAACACTGTGTACATATGGTGTATAGTTATATATTCAGGTAAAACATTCATGCACATGAAATAAAAATGTCAAGAAACAGTTTTTACAGGCTTATCCTTACCATAGTTTCATGTGGTTTCATGTGGGTGGTAGAACTCTATCTAACATGGCTTGACCAGGATATAGCCAGAGAATCTGTACTGGGACCCACTTCTGACTGTTACGTGTTCAGACTGAAACCAGAGAGATTAGGAAGATCTCAAGTGAGGCTGGTAAAACAAGAGTCAAAGTGCATGGTGGCTAGAGGTGTTCCAGTCACACAGCTGTGTGACAGGGGACATCATGTGACCGACCTCTCAAACAGTACAGATACAAGACTACCCAAAACTGGCTGTGACTGATGGGGCACACTGGGACCACTACGACTGGTCCCTTACTTCACAGCAGTGGTATTTCTGTATCATTATCCTTTAAAAATTGTGTTCATATTGTCCACCCAGTACAAGGACACATTCAGAAACTCCACTTAGGGATAAAGGGGCCAGAGAGTTAGCCCTGTCCAGGGGAACTCTTGATCCATTTCTGGAATTGTTTAGTGTGCCTTAGGAATAATTTCTTTCAGTTTGTGTCTAACGCACTGTCTCAGGTGCCATGCTACCCATCTCAGAAGCCTGCATTCACCTTTTAAGTGTGTCCTTTTATATTATAATAAAACTTTCCTCTTTATTTGTCTTGTATTAAATTCTTTCTTTGGTGATTATAAGAACCTGGAAACACTGGGATGATGCCTCAGTCTGCTGTGCTTTGGAGAACCGACTCCTCAGCCTTCATCCACAGGCAGCATTATGAATGGCAGAATTTAAGTATAAATGTGTGTGGAAAAGATACTTAATTGGTAAAGGAAATGGTTAACTTTGAAGAGAGTAAATCCTTATAAATAAATTTTTTATAATTTTGATTCAGTTAGAATTATCATCTGAACATAAATGTAGTAATACTGATGGAAAAGTGCTGATTAAGCTAGAGGAATAAGCAGAACTGGTTATTTTTATTCATCTCTATTTTAAGAGGAATACTACCAAGAAAAGACTTGATACCTCTGAGCATATACAGGGGGAGGAGGTCCCTCTCTGTCACAGTCATAGGGGAGTGGAGTAGGGGGAAAGTGGGAGGGAGGGAGGGAGAGAGGAAGGAATGGGAGGATATAAGGGATGGGATAACAATTGAGATGTAATATGAATAAATTAATAAAATAGTTAAAAACACATACAAAAAAAGAGGAATACTCATTCCTTATAGTCTTTTGAAAATAATATGTAAGTTGTTACCTGTATCAGTATGGAAATCGAATGTCTGTGTCTCCTGATTCATACCGTGTGATTAGGGTGCCACATCGCATAGCTCAGGGGGCACTGTTGTGTCTCTCGTTTTACACAATCTGCTCAATTGTGTGCCACAGTCTCAGAAGCTAGGGTGTATCTTCAGCACACAGATAGTAGTTGCATATGGAAGATGTTTACTCCTTATCTGAACCAAAAAAAATAAAAAATTCTTCAATGTTCACAAAGGGGTTACATTGTGTGTTCTCGAGTCACATGTGCTACCATTGTACTGTGAGGCCACAGTGTGCCCTTTGCAGTTTAAACACCAACTAATTTTGGGGAAAAAAACAGAATAAATGTGGGCAAAAAAGCATGAGCATAGTTCATGTCGAGTATCTCACTGCAGCTTGTTCATTTGTATCAATATGGATCAAGTGTAGAACTTGACACAGCATCCATAAACTGACAGGCGAATAGAGCATCTTTCTCATGCCTCTTCCCCATAAGGCGCAGGGACTTAACAATGGAAAGAGGGTCAGAAAGACTGTAAGAGCCTGATGTTGTAGGTATTGGTAGCAAAACAATGCTGATGCCCATAGGGACCCACAGAAGCTGTGACTTACTAAACAAGACTTGTACAAGATGAAGCCAGCCAAAATCTCTTGGCATGCTTGGGGGAGGAGGGTTATCAAGTCTCACCTTTAGTTGGGCTGTTACTGGCAATTGATGGCTATTGTGGAGGGAGAATCAGGTTTCTTCAGGGACTACATATTTCTTGAGATGCTACCACATGTTGGTAGATGGTCCTGTATCCATGCACATGCAGACAATACTGAATCGATTTTGGCTTTTAAAAAAACACTTTTACGTATTTTATGTGTACAGGTATTTGCTTGTATGTAATTCTGTGCATCATATGCACACAGTGTCCATGGAAGCCAAAAGAGTGAGCCAGTATCAAACCAGAATCCTCTGCAAGAGCAGCCAGTGCTGCCAACCACTGAGTCATCTCTCCAGCCCCTGGCTCAGTGAGTTGAAAGACTAGTACGTGAAGTTAGGAAGAAAAAGTGATAGAAGGGATAGGGAACTTATTGGAGGGGAGAGACGGGGTGGGTGTGACCAAAACACATGTACATGTATGAAATTCTCAAAGAATAGGAAAAAAGGATAATTAAAGAATGCCCTCCATGAAGGCAAATGATGAAAGATACAATTTATATATACATAGATAACTTGCTTGATCCAAACTGATCAATTTGCCAAGTTTTTTTTTTTTTTAATTAATGTATAAATAGAGACTAGGAAGATCTTGTGTTTGTTTATTGTTTAATGACTGTAATCCTTTTTGTATGGAACATGCTGTACTTTGGAAGTTCTTCAAAGCAATTTATTAATTAGCATTAATATTCTTGCTCTACACAGATCACCTAAACTCACCCTTTTAGAGCATTTAACAGTGATACACATCATGGTGTAAATTACCTCAAATTTCAAATTATGAAAGTTCAGATCAACAATGTGTATGTGTATGAAGCCCAATCTTATTAGATGGAGGCTGTTGAGTAGTTGATTTATATGCCAGTGAGTTTTCTAGTTCAGGGAAAGAACCTTTCCAAGTTTGAAGCATGTGGATTCAATGGCACTGTATTGGCTTCTCTATTGTGATAAGTAAGTTATCTCCAAAACTTAATGTTAAACAATTGTCCATTGTTTCTTTGGATAGCCACTTCTAGTTAGGGATTTAGACATCAGGAGTGGGATTGTGTGTCTGCTACCCTGTGCCTGGGGTTGACGCTAGTGGACAGAAGGCTCTGTATCCTAGTTTGCCTTTCTATTGCTGTAATAAAACATTGTCCAAAAAGCAGCTTGGCACAGAATGGGCTTATTTTATCTGGAGGCAGGAATTGAATCCTAGAGAGTGGAGGGACTGTTTCCTGACTTGTTCAGCTTTGTTATGTAGCCCAGGCCCACCTGCCTATGAATGACACTGTTTGCATTGGGCTAGGCCTTCCTACATCAATTAGCAGTTAGGAAAATGCTCCCCTCCCACCAAGCCAATCTGATGAAGGCAATTCTTCAATTGAGTGTCCCTTGCTCCGAGTGACTCAAATTAATGGAAACTAACCAGCCATGATAGTCATCAGCATAGGATTAGCCCTCCTGACTGGGTGGCTGGCAGTGGCCAGCCAGGGCTTTTAGCAGGGCATGTGGGCTGGAACACCCATAGTGTGGCCTGGTGTCCTTACAAAGTGGTGGCTGCATTCTAAGGTAGAGCACAGGGTACATACTGCAGGCAGAGGTACGGGATTTGGAAGCAAATAGCAAGCATCCTAAGCTTTTAAAGAGAAGAACTACGTGTTCATCTTGCATTATATTTGGAAATGCCTTGTGCTGACTGTGTTATGATGGTTTGTTTCTTTAATCATACCAGTTTTTTCCCTTAACTATTGATTGAAAGGGAGTATGGGTTCCCTTTCAATGCTGTGTAAGGCTAGTTAGTAATTTTGTGTCTTCAGACAAGGGTCTTCTTTTGATGGTGTATTCTTAATTGTGGGCTATGTGCTAATACTTAATATTATATTTGAATTTCACAGATAATAAACCTGTAATTATACAAGTGCTTTAGAACCACTCTTTTTTTTTTTTTTTTTTTTTTTTAAGAAAACTGTTCTAGGAATTTCTGAAACCTTTGCCAACTTTAACTGAACACACTCATCTTTTGTCTTAAAGGATGGCTTTCATGTTTTGCTGGTGGCTATGTTAAGCATCACATGGTGGCCACATGGCCAATGTAGTGGCATTCCCTATTTCATTTGAAACATTTTCTAAGGGAGACACAGATTTTGTCTTCCCATCCTTTTCTTCCTTTTTGTCACTCTTCTTAATGGCTCTACTTAAGCTGCCTGGAATTCTGCGACAAACCACATTTTGGAACAGAGTTGTACACATGGCTTTTTGTTTATGGGATAACTTACTGTGCTTTAAAACCCATAAATGATGTGCTGTATGTTCACTTCTGAAAAGAGTGTGTGAAATTAAGTGTAGACCACAGGAAGACATAAAGACTGGGTTTCCTGTTAGAGAAATACCAACGACTAGAAATACGATTTTGGCAAAGAAGCAGCAGGGATTCCTTCATGTGTCAGCACGTCACATATCAAATTATCCTTATCAGATTTTCTTCTGTTTATAACATTCTGGAAACTGAAAAATTAGATAACCACCTGGCCAGAGGACGGCTTGGTCATTAGCAGTGAGCACATGCGCTTAGCTGCACTGAAATGGGCGGGGGGGGGGGGGATTTAATCGAAGATGAGCTTCTGCGTAGCTGACAGCAGTGAAGTGTCCCATAGACTTCTCAGTTGCCTTGCCTTTCTCAGCTCATTTGCTTATCTGACAAAGTAGCATTTGCCACCTAATGCTCCTCGTTGACTATTTCTGAAAGTATGTCTTCCAGTGTTCAAAGTTAATCCTTTTTGCAGCAGTGTGGGATGTTTGTTTGTTTGGTATTTGGAAGCAGGACCTTCCTGGCTGGCCTGGAATTCACCATATAGATGAGGCTGGTCTTGAACTTGCAATGAATCTTGTGTCTCCAATTCTCTAGTGCTGCAATCATAGGCATCTACTATACACTGCCTGGCTGCACCAGTGTTGAGCAAGCCATTGAGATGTTAGATGCTACTGTCACGGGTGGGTTAAGGATTTTTATATTGTCACTGGTCCCTTATCCAAGGTTAACTTAAAGCTCTTTCTTCCTCTCTCTTGCACTCCTTTACTCTTTGGACTCTTGAACTTGAATATACTGACCATAGAACTGTGAACCTAATAAACATCTGACGACTATAAATTACCCACTCTGAGGAATTGTTCTAGCAGCTCAGAGTGCTTAGGCAGCAGTGTGTAGCACTCACCTGTGCACCACTAGACTGTCCCACTATGCTCTGCTCTGCTCTGCTCTGCTCTGCTATGCTGCTGCAGAGCTTTTACTGTGTCTGCTTTCTGTCGTATAGCTGAAACACGGCTTATTGATTACATCAGTGTTTTTCTTGATACACATGCTCTTTTTGAGAATGAGCCCTGTGTTGTGTTCACTCTGGTAACTGCGGTATCTACCATAGTATCTACCCCACAGTGACTGTGCAGTAAGTGTCTGAGTTAATCAAAACTTGTAAGGAATGTACTTCTAATCCTTTGGCCCTGTGGCCGTCACCTGTGGTAGATGGGACATAAGCTAAATGTGGGCTTATATACAGAGCCTGAAGCCTAACTTAATAGGAATGAGGATATGTAGCAAAGTTTTCTTGAGAGATTAGATAATGTTTGCAGCTATTTAACTTGTGTTTTTCATTTTTTTCATATGTACCTGTATGTGGTATGTTGTCGGGAGCCATTCGGAGCAGTGCCTCACCTAGAAGATGGCGCCTCTTCCTGTTCCTGTTCCTGCAAAGCTTGGTAGTAAACAACTGCCTTATTTGGACCTGCTTGGCGTCCGCCAATAGAGTACGGCTACGTGGCGGACTGTGTTTGGTTTTGCTGTTTGCTATATAACTGCTATCCTGGGGTGTGGGGGCAGTCACTTCCTGAAACCTCCCGAGTAAACTGCTTGAAGAAGGATCCTGGTTGTCTGTGTCTCTTTCCCGCTGGACGGGTGCGGCACCGACA
>OU015749.1:107290561-107309128 GCA_907169655.1 Acomys percivali | reverse complement strand
TGGTTGTCTGTGTCTCTTTCCCGCTGGACGGGTGCGGCACCGACAGTATGTCTATATGTACGAGTGTTCATGTGAGTATGCACATGTGTATGTGTATGTATATGTGTGCCTGTATGTATACTTGTGTGTGTGTGTGTGTGTGTGTGTGTGCGCGTGTGTGTGTGTGTGTAGGTTGTTAGGAATCTTCTTTGACTGCAATTCCACCTTACTGTTTGATGCCTGGGCTCCATCAAACCCAGGGTTTGCCAATATGGCTCTGGTCTTTCCAGCCAGCTTGCTCTGGAGCTCCTGGCCTTTCACTTCCAAGGTTAGAATTATAGGCAGGCTGCCATGCCCACTGGTGGTTTACATAGACTTTGAGGGTCTGGACTTGCAACCTCTAACTCTCTTTTTATGTGAATAATTCTTGATGTATTCCCCTCTGCTGGTCTGGATCTTACAGGTCAGTGTTTCTACACTGAAAATTGTTGTATGGACTCTAGTTCTCCTGGGTCAGGTGATAAAGTCTTGATCTTGACTCCAGATGAGGGCTCTGTCATTTCTTAAAAGTGTCTGACATTGTGCTTTTTTTTTGTTGGTTTTGTATTTATTGCATTTTTAATTGAAAATAGATTCTGTTCTTACACAATATATCTTGATTGTAGTGTCCCCTTCCTGTTCTCCTCCCAGCTCCTGCCCCTCCCCCCGCTCTGGATCTGCTCCTTCTCTGACTCTCATTAGAAAAGAAAAGGCTTTCAAGAGATAACAACAAAACATAACCAAACAAAATATAGTAAGATGAAGCAAAAACCATCACATCAATGTTGGATACACAAACCCAACAGGAAGAAAAGAGTCCCAAAAGCAGGCGAAAGAGTCAGAGAACCACTGGTTCTCACAGTCAGGAGTCCCATAAAAACACTAAGCTAGTGACTATAACGGTTATGCAGAGGACCTGGGTAGACTCACGTCGGTCTTGTGCTTGCTGTTTCAGTTTCTGTAAGCTCACCTGTGCCAAGCTTAGTTGATTCAAACCGCTGTGTTCTCCTGGTGTCCTCCACCCCCTCTGGCTCTTACAGTCTTTCCAAGTGCTCTTCTAAGGGATTCCCTGAGCTCTGAGAGGGATCTGATGGAGACTTCCAGTTTAGATTCTGTGTTCTCATAATGCTTGGCTGTTGGTCTCTGACTTTGTTCCCATCTGCTGCCAGAGGAAGCCTCTCTGATGATGACTAGATAAAGCACTGATCTATTCATATAGCAGAATATCATTAGCAATCATTTTATTGATTTTTTTGGAGGGGCCCATAGTGTTTTACCTTAGGTCTCTAGGCTATCTTGGCTCTTAACTACCCAGGTAGTGTCAGGTATGGCTTCCATCTCCTGGAGTGGGCCTCAAGTCAAGTCAGATATTGATCTGCTAATATCAAGTTCTGTTCCACCATTACCCTAATGTATTTTGCAGACAGGACAGATTGTAGGTCAAAGGTTTTGTGGCTGGGGTGGAATCCACATTTTTCTTTTGGTAGCTGCATCCCTTCCCACACCGAAGGGATGAAGGCTCCATGTAGGTACCTGCTTGACCTCTCCATGTTCCATGAGTTGTGTGGATGTTGTCATGGCAACAGGGCCCCTCCTGTCAGTTTGTAGAGAACAGTCCTTTGTCTTAGCATGAGCCTGGGCTCTTTGGGGATTTTTGTAGGACATCTTCCCTCCCCTTAGCCAACAGCTCAATTAAATACAAGCCAGTCCCACTACTGGAAGCCTCATCTGTTGACAAGAGATGGCCAGTTGAGGCTCTGTATCCCCATTACAAGCCATCCCCACTAGGATCGCCTTCATGGATTCCAGGAAGTTTCCTCTACACTAGGTTTCCACCTCACTGCCCCAAGGACTCCCCCAATTCCAGCCATTGCTTGTATTGAGAAAGTTTGTTTCTTAAAAAACCCAGTTATGTTGTGTGAATATGATTTTGTTTCAATCCCAGGTGTGGGATATAGAGCTGCTTCAGATTGTCCACAGTGGCTAAGTATGATTTGCCTCATGCCCTGGCAGGGGCATGATTCTGCCAGCTGAAGATACTTTACTTTTGAAATTCTGGGGACTCTTGAGAGGGTATAAAACCGTCAGAGCCCAGAGAGAAGGACAGCGGCTACTCCCATGCTGCTGCTGCAGGTCTCTGCTGCTGCTTTTGCTGGTTGCTGATTTGTTTTTTTTTGTTTTTTGTTTTGTTTGTGAGATTTTTGTTGTTTTTAACTGTTGGCTAGTTATAGATACCTGATGATGAAGACTGGACTTGCTCCAAGGAACTAGATGTCCCTATTCAGCAGGAAGTAGTCTGAAGAGATCTACGATCCCTTTCCCTCTATCTTTTTGTATCTCCTACCTAGTGCTGGGTAGTTGGAAGGGATAGCGGTGGTGTAGGAGGTAGGTAAAAGAAGCCAATAAAATAGCCAAAAAAAATCTGGTTACCATCTCTCATCCCACTCTCTCTCTCTATCCCATCCCCCAACCTCACCACCTGATCCCTCCAGCACCTGCCCCCACCTGCCCCCACCGGCCCCCAGTCCACTTGTACAATCTATTCTATTTCCTTTTCCCAAAGAGATCCATGCATCCTCCACAGACCCCTTCTCTTTACTTAACCTCTTGGGATCTATGAATTGATTATCATTTCCTTAATGGCTAATATATACTTGTAAGTGAATACATTCTGTATTTGTCTTCCTGGGTCTGGGTTCTCGCACTCAGGATGATTTTTTTTTTTTTTTTTTTTTTTTTTTTTTTGTAGTTCCATCCATCTGCCTGCAAATTTCAAGATGTCATTTTTTTTTTCCTAACAGCTGAGTAATTCTCCATTGTGTAAATGTATCACATTTTCTTGATGCATTCTTCTGTTGAGGGAACATATAGGTTGTTTCCACTTTCTGGTTATTATGAATAAAGCCCCAATGAAAATGGTTGAGTAAGTGTCCTTGTGATAGGATGAAGCATCCTTTGGGTATATGTCCTGGAGTGGTATAGCTGGGTTTTGAGGTAGATCCATTTCCAACTTTCTGAGAAACCACCACGTTGATTTCCATAGTGACTGTACAAGTTTGCACTCTCACCAGCAATGGAAGAGTGTTCCCTTTGCTCCACATCCTCGACATCATGTGCTATCACTTGTGTTATTGATCTTAGTCATTCTGACAAGTATGGGATGGAGTCTCAAAGTATTTGATGGATAAGGATGGTGAATATTTCTTTGAATTGTTTCTCAGCCATTGAGAAGTCTCTGTTTAGATCTGCATGCCATTTTAAAATTAGATTCTTTTTTTAATTATCTAGTTTCCTGAGTTCTTTATATATTTTGTGTATTAATCCTCTATTAGATGTGAAGTTTGTAAAACTCGTTTCTCATTTTGCAGGCTGCTGCTTATTATGACTAATAATGTCCTTTGCTGTGCAGAAGCTCTTCAGTTTCATGAGGTCCCATTTATTAAATGTTGGTCTTACTGTCCAAGCTACAGATGCTCTCTGTCAATGAGCTAGCTCACGGTTTTTCCCCATTTTCTCTTCTATCAGGTTCAGTGTATCTGGTTTTATGCTGAGGTCTTTGATCCACTTGGACTTGAGTTTTGTATGGGGTGATAAATATGGAAATATTTGCATTCTCCTACATTTAGACACCTAGTTTGATCCGCGCCCTTTGTCTAAGACACTGTCTTTTTGCCATTGTGTATTTTTTAGCTTCTTTATTAAAATTAGGTTTCATATGTGTTTGGATTCATGTCTGGGTCTTCAATTAGATTCCACTGATCAATGTTTTTATGCCAATACCATGGAGTTTTTATTACGATACTGCTGTAGTACAACTTAAAATCAGGCATGGTGGTGATACATCTAGCAGTTCTTTTATCATTCATGATTGTTTAACTATCCTGGGTTTTTGGTTTTTCCTTTTAAAACTTAAAATTGTCCTTCCAGTTTCTGTAAAAAATTGTGTTGGAATTTTGATAGTGATTGCACTTAATCTGTAGATTGCTTTTGGTAGGATGGACATTTTTACTAAGTTAATCCAATGGGTCTGTGAGCATGGGGAATCTTTCCATCTTCTGATAATTTCTTCAATGTCTTTCTTCAACGACTTGATGGCTATGTTGTCTCTTCAGAGTCTGCATACAGGAATAACTGCGTTACCCAACGGTCATGAAGTCTTTGATGGGGGCTGGCAAGCTGTCCCGTCGTCCCACTCATTCTTTTTTGTGGGAATCCAGCTATCTTGATTTCTTTTGCCTGTAGCTGCTTCCATGCTACAACACCACAGCTTGGAAGCAGCGGAGACCATGCAGCCTGGGGACCAGAAGGAGTTTGCTGTTTTACGCTGTATAGAAAAAGCTGCTGGCCTGTGAGAAGACAACTTCAACCTTTGCTGTGTACTGTTGATTTGTACCCAAATCCTGAAACTGCATGCTAACTTTAGAAAGCCCAGTGGGTTGTAGATGTTTTGTGTCCACAGAAGACAAAACTCCCGAAGATTGAGTTCCCTGGTTTTGTGTCTTCTGCACTGTTCTGACAATGTACTTTTTCTCACTGACTCTGGGTATCTGTTTCTTACATTCTTCGGTGTGAAGCTCTGTGCCTCTTCTCATCAGTGAGTTAAATAAATCTTTGACACATGGTCTCTCTACTGGATAAGTCTTTGTTTTGTGGGCAGTTGCGCAATGGCTGTCGAAGGCCTGTCAGGGCCTCTTCACCAGGGCTCGATTTAGAGGTAGCTGTTTAACCCTGCAGTGCCTCAGGTTTTTTCTTAAGTGGGGGGACAGAACTTTTTCCCTAATACCTCAGCTAAATTATTTCCTCATTTAAGTATTAATAGTCATTAGACTGAGTTTTATAATTAGGTTTAATGATGGTATATGTAAATACTGTTGACTGCCAAGTACTATGTCATTTGCAATTACTAGACATTATTTATTTTTTTCTTATTTTAATATTTTTGAGAGAATGCCTCATTTCCCCAGGCTGTCCTCTTTATTACATCTCCCAAGTACTGGCGTCATGAGTGTGTGGTACTATGACAAGCTATGCTTCTTGACAAAAGTCTAAATCTTAGGTATTGAAACGAAGGCTTGATCATATGACGCATGAACTGGGTTGAGGCTTTGACGGCAAGAAATTGATCATGTTCATTTTAAAAATGCAAAATATAAAGAGATTGTGGTAACACTCACTTGGTGAATATTACCAAGTGGAAGTGTTTAACTACATTTTATACTTAAAAAATCCTGATAGCCACATATAGTAAATCCTCAAGAAGTCCTTTGAATTTGTAATTTTCTTGACAAAGTGGCAGGTGAGGAAATTCAGCTTCATGTTGCTTGAAAGTGGAATGGAATGAATTCTTTGACTTTTTATTGAAAGAAAAAGTAAGGTGTGGTACCCTGAGGAAACCTTTGGCTTACTGTTGTGTCCTTTGCCCTGATGCTTTTGACTTCAATCATATGCATGACCGTTTACGCATTCATAGCAGGGAACTCTCCCTAATGTTGACTGAGAGGGCAGTTTGCTTTATTACACTTGCTCTGAAGACTAGGACAGGCCAGCCCTCCCAACACAATTGCATAGAAACTGTCCATTCTTGATTGTCATTAAGGAAAGAGAAACTTAGTCCATTGTTTGGAGAGAGGTGTGTGGCACAGCCTGATGCCACTGGGGGTCCTAGATTGCTCAAGATTCCTAGGTATGTTATTAGAAGATGAGTGTGTGCATAACCCAAACCAGAGGAGTCCCAGGGTGCTAAGCTATTCCCTATAGCGTGCCTCACAGTCCCTTATTCACTGATACATTTCTAATGCTTAGGATATCTGACACATGGTGGATAGGCAGTGGATATTGGGAGAATTAGTTTAATTGGTCTTCTATAAAAAGTTCTACTTCTCTGCCCATCACTGTGCCCCCAAGGCCTTCTGGAAATAAAGTATCAGGAGCCTAAGGAGGAGGAGGAAATCTCAAATGACAACTTTACATTAATACATAAAGTTCTAATGGTGGTATTCTATGAGTCATCAAAACCAAAACAGAATGTGAAAAGTAGGGCTATTCCAGCATCAACTTCTGCAGCCAGATGGGTTATTGTTCTTCTCAGATGACAAGGATAACAGACTTCAAGTGTTTTCTTTTTAAAAATGAGTATATTTGTTTTGTGTTTTTTTCTTTTTCTAATGTATAGATGTAGCATGTACTGCCTGGTGCCTGAGGCAGGCCTAAAGAAGGTGGAACCGGAGCTACATGAGGCTGTGAGCCTAATGTGGGTGCTAGGAACCAAGCACAGGGTCTCTGCAAAAGTATCCCACGTTGTAACTACTGCTGAGTCATCTCTAAAGCTGCCCCAGCCCCTGCAGCCCCCACTTAAGTGAGTTTAAAATCATCATTGCTTTTTTTTTTTTTTTTAATGGTAACTGTTTAATTTTCCACCATTTTGAGTTGACATTAATATAACACTTATTTTGTCACCATTATTGTTGTTGTTGTTGGTGGTGGTGTTTTGCCTCATATATGTAATTTGTACCAGGTGCATGCCTGGTGACCTTGGAGGCTGGAACAGGACATGGAATCCCATGGAAGTGGGATTCTAGGTGGTTGTGAGCCTCCATGTGCTGCAGGGAATTGAACCTGGGTTCTTTGGAAAAGTAGCCAGTGCTCTTAACTGCTGAGCCATCTCTCCAGCCTGCTCTTTGTTGCTTTTTCTAGGGAGACACTACTAGAATTTATAAAATGAAAGGGAAGTGTCCATGGCCTTGCCATACTGCAGCCTGCCAAGCGCCTTATCCAACTGCTGTAGTATGTCATATGTCGTATGTTGTATGTAGTATGTAGTATGTAGCACACCTTTGGATATTGTAGAGGGTAGAGAGACTAGCTTCAGGAAGTGGACTTACCTGCTGTTTTTTTTTTTTTTTTCATTTGTTTATTTATTTATTTTTGTCCCACCCCTGTGTCTTAGCCAACTGGAGACTAATCCCTTTTGTGCAGTAATCAAGAAGTGTAGGCCTCTTCCTCGGCTCCAGGGAAGTCCCATCTTTGAGGGGACATAGCCTCATCTTGATGTGGGTAGCATGCATGCCTCAAATATCCACCCTCAAGCTCAGAGCTCATTGGGAGAGCTGAGGTGGACTCACGAGGCTTCAGACAATGACACCACCTGTTGGTACTGTCAAGTCCCCAGCTATTACCCACCCCCTCCTGCCCCCAAGTCCCAGCTCTGTGGACCGACTACAGCCTTCCGAGGCCAAAAGTTGTTTGGAGAGGGAGCAAAGGAAAAATCAAACAGGAAACAAGCAAGCCAGCAGCCATCACCTAATACAACTGCACAGAAAATGCTGGAAAAAAATATTTTAAGTGTTTTCGAAATGTTTGTAGATATTAAAGAGCCAAACCATCTGGGCGAAACATTCCATCGCTCTTATTTCTTTCGCCGGGGCACTAATTTCCAACTGGAAAAAGCTTGCCCTGCCTAAGTTAACATACTGTGAGCTTAACACCTCATTCAGTTCTCAAGCATGTTAAGTCTAATTGCCAGTAAGACAGAGAAGTTTTGCTGTTAAGGATTAGCCCATGTGGCTCGACAGGGAAAAGAACCTCCTCTGCCTCCCCATCCTCCCCCATCTCTACAACTTCCTGCTGAGAGATAATTCCCTTCTAGTCCTTCTCCAGGCTCCACCCCGTCACTTTCCAAATCTTTCCTTTCTTTTCAATAGCCCAGCTGCTCAGGCCTTGGCATCTGTTTTTTTTTTTTTTTTTTAAGAAGGAGGCTGTGCTCCCTTATCTGAACTCCATTTCCTCTCCTGTCTTTTTTGTATATTGTTTTATTATATTCTCTGATATGAAATGCCTGGGTTTTATTGGCATTGGAAAATCAACCCGGGGAATTTTTTGTTGTTGTTATTTTATTTTATTTAGATAACCTGATAAACTCAGGCTGGAAACGGGGTGATAGTGCATCCAGGGACATTTGAGGTCAGTTTCTGAAGATTCAGAGGTCATCTGAATGCCTTAAAGATCACATAGTGGCTGGCAAATGAGATCGTGCCCTACCTGGGACGGGGAGTAGGAGCTCAGTTTTTGTATGTGAAATCTCCAGATTGCTGTAAGCTTACCAGGATTTTAAAAAATTGTTTTAATTTGTTTTGGATGATTCAGTTGATAATTCATGAACAGTCGTGAACACTGTGCTTCCAACATGCAGCTTGTGGCCCGGAAAGTCCCTGAGAATTGGGTCAGGCAGGTCCTGGTGATGAAAACTGACCCCAGCATGTGGCTCTTTCTGTGATTTTTGGTTTCAGGCAATCTCAAACTAGCTGCTCCTGCCTAGGGATTCTCTGGTCTCTGGAGGCTGGCAGCCCCGGGTATACTGCAGCCACCCACAGTCAGGTGCAGAGCCCCCGGCCTCTCCAGGACAGATGCTTCCTTCTCAGGTGTCCTCTTGGCAATTCAGGTTTTTGAAGGGTTCAGTTCTTTTTGTCAAGGGATAAGTGTATCATAAACAAGTTGGCAGGAAATCTCCTCTTCCTCAAAAACATTTAAAAGAATCTCAAGTCTTGAATGTTTTTTTTTTCATTTTAATGCTTTTTAGAATGTGTGTGTGTCTGTATTGTGTATGATATGCATGAGTGTGTGTATATTTGCATGTGTGGGGCACAAGTGTGTGTGCAAGTGTGCATTCATGTGCCCGCAACATACTTGTAGAGGCCGGAAATTGATGTCATGTGCCTTTCCTCATGGCTTTCTACTTTATTAACTGAGGCAAGGTCTTTTAGTGAACCTAAACCCTGCTGATTCTGCTAGCCTAGCTAGCCAGCCTTCCCTGGGGACCCCCTGCCTCTGCTTACCGAGCTGTGGGATAACAGATGGGTCACCACATCCACCCAGCTTTTCACAGTGGGTGCTAGGGATTGAAGTCCAGTCTTCATGCGTTTACAGCAAGTGTTTTATCCACTAAAACACCTCTCCTAAACTAAGCCCCTCCATTGTTCTGAGACAGGATGTCACACCAGAGTCTCAAACATATACCAATTCCCTCCCTGCCCCCCCCCCCCCCCCCCCCCCCCGCTTCAACTTTCTGAGTGCTAGGATCGCAGGCATATCCTCCCATACCCAGCTCTTCTCCTTAGTAAGCTTACAATGCAGTCACCCTGCGTGCAAACGAGCCTTGTGAACACAAACTGGATCAGCCAAGTTTTCACAAGTAAAACCCAAGTCCTTCTATAATGCGTAAGAGACACAATGCTCCACAGCCTACAGTTAGTAACTGAACCACTTACCCGCTACTGCCTCAGTGCCTCTTCCTGCTTCATAACCACATCTGCCTGGAACACCTTCCTATCTCTTCTTGGACCAACTCACTTATCTACCAGCATCGCTGGTCATCCCTGAGATAATATGCCTCCTCTGAGCTTCCCAGATAGCTCCTTTGGGGGACCTCCAAGATATAGTTCCATTTTAGCTCTACTATGTAACGACCTGCTGGATTGGCTGCTGATGCCCATCTGCTGCAGCCATGAGCATATTTTGTGCATCATCTAGGAATCGTCATTAAATGCTCGAACCAAAATATTGGGAAGCCTTCTTGCAACCCAAGCCTCAAGAGCATCTTAGAAAGGGAAGTGGGGAAGGAAAGGAAACAAAGTTACAGACATATCTCATTAAGCATGGAGTGGCAGTGCCATGAGAGAGACCCTAGAAGTCCTGGGCAGGCTTCATCTTCGAGCCCCACTGTTGTTCCATTATCACCGACAGTCAGACTTTTCCTCTCTGTCACACTTAAAGAAGGCCAAAGACTTCTACTGGTCTAATAGACTGTATGACCTTGAGAGGTGAAGGAGGGGAGAGAGGGAAGAAGAAAGACACTCAAGTATTCATTTAACGGTTCTTGAACAGCTGGGTAGGGCCTCAGCTAGGGCAAGATCAAGCCAGTAAGTGGGTGTGTTTACAGCTTGGTTTTTGTGGTGTCATGAGAGTAGGAGGTGAAAACATAAGATGGAGGCCAGAGAGAGGAAGCAGTGGTTAAGAGCACCTCAGGAGGATCTGAATGTGGGTCCTAGCACCCGTGTCTGGCAGCTTACAACCACATGTAACTCCATTGTAATTCCAGTGCCAAAGGGATCTGATGTCCCATTCTGGCCTCAGTGGGCACCTACACATAAATGCACACACACACACACACACACACACACACACACACACACACACACACTACATACATACAATAATAATTGCAGGGTGTTTTATATGGTCCCCAGTGCTATGGATGGATGAAGGTGTAAGGAATAAGGAGGATGAGGGGCTGTGTCTTAACTAGGATGGTCTGTGGGGTTCACGCTGCAGGAGAGCGCTTCAGGGGTAGTCAGTGGCCGCCCTAGCAGCAGGACCAGGAGGGTTGACCAGAGGTGGAAGGGTGGGGAAGCGGGAAACGGACTTGCCAAGTGGTCCTAGTGCTGAAGGGCAGGCAAGGACTCGCCCTCACTTCTGAAGGATGGCAGTTCAGGGATGCTCTGAGTGTCTATGTGTCCAGAACTGCTGCATCTTCATGCAGATTACTTCATATACTCTCATACAGAGCCTTGTAAGGATGAGGACTGATGAATACCCAGCAAGCGAGGGAGCTAGAGACACTCTTCAGTTGCTCTAAGACCCAGTTTTTTCCTCTACAAAAACAAAAAACAAAAAAAACCGAGAACCCTCCCCGGCTGTGAAAGTGGAGTGATAGGAACCATGAACACAGGACCTGCTTAGCAGAGCGCTTGAGGAACTTAATAAATGTTCCTTTCCCTTCCTGTTCCAGAGTCACACGGGATGTAGTATCAAAGTCAGCACAACGAAGATCAGGCCTGACTAGTGCCAAGTGAGGCATAGCCACACACTTCTGGACTGCGGTGTCGCCGTCCCCTCCTCTTCCCCCTCTACTCCTCTTCTCTGGGTCCCGGTTCTTTGTGCTGAGCCTCGGGTCTGCTCTCCAGGACAGTTGCTGGCTGTAAAGCTCTTTGTCGCTTCTGAGGCATTCTTAGAGGGTTGTTGCCCACTCTCCTTTAGCGGAGCAGGCCCATTAGGTGGGAACTACACTGATCCTTAAGAAGTGGTTTGAGAGGTGTGATGACAGAGGGCCAGGTTCCACGCCAGTGCCCTGTGTGGGAGGGTTGGATGGCACAGGAGGCAGGACAGTGCAAGTGCCCGGAGTGAGAGCTCAGGGTTTCTGAAAATGAATGCAAAATATAAAATGTCAGCGTTTCCCGAGCACCCGGGAGTGATTCTGTTCTTGCGTGTCATCCTTATTACTTTATAATCACCTTCTGACCTTTACTGACTCTGACAGTTGTGAGTCTTTAAAAAAAAAAATCGAGAATATTACCATTATGCAGTTGCCTAGAAACAGGGCCTAAAATACATCTGGCTTTAATAGAAGAGCTAAAATGAGTTTTCATTTTTGGCATTGTCTCTCCTCTCTCCTCCCCGCACCACCCCATTTCTCCCTCTTTGCTTCAACAAGCAGTTGCAACAGAATTTCTCACTAAGCCTTTCTGAACTATCTAAGCCAAGGTACCCAACGTGGAGAGCAGGTCCCCGATGGGGAAGCCCTAGCAAAGCCTGACTTGGCATTGTGAAGCCCAATCCCCAGCCTGCTCACATGGCATGCACAGGATCACAGAATCGGCATCATCCAGTTGCCCGTCACTCAGGCAGGCACTCCTAAGGATGCTTAGGAGGACGTTCCACTTGTCTCTTCATTAAGGCGTGCTCTAACACAATTTGCCAAATGGCTACAGGCATGATTTTCTGATCCATGAAAGTTCCTATTCACCACCCATCTTCCTTCCCAGATCTGTCCCCTCCTCTCCTCCCACCCTTTATCACCACAATGTGCCACCATTCCTCCCATTCCTCCCTACAGTATACTGTAGACGCGAGCCCTTATCACCTAATATAAAGCAAACAAGCAGAAACAGAGCATGTTCGGTTTCAGCCGGTAGAGAAGGGTTGGCTTGCTGGGATGCTTCTGAGAACACAGGTTACGTGCGGCCTTACTAGGCTGGAGGTGAGGGGTGTCTGGAGGTCTGCAGGCCGGGTGCAGGGATCTGCAGTGCTGCAAGGTGTGTGTGTGTGTGTGTGTGTGTGTGTGTGTGTGTGTGTGTTGAGTGAAGAGGCTTGAGCAAATAGGACACTCAGTTAAAATTAATCTGGAATTAGTTCCCACTACCCCACTATCCAGGCCAGACTGTTTCCAAACTTGCCTAGTCCTAAGAGCTACAGGAGGATTCACTGAGAGGGACAGATGGCTCAGTGTTTACGAGCTCCGGGTTCTCCTGCAGAGGACCCAGGTTCATTTCCCAGCTCTCACGTGGAGGCTCACAGCCATTGGTAACACCATTTCCAGGGCATCTGACACTTTTGGGCGTCCACGGGCACCAGGAATGCAAGTAGTACAAAGATGCTTATGCACGAAAAATACCCATACACATTTAAAAGGTTAAAACCAAAAGAATATTAATTCCAATTTAAAGGCTGAGAAGATGACTCGCTCAGGAAAGTATTTCTGAGAACACTGCATTCCCAGAGCCCATGTTATTAACAACAACAATAAAACAACAAACAGGCATGGTGGTGTAAGCCCAGCGCTGGGGAGGTAGAGACAGGAGGATTGCTGGAGGTGAAGTTATTAGCCAGCCAGTCTAGCCAAGTTGACAAGCTCTAGGTTCAACAAGAGAGCCTGCCTCACAACGTAAGGTGGAGAGTAACTGTGAAAGACGCCTGACATCAACTTTAAGCCACTGTATGACATGCACGCACGCACACTCACTCACAGGCACAATGATTTGAAGCCTCTTTATTGAAGATCCTCTTTCAGTAGAACTGGCGTGGAACTTAGGAAACACCTTTTAAAATAAGTAAGCCGCTGATCCTAACTAGAGCATGGTGTATTTAGAAAACAGGCCAAGAGGGCTTTCTGTGACTTTGCCTGTCAGAGTCTATATATAGCCAGACACCAGGCCTTTGGCTATTGCTCCACACCTATCTTTTGAGCCATGTGGGTTTTTTTTTTTTTTTTTCCACTAGACTTCTTGTGCCTGAAGACTAAGCTCAGGCTCTGCTTTGCTGCATTTCTGGAAGATTTTGCTCTTTTAACAAGGGGATACCACCAAACATTCTAAAAACCACCCTGCTTCTCTCCCATTTTCTGCTTTACTTTTCCCAGCAGGCTTCTGTCTCATACTCCTCAGCTGGAATGACAGCCCTGGAAGGGAAGTGGCTAAGATTCGATGTCAGGCAGTGTTCCTCAGAGGTCAGACTAGAATCAACAGAGGGAGCAAGTGCTGAACATCCCCAAATGACTCATCTCTTATCAGTAGTGCCTCAAGATAGTCCAGGGCTGTCTCCACAACCTGCCTTTTCCCCTTCCATAGCTCTGTGCAGCTTTACTCAAGGAAGCCTGAATTTGTGACCCGTGAGTAAGAGGATAGCTTCTAGTGTCTGAGGACCAGCGTTCCATCCCTAACCTCACAAGACAAAAATCTGGCTTTTGCTCTGGTAAGTACAGACATGTCCGTGGTGTGCTCCAGCTCAGTAACAGGCACTAAGAGCAATGAGTGTGGTACACACGTGCAGGCGCTCTACCAGGCACTGGTTCCACAAGCATGGGCCAGTTTTGACAAGTATCAAAGTATCAATTTCTAGTGATGACTGTTTGAATTGTAACCTCTAGTCCCTCACATGTTCCCCCCCCCCCGCCGTGTGTGTGTGTGTCTGCGTGTGTCTGTGTGTTTGTATGTGTATGTGTGTGAATTCATGTGCCATGGCACAAGAGAACTGGCTACCTTGAGTGTTAGCCAGTTCTCATCTTCCACTGTGGGTTCTGAGAATTTGACCTTTGACCTCAGGTCCATGCTTTTGTGCAGCATGCTCTTTCACTGAGCCATCTCTGCAGTGTCTAACCTGGTCATTCCCAACCAAACTCCAGAGGAAATGTCATTTTATTGCCAACATATTAGTAATGCTTGTTTCACTTCGCTTCGGTGGCTTTATCATAGGTAGCCTTCTAATTTAAATAAATAAATAAACATGTTTGGGCAAATATACATTGGAGTTTCTTGGCTGTCGCTGTACTATCTTTCAGTTTCTGAATCATAAGGTCAGCCCACTGTTGAGCTGGGCCCATTCAGGGTGTGTTTGGCAGTAGAGCTGGACACAGAATGACATCTAAGCCTCTGGCTTCTAGGTAAGGAGGCTGGCCTATTGTGGGACAGGAAATTGCCCCTTTGTCCCAGCCTCCTGCATATCTGTTAGGAACTGAGTGCCTGGGTGCAGGGTGGTGGGTGACAGGACAATCCAGGCCTTCACAGGCCAGGCTCTCCCTGTAGGAACAAGCTCTAAACCTACCAATCTGGACATCACACACAGACAATATCCCTCTGGGTCTCTTCTTGGCCATCAATGCTTCTTGAGAGCTGGTCTCCTTCATGTGACAACAGTGAGCTTTAAGGAGCCCCACAGGCAGAATAGCAAAGGGCAGTGTTAGATCTGAAACACCCTTGCATGTTCCTGTCACTCGAGACCATCATTTGGGCGTACATGTCAAGAGGACTTTGAATCGACACTCTAAATGCCTGAGCTCTGAGACGCAGAAACGGTCCAACAGTCTTCCTTCTCTACCCGAGAATGTCTGCCATGCTGAGACTGATGTGCTGCCCAGCTGTTTCTTCCTGCTTTTCCTCTCAGGACTCACGGCAATCCTTCAGCAATTAGCTCTAAATAGAGGTTTCAGCGCCACCCACCTGCAGAACAGCCTTGCCTGAAGGGAACATGGTTAAGCTGCAAACTTCCGAATTCTCTAGGGAGAGCCCATCGCTCCATTCTGGGAGATGCCCAGCCCCAATGCTGTCACCGGCTACATTCTTTGTGAGGCAGATCCAAGGCAAATCCAAGAAAAGCTTTGGGGCCTCAGACAGAGCTTTACACCTTTATTTGTGGGCTGTGGCAACCATTTCTGACCGAGGACTTTTCTGAGGGAGACAGTGTTACGTAACCAGGCATCAGATGAAGCCACCTCCGGTCTTCCTGTTGAAGGAGGGATTCTTGTCAGCGTGAGCAGGCGGCCGCCTCCTGGTTCTTCCTGTTGCGGGATTGTTTTGATGTCAACTCCATGGCAGAGACAGGAACCCAGCACACCTCTGGGAGGAAAGTTTTCTTATGTGGGTTCTGCCAAACGACAGGCAGAGGTGTCTATGCCGTCAATCTGCAGCCGGAGGCACATAAGCAAGAAGCGGTAACGATCTCGTGGAGCAGGTCTTCTGAAATTCCTGCTTAAGACTTCATTTATAGTCACCACACAGTGGCCACTTCGATGACCTTTGGTCATGGTTCTGGTTTTCTGAATGGTGTTCAATATCATTGCTAGTGCAGAAAAAAATTAAGGCAAAAAGGTTGCCTTCAGAGGCAAAGCTCGTTGTAGCTGCTGCTCCTCCTGACGGCTCACTTAGCCTTAGCTCTGCTTCCCAGCTGCAGTGTGAAGTCTGGGTATCTTCACTGACATGAGTCACAGGCACAGACAAGGCCCCAGCTGTGGTGACTGCATACAGGAAGGCTTGTTTCACATCTACACAAAGTCTAGCATGGGTCTGGCGTCCCTCTTTCATAGAGGGAAGTAAAAAGATGGAGGAAGAGCCTGGCTCACAAAACCAATCATTGGCCAAAATTAGTCACACGACCCTACCCTAAACTTTAGGCTAGAAATGGAAAATATTTAGTGAATACTGACTTTTCCCCCCCCATTTTATCTATGTGGTTCAATAATGTTCTATGTTTCCTAGCAAGTAACTGTTAATTAAAAAGTTGGAGCCGGACGGTGGTGGCGCACGCCTTTAATCCCAGCACTCGGGAGGCAGAGGCAGGCGGATTGCTGTGAGTTCGAGGCCAGCCTGGTTTACAAAGTGAGTCCAGGACAGCTAAGGCTACACAGAGAGACCTTGTCTCGAAAAACTTAAAAAAAAAAAAAAAGTTGGATAGGTTAAAGCATTGAAGAGAATCCTGAATACACTATGTATAAAGAGCCCTGCTTCCTGTATTTTTGGTTCTTAGAACCACTATCTACACCCCACACAGGGCATGAGGGAAGAAGGATGCTTCTCTTTTACAAGTAACTAGAATAATTTCCCGAACTTAAACTCTTCCTGCCTCAGCCTCTGAGTGCTAGGACTATAGGCGTATACCACCTCGCCTGACTCATGCCTTCATTTTGTTCTGTTGATATCAAGTTCTAAGTCCTGGATGGAGGATGTGAATGAGCACTGTCCTGTTCCTTGGTTTCTGCTGGGATCGAGGAAGGTAGCAGCTACAGAAAGCTTCTTGGAGAGCAGGGAAGTAAGTGAAAAGCAAAATTGAATTTTTTTTCCCTGTGCCAACTCCAATCTTTATTCTGGATGGTCTAGAAACTGAGTCCGGCAATACAGGGAAATTTTTGACAGCTTTTAGAAGTCACTAGAGTCTTCTTCATCCTGGGAAGCAAGTAGAGGTAGCTGATCTTCAACCTGGTGTGTCAGCTTTGTGTAACAAGTGAGCCGAAGGCAGAAGTGCTCTGTAAATGTAAGGGAGGAAGGGTAGAGAGAAGCACAGGTTTTACATTAGGAAAGGAACTTCAAAAGAAAAAAGAAAGCACTCAAAAGAGAAGGGAGAGGAGAAAGGGAGAAGAGGAGATGAAGGAAGAAAACACTGAGTATAGTGGGGCAGGCCTGCATTCCCAGCACCAGGGAGGCGGAGGCAGGGGATTAGAAAAAGTCTAGGCAAGTTGGGCCTACAAAGTGAGACACTGTTTAAAAAAAAATGCAAAGAGGAGAAATAAAGACAGACAGATGGACAAGACAAGAGAGGAAAGAAGACAGGGAAACTTATTCCTAGCTTCCAGCTAGAAGCCTTCTAAGTGTGTTGGTTAGTGACAGGCAGGGAGCATAATGTCAGTTGCTAGGCAACGGGGAGCCAGTTGCTAGGCAACAGAGCTAGTCTGCTCTGTTCTGATGTACTGTGGCCAGGCCTTTGCTTTTATTGTTCCAGGAGAAGCAGGATAGATCCGAGGCACATTGTGGGTCAGTGGGTTTCTGTCTCCTGGAAGATGCTCTCAGCCTATTGGCTCAGATGTCACCAGAAGCTCTTCTGGTCCTTGAGACCTAGTTAATACTTTTACTAAACTAGCAGTTGTGCTGTCAGTGGAGGTCTACTGCAAACTTCCTAGTGACTCCCAGAAACTCACCTTTGCTTCAGCCCCTTGCTCTTGGCTACACATAGGTTGCTCAGCACTAGCAATGTTGATCGAGACACAAAATTTGGCCCTGTCAATAGTTCTCAAACACAAATATACACTACTACGACATGTTTTGAAGTATACATTTATGACTTAATAAAAGCATTTAGTATTTCTAAAAACCCAGTTTGTA
Organism: Acomys percivali; assembly: GCA_907169655.1. NCBI lineage: Eukaryota > Metazoa > Chordata > Mammalia > Rodentia > Muridae > Acomys > Acomys percivali. The sequence goes on along the minus strand of OU015749.1, from coordinate 107,291,693 downwards.
AAGAATTCCTGTAAGTTTTGTAGATTGGAAGATTTAATGCTGTCAAGACACAGATTCTTAATGAACTCATCCATGGAATCAACACATTTATAATCAATTTTTAGTAGAACTTGATGTTGGTTCTCATACTCACATGGAAATGCAAAACACTTAGAGTAGGCAAAACAACTTGAAGTGGACAAAAAACAAACAAACAAACAAACAACAACAACAAAAAAAAACAACTAAGCTATTAGAGGCCTACACTGTTTTAGATGAAGATTTACTACAATAAAGACAATGTGACATGGCTCAATGGGAAAGAGAGAATCCAGAGAGACATTATTTATGTGAAGTGTGTGTGTATGTGTGTGTGTGTGATGTAGCCATATGTGTGCAGGTACATGTGTGTATGTGTGTGTGGGGCAAAGGTCTACTCAGGTGTTTCTCCTCAGGAACCATCGCCTCTTGTTGAGGCAGGTTCTCTCACTGGCCTGGAACTTGAAAAGCAGGTGAGGCTGGCTGGCCAGTGAACCCCAGGGGTTCACTTGTCTCGACATTCCAAGCAGTAGGTATTACAAGTGTCAGGACTGACACTTTGTACATGGGTTCTGGGGACTGAACTCAGGTCTTCATACTTGCAAGGAAAGCACCGTACCTACTGGCCTATCCCCTCAGCTTCCAGTTGAGTCTGACAAAAGCACAAAGACAGTCAGAAGATGGAGGCCAGCTCATCAGCTGGTGGTGATAGAATGACTGGTACCAACGGGCAAAAATAGCCATGGCTCCCTACTTCCTTCCTATGCAAAAACATACTGGAATGAGTCATAAGTCTAAGTGTAAAGATGAGAATTATAACATTTCTAGAAAAAAAAAGATGCAAGAATATTTTTGTGACTTTGAGATAAGCAAAGGTTTTAAACTTGTGACACCAAATATATAATCAATAAAAGAAAAGAAAGAGGCCGGAGAAATAACTCTGTGGTTCAGAGTGAGTGCTGCTCTTCCTGAGAACCCAACTCTGGTTTCCAGCAGCCAAGTTAGGATGTTCTCTCTATCTTCTGAGGGCCCCTGTACTCATGTACACATATCCACCCTCAATGACTTCAGTGCTACACACACACACACACACACACACACACACACACACACA
>OU015749.1:107211170-107290551 GCA_907169655.1 Acomys percivali | reverse complement strand
AGGGTTTTTTCTGGCTCACAATTCCAGGAAACACTCTGTCATCATTGTTGGGAAGTCAAGGCAGGAACTCAAACAGCTAGTCAATTACTCTCCACAGTCAAGAGCAGAGAACAGTGACTAAGCCTTGTGTTGCCTTCTGGCTGGCAAGGCATATGCTCAGTTGGCCTTCTAGTTAACAGTTCCCCCAGGCCAACCTAATGCAGGTAATTCTTAATTGAGATTCTCTTCCCAGATAATTGTTGACAGTTAAAGACACACACATCCTGAAACTATAAGCCAAAATAATTATGTCTACCTTAACATTATTCTGTCAGATATTTTGGTCAGAGCTAAAGGTTCACTCACCATTAAAACATAAATGAAGCTGGGTGTGGTGGCGCACTCCTTTAATCCCAGCACTCGGGAGGCAGAGGCAGGTGGATCGCTGTGAGTTCGAGGCCAGCCTGGTCTACAAAGTGAGGTCAGGACAGCTAGGGCTACAGAGAGAAACCCTGCCTTGAAAAACCAAAAACCAAAACCAAAAACCAACCAACCAACCAACCAACCAAGAAACCATAAATGAATCTCAGTGATTACACTGGGTGAAGGACCTCAGGCAGGAGTATTGATTCTACACCAACATGAAATTCTAGAAAATATGAGTGAGGGTTTGCCTAGGGTTTGAGATTTTGGGGACAGATTTATAGAAGTATATTCTTTAAATATATATGGCACATTTCATAAGTCACACTTCAGATTCTAGGCATTTATTTTGCCCAAAGAAATCTTTGGTTTCCCCACTACTTGGGTGCTCTCTTTCGGTTCTTCCGCTCTCACCCATGGACCCTGTCCCGCCCTGGCCTTCCCTTGCTTTGATGATATAGTTCCTCTCTGTCTCATGCAGAGCAGTTCTGTTCTTGCTCTGAGTTCTGTCCTGTGACAACAGCTCACACTTTTAGCTCAAGACTCTACCTTTCACCATCCACAAGTTCTAGAATCAGAAGGTGTGGACTGTATAATGCAAGTTTTGGTTTCTTTGTAAACTCAGTTATGTTATGTAAACATGGTTTTGTTTTAATCCCAAGTGTGGGATTTCAGCTTGGGCTTTAGTTCCTCCACAGCTGATAAGTGCCACATGTGGGGTGTGGCCTTTGCCAGCTGCCGTTAGTTTAATGCTGAGGACTCTGAGGGGTATAAATAGGACAGCTTGGAGAGCAAAGCAGTGTGTGGTGGTTTGAAGAGGATGGATGGATGGAGAGAGAGAGAGAGAGAGAGAGAGAGAGAGAGAGAGAGAGAGAGAGGAGAGACAGACAGACAGATAGACAGAGAGAAGGCTGTGAGGAACGCTTGGAGAATAGTGCTCCCAGAGAGCCAGAGAGAGGGGGGAGGGGAAGGAAAGGGAGGAGAAGGGATGGGGAGGGAGGGGAGGGGGAGGGAGGGGAGGGGAGGGGAAGGAGAGAAGGGAAGGGAAGAGAAGAGAGGTGCTTCAATAGACCCTAAGCAGCCAGGAGAAGAGGTCTACACCCCTCTCTCCACTAACCTTTCTCTCCTACCTAGTGTTGGGATGTCAGAAGGGATTGGGGTGGAAGAGGGAGGCAGAGGCATAAATACCCCAAATAAAACAGAGCTTGAAAATTAGCGTCAACAGGACTCAAAAGCTTTGCTCTCTGACTTCCCAGCCAGGAGCTTCAGTAAGCTACCTACCATGTCCATCCACATTGTCTTATCTACCGAATGGTGCTCAAATTAAAAGACAGTAAGAAGCCGCCTCTTCCGTCATAAAGTCCGACACAAGGAGAAAGCAATGATGATGAAGCTTTTCACGTGTGTGTTACAGTATTAGTGAGAGGCACTGATAGAGAAAGAGCATGAATTTACATGGGCCCACTGATCAGAGATCCTAGGTTTAACACGGAAGCTTGCACAGTTAGAAGCGGTACCAAGAGTGTGTTTGATTGGTGGCCTAAACTGTTTGCCAAAATATGGCCTGCTGAGAAGGAGCTGGGGACACCTGATGTTGCTCAGCTTAGTGCTGATGGAGGGGTTTGAAGGCTAGAAGTAATTCACAAAGAGAAGAGACATCATGTGCGAGTGTCTGTGTTGGCCCAGCATTTACCTCTGATGATCCTGTTTCCAGTCCACGTCGCTTGGGTTTCTATTTTTGTTCTAAACAGAGAATGTGAGCCATCCTGTCTGTTTATCAACAGAGAAGGTAGTACCTCCAGTTTTAGTTTAATTTGTTTTTAAGAACTTTTTCATTTTAAAGTTTGTGTGTTTGTGGGTATCTGTGCGGGGGGTATGTGCATACTTGAGTACAGGGCAGCTAGAGGTGTCAGCTGGCCCTGGGGGGTGGAGTTACAGGCAGTTGTGAGCCATTGGATGTGGGTACTAGGAGCAGACCCTGGATCTTCTGAGTCTCACAGTCTACCTCTCTCAGCACCTCCGCTTTGGATGGATTTCATGTTTACATTTAGTTTTCTGGACTTTATTCTGGTGGGTTGGTCTGGAGTGGGAAGAAAGACATTGTCATTTTTACTAAATTTTATTTATTTATTTGAAATTGCATCTTATGTAGCCCAGGCTGGCTCTTGCCTCTAGTTTCTAAGGGCAGGGATTACAGGCATGCACCAACACATCTAGTTTATGTTGTGTGGGGGATCGAACCCAGGACCTAAGGCATGTTAGGCAAGCACCCTACCAGCTAAGCTTTAGATCAGCTCCTCTTCTGCTCTTTCTAATTTTTATGTGGAGCCATGATTGGGAAGGCCTGAATTATGTGTCTGCCAAGGTCATTCCACACCTGCCGTCCATAGCGGATGGTATCACCAAGCCATCTATGCCATCTTTGAGGCCATTGTTTTCTAAATAACACCTCTGCATCCTGGTAGGGAAGTATGGGAGATTGGGGAAGCCTCATCCCTACTCCTTTCTGGTGCTTTTTGGAGCCTCTTGCTCCATGAGCATCTTCACTTGGTGCTCAAGGACAGTACCTCTTCCCCACTAGGACTACTGTGCTGGCTAGTTTTATGTCAACTTGACACAAGCTAAAGCCATCTGAGAAGAGGGAATCTCAAGTGAGAAAATACCTCCATAAGATCAGGCTGTAGACAAGCCTGTAGGGTGTTTTCCTTATTTTAGTTTAAATTTATTTATTTATTCAATTTACATCCTGATTGCCAGCCCCCTCCTCCGCTCCTCCCAGTCACTCTTCACACACCCCTCCCCCACTGTCCCCTCTTCTCCTCAGAGAAGGAGGAAGTCCCTCATTTGTACCAATCCGGCCTGGCACATTAAATTGCTACAGAACCAGGTGCATCCTCTCCCACTGAGGCCAGATAAGGCATCCCAGTTAGGGGAATGGGATCCAAAGGGAGTCATCATAGTCAGAGAGGGTCCCTGCTCCAGTTCTTGGGGGACCCATATGAAGACTAAGCAGCACATCTGCTACATACATGCAGGGGTCGAGGTCCGTTCTGTGCATTCTCTTTGGTTGGTGGTTCAGTCTCTGTGAGGCCCCATGGACCCAGGTTAGTTGATTCTATGGATTTTCTTGTGGAGTCCTTGGTGCCCCCAGCTCCCTCAATCATTAAACCCAGTTGTTCCATGTGATTCCTTGAGCTCTGTCTAATATTTAGCTATGGGTCTCTGCAACTGTTTCCATCAGCTGCTGGGTGAAGCCTCTCAGAGGAGTTATGCTAGGCTCCTGTCTGCAAGCATAACAGAGTAACATTAATAATGTCAGGGGTTGGCTCTCCCCCATGGGGTGGGTGTCAAGTAGGGCCAGACTTTGATTGCTGTTCCCTCCATCTTTGTCCCTATACATCTTGTGAGCAGGACAAAATTTGGGGCCAAAGGTTTTGTGGTTGGATTGATGTTCTTTTTATTTTTTTATTTTTTAAAGATTTATTTATTTATTGTATTTACAGTACTCTGCCTGCATGTACTCCCACAGGCCAGAAGAGGGAATCAGATCACATTATAGATGGTTGTGAGCCACCATGTGGTTGCTGCGAATTGAACTCAGGACCTTTGGAAGAGCAGTCAGCTCTGTTAACTTCTGAGTCGTCTCTCCAGCCCTGGGTTGATGTTCTTACCCCTCTACTAGAAGTCCTGCCTGGCTACAGAAGGTGGTCACTTCAGGGTCCATATCCCCTGCTGCTAGGAGTCTCAGCTAGGGTGACTCTGATAGACTTCCTGGGGCCTCCTCTATCCCAGGTCTCTGATGGGCATTTTCTTAATTAGTGATTTATGAGAGAGGACCCAGGACATTGTGATGGTGCCATGCCTGGGCTGCAAGTCCTGAGTTTTATAAGAAAGCAGGCTGAGCAAACCACAGGAGCTCAAGCCAGTGAGCAGCACCCCTCCATGGCCTCTTCATCAGCTCTTGCTTCTAGGTTCCTGCCTTGCTTGAATTCCTGGCCTGACTTTCTTCAGTGATGGGCTATGGTGTGGAAGTGTAAGCTGAATAAACCCTTTCCTTCTCAACTTGCTTTTGGTCATGGAGTTTCATCAGGGATGGAGATTCAGTGAGTGATTTCTTAGAGTTAGACTTCTATAACAACTTTGCCAGAACAAACAGGCAGCAGAGCAAAACCACATGAGGCAAGCAAGCGTTAGCTCCCACTTCCTGGCAGATTCCTGCTTCTGCCTGAAGTGGAAGTTTTGGTTATGTTATGTATACATGTTTTTGTTTTTATCCCTAGTATGGGATGTGAATCTGTCTCTTGAGAGGGTGAGTGATCTTTGTTAGCTGGGGACTGCCTCATACAGGAGCATAGTCTTTGCCAGCTGAAAAACATCCTTGTGCAGACTTTGGGAGGGTACAAAATTGAGCCCCAAAACAGAGAGAGAGAGAGATTGCATTGCTTCGCTTGGCTTCCTATCACTTTATTTCACTTCCAGATGCTCCTAGAGAGAAACACTCTGGAGAAAACTTCAAAGAGGCTGCTGTTGGTCCCTGCTTTTGCTCCTACTGTTGCTGGTTTCTGCTGCTGTGTTTGTTGTCGCTTTGCTGGACTGCTGAAATTCTGGAGATGAAAAGTGGAGTTGCCCCAACGAACTGAGTCTAAAAAGGTCCACATCCCCTGTCCCTACTAACCTCCTTTCTCTCCTACCTAAGGTCAGTGGGTTAGAAGGGAGGTAGAGGCATTAAGGAATCTCACATAAAGTAGGTTTAAAAAAAAATCAAAGCCTACATCTGCCAGTTCCTGTCCACATTTGTGGTCCATGCCTGGTCCTCACCCAGCATCTCTGGCAGCCCTCAATCACCCTGTGCCCTTCTCATCTGTGATCCAAACTCTAGGGACCTGGTGTTCCAGCCTGACTGTAGGCAGCCTTGAAAAGCAGCTATTATCAATTCACCGAGACTGAGGTAAAAGTATCTGTACTTCAATAATATCCCCAGGTGTTTCTAAAGTGTAGCTGGATTTGAAGTCCATTGCTCTAGGCCAGTGGCTCTCAACCTTCCTAATGATGCAACCTTTTAATATAGTTCCTCATGTTGTGGTGACTCTCAAACATAAAATTATTTTTGTTGCTACTTCATAACTATGATTTTGCTACCAATATGAATCATAATGTAAATATCTGATATACAGGATGGTCTTGGGTGACCCATGTGAAAGCATTGTTTATATCCCCCCCCCCCCAAAGAGGTTGTGACCCACAGATTGAGAACCAGTGCTCTAAGCTGGAGAGGAAGGCCAGGGCAAAGAGGAAGTATAGGAAAAGGAGAGGAAAAAAATTGAAAGAGAAAATTATAGACATGTGAATAGACTGGTGCACATGAGTGATATTAAAATACCACAAGCATTTTCTTTTCAAGCTTAGCTGGAAGGCACATCGGAACCTGACTCAAGCAATATTCAGGTAGGCAAAAGGGCTTGGAAGTTCAGGGGGAAAGTTAGGTCAACCTTGGTACTCAGAGAGCAAGCCCAGCAGGGAGCACAGGTCATATGAGCCAAGGCTCTGTGGTGCTGGCAGAATGTATTCAAGATGACTCAGTTGGTATCTGGGGACCTGAAGGTCAGAAAACAATCCCACAAACTGGGGCAGAGGATGGAAGGTCACACAGTCGCTCCGTCTGCAGGGAGGAATGGTTTAGACAGGAGACACTGGTACAAGGTCATTCTGAGGGAGTTTGTCTCTGGGATGTTCCTGTAGAAGTGATTCATACCATTTTGTTAAGTGAAAATAGGAGATTCTTGAGTATTCTGTATTCTTGAATATGCAGTACGTCATATATATTTGTAAGTAACAAGGTGGGGACTTAGTGCACTCTTGTTGGTAAAAGGCAGGTGCTAATACCTTCCATTCTACAATGGGGTGGGGTGGGATCAGTCTGGGCTGCCAGACAGGGCCTGCTTATTACTATGCTGTGAAGAGAAGATAAACGAAGGAATGGCAGGACCACCCTATCTTAGTTACCTTTCTTAACTTGGGGACTGGCAGTCTGCACCAATGTTTCCCTGCTCTTCTCTGTTCCCTGAGATGAGGCCCCTACGTACCATTCCCGAAAGTAAAATGCCCAGGGTTTCCTATTTTGTTCAAAAAGAAGTCAGCGAACATAAAAAGGTGGAGGTTCCCTCTTCAGACTCCTCCAGGGCTCCCCAATGCTTTCTTGACAGTGCACATCCAAGCCAGATACTTCAAGGGTGGCTTTTCCAACTTGGAAGCATTTCTCTACTTCAGAAAAGTTGGACTGAATTATTGCTAAGACAACCCGTGGGATTCCTGACAGGCAGCCTCTTCCACTCCCAGCATGCCTCAGTCAATGGGAGGGTCAGTGAGTGTGAGGGAGGTGGGGAGCTCATTTCTGCTATTGCCTTATTTTTTTTTTTTAAACTCTTTAGGTAAATGGGCTCCGTCAGCCCAACATGTGCCTGTGCAGCTGCACGCACCCAAGCCATCCCTTCTTTCCATCTCACTGTCAGAGGCTGTCCTTTTATTAACAGCACTTACTGGCTCAGAGAAGTGGAATTTTAAGACAGGCTTTCTGGGAAGTTCGGATAAATCAATTTCTGTCATCAGCTCTTTCTGGATGATGGCCATCCTTACCTAACTGGCCACTCCGGTTTCACTGTTTTTACTCCTATAAGCCAGGCTCTTCACACCATAATCCCCTCAGGTCCTTTCCTGGATCAATGCCCTGTAGTGACTTTCTTCATCTCTTAGGATAAAAATCTAGGCTCCTTGAGAGGGAGGCTCAGGAGAGAATGGAGAAAGGAAATCGGAAGCTTTGGAAATAGGATACTATAGAAATCAGAGGCACAAAAGGAAGGAGCTATTGAAATGATATTGATGTAAGATTTATTTATTGCATGTGAAATTCTATGATCTTTGTTCTGTGAAGACTGTATGGTAAGTTAAGGAGTCATAATCCATAAAGCATTACAAAAATCTGGTTATAAAGCAGAGTATAATATGAAATGCTACCTTGATTTAAAAATGTAGATGTTGGGCCCCAATTGCACATGGGCTCAGGATTTTAGAGAGGGGCTAGAGTCCGGGGAACACTAGGAGAAGGGGACTCCATCTACATGGCCATGGAGAAGCCATTATCCATGCTGAGTTAAAACTGTCTAGTGGGCTGTGTGGGGTCACCCATGTCACCCATGGGAATTAGTAACTCCCAATAAACTTATTGGTTCCCCACAATGAACCCTGGTGGAATCATACTTTGATTTGGTGTTAAGACCTTAAAAGGAAGGATGGATGCTATTCATGTCTCCCTGGGGAAGAAATGTTCATTAAACACAAATAATATAGTTTACTTTTGTCTTCTTTTAAAACTCGTGGTACAATAATTGTGGTACAATATACTTAGGGTACCTTTACCGTCTTTGTCATTTCCAAGTGTATAGTTCTGAGGAGTTAAGTACTATGGGTGTTTTATACCCATCAATTTTATCCACCTGCAGACTTTTTTGATCAATTGTTCAGAAATTCTTCCTGATAGACAATCCATTCTCCTTCCCCAGGAGCCTCTGGTGACTAGTGTTGTAATTATTTCATCAATGTGAAAGAACACAGTATTTATTCTCTTGTGTGTCTGCCTTGTTTCATTCAGCAGGTCTTCACAGCTCCTCTGTTTATTTCCCTTTGGAGAAAGTCTGTTCAAGTTTTCTGCCCTTTTTTTTTTTTCAGTAGAGCTACCTTTTGATGTCAGGTTATAGGAGCTCTTTGAGTGCTTTCTACTCCAATCCCATATTAAAGATGTGGTTTGTAAATATTTTCCTCATTTCTCTGAGTTGCTTCTTTTATTCTTTTGATAGAATCTTCTGATATGTTTTGATTTGCATTAAAAAATTTAATGAAGCCTCATTTGTATATTATTTTATTGCCAGTTCCTGGGTCACAGTCATTAAAAAAATACTGTCAAAGCAGTAATGGGAATTTCTCCTGTTTTATAATTTTAGCTGTTACTCTTAGGTTTCTGATGTGTTTGAGTTAACTTTTATAAATATTATTAAACAAAGAACCAACTGCTACTACTGTTCCCTCTTCCTCTCCCTTCTCCTCTTCTTCCTTCTTTTCTTCTTGATTTGAGACAGTCCCAGATGACCCCAGGCTGGCTTTGATCCTTCTGATATACCCTCCTGAGAGCTTGGACTACGGGCAAGTGCCACCATGTCTAGCCCAACGTCATTCTTCTGCATTTAGGCTCCAGTTTTTCTAATATAATGCATTGAAAAGACTGTTTTTATTCTTTAAACTTTTTTTTCTTTATCAACACATGAGCCAAGTGACCTATAAAATTTTTAATATTTTTGAGATAGGGTCTTGGCATAGACTTGCCTGTCCTGGAACGTGTTCTATAGATCGGGCTGACCCAGATCTGCCTTGCCTCTGCCTCCTGAGTGCTGAGATTAAAGGTGTGCATCACCACACCCAGCTGTCTTATATTCTTATAGAGTGGTCATAGTACTCTTGTTGGAATAATTTGCCCATACATACATGCATACATACATACAGTGCTTATTTGTGGTGTTTTAGTCTTTTCCATTGCTGTATATGTCTGTCTTTATGCTCCTGGTAGACTATTTTTGATTATTGTAGTAAAATGTGAAATGAGGAAGCTTGATTTAACTTTATTATTGTTGTTGTTACTATTATTTTGGTTGTTCGCATCCCATTAGGTTCATATAAACTTTAGGCATTTTTTCCCCTATGATTATAAAGGCAATGTTGTGATTTTAGAGGGATTCAATCACTGTAGATTGCTTTGGTTATTGCCAGAATTTAATAGTATTAAATGTTCCAATCCATGGATCTGGAATGTCTTTTCATTTACTATTGTCTTCCTTAATTTCAATTGTTAGAAGTGTTTTTACACGTTCACTATATGGGTCTTTTATATCACTGACTAATTCCTAGATGTTATAACTGGAGTTATTTTCTTCACTTCTTCTCATATTGTTCATTGCTAGTGAATACATAATACCCAAGCTGTGAAAGTTCATGTTTGATCCTTTAACTATGCCAGATTCATTTACTAGTTATAATTGTCATTCATGTTTGTTTTAATGCTACAGTTTTCTACATATAAGATCATATTGTCTTAAGCACATAATTTTATCCTTTTAAGTTTAGAACTCTCTCTCTCTCTTTCTCCCCCTCCTTCCTTCCCCCCATCCCTCCTTCCTTTTCTTTCTCTTTTCCTCTCTTTCTTGCAGGGCTAGCTCAAATGCAGGGACTTACACACCCTAGGCAAGGGTGCTACCACTGAGCTACACCCATATTTGTTCCCTTATTGTTCTACCTAAAACTTCTAACACAGTTTTTAGTAGACGTGATGGGCCAGGTACCCTTGTCTCACTCCTGACCTGAGGAGGACAAACTGCTGGCTCTCTACCACTAATATCTTGTTAATTGTGTTATTTCATATCAAATCTTTGTTTGACGATGGAGCCTTTAGTTTCTTCTGGCTGTTTTGAAGTCATAGGAGGATGCCGAATTGTGTCAGATGTTGGGTGCATCAGTTGAGGTGATCATCTGTTTATTCTTCCCTTTATTTGTTGATGTGGATGTGGTGTATTGCATCAATTGGCCTTTGTACCATGGGCTATCTTTGTGTTTCAAGAATAAATCCTACTTGTTGGTGATGAGTAGTTGGTTTTAGTATGCAGGTGAGTTTCATTTGCTCTTTTAGGTTTTTGGATCATCAGCACTCGTGAGGGATGTTGTCCTTTTGTGCATCTTTGCTGGCTTTGGTGGTCTTGTGGAATGAGTTGAAAATATCTCTTTTTCATCTTTTTGGTGATTTGTTTTATAAATCTGCACTAAAGCCTACAATCCGGGGGAACTTTGGATGTGTTCCCAAGTCATCTTAGCAATTGTAGGGCCATTTGGATGTTCTGTTTTCTTTATAGTTCAGTAAGTATTGTGTTTCCAGGAAGTTTTCTATTTTTTCTGGATTGCTCTGTTTGTCTGTGTGTAATGGTTCAGCTTAGTCTCTTAGCATTCTTTTAATTTCATAGAACCAGCAGGTGCATTTCCAATAAAGGCTTTTAGGTGATTTAAGTAAAGACCTGTCAGTTTTGTGTATCTTTTTAAATCGGGTCTGATATGGAGGCTAAGGCACCACCTACAGAGGGAGAAATGCTGATAACAGTGATGATGACGGTTGAGGCAGTTTTCTGAATCTGTGTGGTCATAGGCACCAATCCATTCTGTCCTCACAACAGACTCTGGAGGTGGAGACCTCATCTTCCCATTGACAGAACCAATAGCCAGCAGTGGCATGCAGTTTGCCCACCGCTACACAGCCAGCAGGACAGGTAAAGGCCTTGTAGGCACATTTTCTAACCTCAGATTCTAGCCTTGTGGAGTAGGAATGCACATAGAACAGAGTTTTTCTTGCTGTGTTTGGAGCCTGCTGGGCCCTAAGCCATCTTAGATTGAAGCTCGAATCACAGAAAACCAGACTGTCCATTCCTTCCTTCAGTCTTGGGATCTGGGAACTGTGTGATGCGATACGACCACCAGGTGGCAGTAGCACACACAGGCTCTGTTTGGTGTTAAAAGTCCCACATGAGGCAAGTACCTTACCACATGAAGGTATCTGTGCAGGTCTACAATGCACAGGTCAGTGCACAGAAAGGGAATTCCCAAGAGATGGGGTCAGAGACCTGGCTGACACGTCAAGAGTCTGGGCCAGAGAGCTCTGCAGAGCAACAGAGGCTTCCGGGTTTTTGTGGTTGCAGGGTTTATCTTATCTATGGCTTGGATGATGTTGGATGAAACTTCCTGGGGTATGCAAAGTAGACAGGCTCCAATGGCTAGATATCTGCTTATTTGGACTATGATTAAAACAACTGGATGTGTAAAAATCCAAGCTTAGTGCCAGTGCACTTTTAAGCTAATGGATCTCAGCCTGCTGTGAGGAAGTCAACAGTCCTGAGGCACAAAGGCAGAGGCCACTGTAGCCCCTTTGTGTTACACTTACAGAGTTTTTAATGGCTATGAGCGAACTGACCTCCAGAACAGCTCACAGAAATCCACCCATAGCTGTGTCCACCTTGTCACCTGGAGTCCTTGGGAGCAGAAAGGCATCTCCTTCAGAGAGGGTTAAAATAATCCAGAGATTACCTAATTCTGAATACAAATGCCAAGAAATGTAAACAATATTGTTTAGCCAGAGCCCTGCTAGTAAAAGTAAATAACCAAACAAATAATAACCCTGCTTCAGAGATTAATTTGCTCTCTCCCAGTACATGTGCTTGACGGGGAATGTCACTGGCCAGTACTAACTACGCATACACAAGGGAGCTCATCCTGTGCCAGGTGCAATGCTTCTCTGGGTGAGTTCTGTGGCCTGTCCTGGTCCATGGCCATCAGTTAATGCTCTATGATAATAGATACACACATTTAGAAGTAAGCATTTAACAAGAATAAATTAATAAAAACATAGTTCAAAAAAAAAAAGGAGTAAGCATTTATACATTTATACAGCAACTTAAGGTTACTTGACACTTCCAAGCATTATCTTCTCAAAAATATTAGCCCAAATTTGAAAAACAATAAACAAAAATTGATCCTTGCTCTAGTTTTCTTTCTGTGGTTGACAAACTATCATAACCAAAAGCAGCCCAGAGGAGAAAGGCTTTACTGCAGGAACTCGAAGAAGAGATCATGAAGGAGGGCTGCTTACTGCCTCATTCAGGCTGATGCTAGCCTAGCTCCCTTAAATAGGCCAGAAACACCTGCCTGGGGAATGGTATCACCCACAATGGGTTTGTCATTTATGTCAAATAATGTCAATTAACAATCAAAACAGTCCCTGACTGAGGCCCATAAGTCAATCGATCTAGGGAATTGCTCAGTTGAGGCTTTCCTCTCAGGAGTCTCTTGGGTTGTGTCAAGATTATAGTTATAGTTAACTAGGACTGTCCTTGAGCTCAAAGAGTTTCAGGAATATTGTTCTGTTATTTATATCTTATTCAAGGAGTTGATTTCCGTGTGCCAGGTTAGACAATGGGCAAGTTGGTGCAGGAATTTGGGTCTAGATCATCTGATTTTCAGTTCCGGTGTTAGAGACCATTGTGTGAGCCCTCAGGTGATGTACCTCAGCCTATCGAGAGACCCCTGGTCTCTGTGTGTTGTGACTGTGGCAGCTTCTAACAGAGTTCTTGTACGCAATGACTCTTAAACACATTATAGAACTTAAGATGACCTACTATAGGGCAGAAGGTAGGCAGGATCAGCCGATGGGGCCTGACGCAGAGGAAGAAAAACAAGCAAATCGGCATTTGTGTTAATAATGGCTCCTGTCCAAAAGTCCGGGGGTTCCGACCACACTTTCAGCACGAAGTACTAATTACCATGGATTCACAGCTGTGATCAATCCACGTTTTCTCACTTTGCGTTCAGTCTGGTCTCTGGGGATTAATGTGAAGAGGTGTAAAAATAAGTTCTGTTGCTAGCCAGATTAATTACGGGCTGTGCTGAGGTACCGGGCATGGTCTGCCTTGGTGCAAGATTGATTGGCTCAGGCCCCTCTTCCCGCCAAAGACAGGCTGAGTTGGCTGGCCCAAGGCTCCCAAAGGGATACAGCTCAAGCCACAGAGACCACCTATCCCTGCCCAGCACCCTGAGGCTCACCCTGCAGTCTGTCATTGCTACCCAGCCCCCATCCTACCCATCCAGCTCGGTGACCTCCTGGGAGATCCAGATGAAACAATAACTGAAATGCCTGGAACAGGATGTAGGGTGTACATGCGGCTCCACAAAAGGAAGTTGTCACATTGCACTCCTGGTGTTTTTTTTTTTTTTTTTTTTAGTTGCTATGAGTTTTATTCATTTATTATTTACTTATCTATTGCATTTCACACCTGGCTTTTTCTCCTGAAGCCTGTGCTCTCTGAGAGATGAAACTTTAGCTTTTTCTTTTGTTCCTGGGACCTAGTCCTACACTGCACACAGCATGATGTTCTGTAAAAACTTATTGAATACACTAACCACTTAACTAAGCTGATTTTTTTTTTAAAGGGCTGTTTCCTCCTTGTAATGGTTTAAATGACAAATGCTCCTTCATCGTCTCTAGTATTTCAGTGCTTGGTCCCTAGTTGGTGATGATGTTTGTGCAGTATAGGAGGTGTGGCCTTGCTGGAGGAAGTGTATCACTGAGGGGAGGCCTTGAGGGTTTTGGTGTATTCTCTTTGATTTCTGCCTGTGGTTCAAAATGTGAGCACTAGAAACCTCCACGCAAGTCAAGATATTGCCAAGGCTATTGGTTGTTCTCCACAAACTTATGTTAAGGCCTCATTGCTGAAGATAACACTCATATATCCCACTGAACATGAAGAAGTCCCCTGGTGCCTGTTAACTTCAGTGGCTCCCACCTGTGCTGTTTATTCATCCCGCACATTGAGTCAGTCATGGACTATGGAGAGAACCCATTTGGGTCAGACACTGGGTTAACAGCTGAGGTGACAATAAAGGACAAGTCATATCTTCAGGATTCTGAAGCCACCAGAACACAGTTGTGAGGGAGACGGGCGAGGGCCCAGGCGGGTACCAATAGAACCTGAAGAGCTGAAGGAAGGGGCAGAAGAGTGCAGGACCCAGAACACAAGCCTTTCTGAGTTGAGTCTGACCTGTACTTTGAGACCCTGGGGGAAACCTGGATTTGTGGGAGTTGTGAGGAGAGGAGAGTAGGCGTGGGAGAGGAATCTACAGATTGAAACAGAAGATTTGCTATGTGGGTACAGATAGTCTGGAGAGAGTACTCTTAGAGGGCAGTGACAAAACCAGACGTGTGGTAGACTGGTTTACCTTCCATAGGACAACTGAGAATTTAGCATCCTCTTTGTTGCTGTGGCCAGAATTATAACAGTTCTTTTTAACAGTATGAGCAGCTGTGCGAAACCTGAATCCTTCTACAAACTGCATAAATAAATAATGTCAGCACTCCCAAGAAAACTATATGGCAGTGCATATTTTGTGGTGTGTGTGTGTGTGTGTGTGTGTGTGTGTGTGTGTGTGTGCGCGTGTGTGCATATACATATATGAAGGAAGTTGCAAGGTACAGTACTACTCAGGGGAAGAGGAAAATATCACTGGAGACTAGAATTTACTCCTTTTAACTTTGAGAGAAGTGGGCAGAAATGGGAGGCACCTAAAGAACACAGTGATTGGTGGTGCATTCTGGGAGTCAGATGTGTGGGAGTCAGAGGAGAGGCCTCCTCTGCAGGAGTCTCAGGGTGAACACGTGCTTCTGTGTGTGCCTGTGTGAATTCCCAAGTTGCTAAGGATATTATAAAGCTGAGAAATGGTATCTCCTGGGCTGACAAGATGGCTCAGTGGGTAAAGGCGCCTGCTGCCAAGGCCACGGACTTGAGTTTCATCCCCGAGACCCACAGGGTAGAAGAAGAGAAATGACTTTTGCAAGTTGTCTTCTGGCTTCCACATGCACGCCGAGGCAGCACCCCCACACCCCACACACCCCTAGCCACCCAAATAATGATAAATAAAAGAAAAAGTTTGAAAGAAACATCACCATCAATAACAGCAGCCACAGGAGATGGGGCACAGGGAGGCTGGGCATGTTTCCATCATTGTGTGTGCAGAGATAGGTCACAGGTGACAGATGTAAATCATGTTGGGGGTTAGTTTGTGCACTATGAACGTGGGCATTGTCATTATTATTAAGGCATCTCCTATTTTATGTTGTATAAAAATTGTTCTCCACCATCTCTGATTGGTTAATAAAGAGCTGAACTGCGAATATCTGGGCAGGAGAGCTGGGAGAGCTGGGGTGGGACTTGAATCCCAGAAGGAAGGGGTGTGTGTGTGTGTGTGTGTGTGTGTGTGTGTGTGTGTGAGAGAGAGAGAGAGAGAGAGAGAGAGAGAGAGGGAGAGAGAGAGAGAGAGAGAGAGAGAGAGAGAGAGAGAGAGAGAGAGAGAGTTGCCATGAGGATACAGGTGGAGCAGGAACAGCCAGGGTGAGACTAGTTGGCAGGTAATGGGCATATGACTAGGAAGAAGTCCAGGCCAGTATAGACAGGTAATAATAGCTCAATATCTGCCCAGCCATAGTGCTTAAAGCTTATTAATAAATGTAATAGGTCTCTGTGTCACTTGGGAGGTTGAGTGGGCATAGAAAAAAAAAAACCAATACTTTTAACTTTTACAAGACAGAGACAAAGGGTTAGTGAGAGAAAGAGAGACGTAAAATACAATTGTTGAAATATTGTTTTCCCAAATAGACAGCATTGCTAGGACTTTGGGGATCCTCCTTCTGGCTAGTCCCAAAAAAAGAGGCAGGAATGCTGAAAATCATCTCATAAGAGTTATGACTCAGTCCCTGCTGAGACAGAATCTGGCAGGAGTAGTGACCACAGAGACTGTTTCTGCATTGCCCTGGCCCTTTCACAGGCTGGTGGGAATTGGCCACCCAGCTAGAGACCTCTGAATACATGGTTGGGTCAACCAACATCCCAAGGAAATGACTAGCTGTAGGGTGTAGAGGTTGGTGGTGGTTTGAATGGAGACGCTCCCTATAGGCTCACGTATCTGAGCACTTGGTCCCCAGTTGGTGGCGCTGTTTGGGAAGGATAGGAAACCTTTAGGAAGCGGATGCTTGCTGGAGGAGATGCCTCAGGTGGACTTTGGGATTTTATAGCCTGGCTCCACTTTCTCTTCTTTGTCTCTGCTTCCTGTGTGAGGGTGGAATGTCTGCTTCCTAAGTGCGGGTGCTAGCCTCAGGCCCCTGTATCTCCCTGCCGCGGTGTACTCCAACCCGCTGGAACTTCAAGGCAGAACAAACCTTTTCTTCTAAAAGCTGCTTTTAGTCATGGTATTTTATCACAGCAACAGAACAACAGTTAAAACAAACGCTGTCAGCCAACCTCCGTTGTTCTAGCACCTCTTTACAGCAACTGCTTGTGCAAAATACTAGTTAACTGTCTCTATTCCACAGATGAGGAAACTGAGACCAACGTGTGACAGGCTCTGGGATCACCTAGGAGACATGCCTCCAGGCACACCTGTGACAGCTTATGTTCACTAAGCTTATTTGTGTTCAGAAGACCTCAAAGCAGGTGGCACCATTTCCTGGGCTTGCGTTCTAGGCCAAAAGAAGAAAGCTGGCTGAACACACGTTCATTTCTCCCCACTTCCTGCCTGTGGATGGCATGTGACAGCTCCTGCTGTTGTGACTTAACTGGTCACGTGCTCGCCGGTCTAAGATGTATTTATATCTTCGGAGGGAAGCACACAGGTGGTGACCTTGGTCCTATTTCCAGATGGCCATAGGCTGCCCATGCCAACAGTTCAGGTCCCAGGATGGTCCCTAGAAGCCACAGACCCTCCTCCAACGTATTGACTGACTCCTTCCGCCCCCCTCACCCCTCCCAATTTGCTGGGCTTTGTTGCTCCCTTCCCCCAACACCTAGGAAGGCCTGACATACACAAGTTGGGATTCGGTGTTATCTGTGGCAAGCAGCTTCCTCTCTCACATTCACCCAGGAAGGAAGGGCCTAGTTCTCAGGTAGGAATCGGAAGTTTTGGTAATCAGATGAGAGTGGCTTGGGGCAGCTGCAGCTACTCCAGCGAGAGGCCCTTCAGGCTCTGCTCACAGTGGCAGCCTCCAAGCCATTTCCTTACTCTGACTTTTCTGATTCCCTTAAAGATTGTTCTGCCCAGCTGCTGGAGAGACCAGCTCCTTTGGTCAGGAAGATGCCAGCCTGATGGTTTTCTAATCTGGTCTGTTTTCATGCCCAGACCGAGAGTCTTCCATCTGACACTGAATTTTTTCCTATTTTTCCTGGCTTATTATGCTCCCCTGGCTCAACTCTTGGCTATTGGACCTCCCAGAGTCTCCTCTATTCAGTGTCTCAGAAAGCCAATGAAGGGGTCCAGGACAGAAGATGGGGACACAAAAGGGAAAAGGAAAGCTACTAAAGAGAGAAAGAGAGAGAGAGAGAGAGAGAGAGAGAGAGAGAGAGAGAGAGAGAGAGAGAAAGGCAAAGAATGTACAATTCTGTGAACTCATTCAGCAATGTGGAAGAGATTAGCTTCCTGTTACTTCATGCTTGAAAAGAAAAATAAACACTAATAGACTGAATTCATCAATCTTCAGCCATTCTTTTTGCCTTCTACAGTATAATTGATTACATTTTATTTCATTTTTGAAAAGGTAACATGTGTAATAAATATAAGATGAAGAGGTAGAAATGTTTATATCAAGGGTACTTTCCTTTTCAACTCTGTTTTCATCTGCTTAGCCCCATAAATAATCACAATTTAAGCACAATGAGCAATTATTTCAAACCAATAATACTTGCCCCACCTCCCACCCCCCAGCTTAGTTTTAACTTAATTTTATTCCATAGATCAGAAAAAAGAGAATAGCATCTCACTAGCTTTTGAAATGATTATTGCTTCAAAAACAACAAAAAGTGCGGAGTGTTGTATCACCATCTTTGAAATGTTTGTCCTTGATGTTTCTATAACCTGGACTCTCCTGCCTCCAGATGATAAGGTTCATGTCTCAAAAATCCCAAAAGTGTTTCTTGGGTTTCAGGTGCATCTCGGGTCAAGGCTAAGTGGCACTAACTGCCCCTCCCCATTGCAATCAAGTATTGAAAGTCAGGGAAGAATCCTGGAGCTGTCATACTCACTATCTGTTCATGGTCCAAACTGCCAGTTGACTGACTGTTTTAGACTAAGCCAGAGATTAGGAGGGGACAATGGTGCTTCTCTGGAAACTCAGAGCATCAACCATGTACTCAGCCAAGTGCTGTGCCAGGCCCCAAGAAGGGAAAATGTGATTGGGGGAAAGGTTCGAAAGCTGAGCAAGTGTCCTTGTGGTATGGTGGAACATCTTTTGGGTATATGGCTGGGTCTTGAGCTAAAACTCTTCCTAATTTTCTGAGAAACGTCCAGATAGATTTTCACAGTGGTTGTACAAGTTTTCACTCCCACCAGCAACAGAGGAGTGTTCCCCTTGCTCCAGCATGTATTGTCACTTGCTCAACTATGTCCAAAGCAGCTCTATTTGTAATTGCCAGAAACCGGAAACAACCTAGATGTCCTTCAACCAAAGAATGGATAAAGAAATTGTCGTGTATTTACGCAACAGAATACTACTCAGCTATTAAAAACGAAGACATCATGCAATTTGCAGGCAAATTGGATGGAACTAAAAAAGATCATCCAGAGTGAGGTAACCTAGAAAGAGACACATGGTATGTACTCACTTATAAGTAGATATTAGCCGTAAAGTACAGAACAATCCACAGACCCAAAGAAGCTAAGTAATAAAGAGGGCCCAAGGGAGGATGCTTGAATCTCATTCAGAAGAGGAAATAAAATAGACATCTGAAATAGATGGAGGGAGGGAACTGGGTATGGAGAGGGAGAGGGAGTGGGGAGGGTAGCAGAGTACAGATCAAGTGTGAGGAGAACAGGGGCAGAGGGTTGTTGGGGAAGACTAGGAGAGAGAATGGAAATCAGTGGGGGAAGATCTCTGGGACAGGGGGGTCTCCAGGAAAGTCTGTGGGGGTGACCCTAGCTGAGATTTGTAGCATCTGGAGGTTAAAGAGCCTGAACTGGCTACCTCATAAAGCCAGGTAGGAGTTCCAGTGGAGGGAGGGGGACACCAACCCACCCATAAAACATTTGACCCCAAAATTGTCTTGCCTACAACAAGTGTAAGGATAAAGATGGAGCAGAGATTGAAGGAATGGCAAACCAATGACTAGCCCAACTTGGGACCCACCCCATGGGAGAGAACCAACCCCTATCACTATTAATGATACTCTGCTATGCTTGCAGACAGGAGCCTATAACTGTCTCTTGAGAGGCTTCATCCATCATCTGATAGAAACAGAAGCAAAGACCCACAGCCAAACAATAGGTGGAACTCAGGGAGTTTTGTGGGAGCATGGGAGGAAGGACTGAGGGAGCTGGAGGGGTCACGGATACCACAGGAAGACCTACAGAGTTAACTAACCTGGGCCTATGGGAACCACCAACCAAAGAGCATGCATGGGCCGGACCTAGACTCCCTATGCATATGTAGCAGATGTGCAGCCTGCACAACATGTGGGTCCTCTAACAGTGGGAGTAGGGGCTGCCTCTGACTCTGTTGTCTGCATTTGGATCCCTTTTCCCTAGCTGGGCTGCCTTGTCAGACCTCAGTGGGAGATTATACATTTAGTAATGCCAGGGTGGGTTGGTACCCTTTGGGGGCCTCATCTTCTCTGAGAAGGACAGGGAAGAATGCAGGGAGGGAGCATGAGGGTGTGACTGAGAGGAGAGGAGTGAGGGGGCAGGGATCAGTCTATAAAGTGATTAAATAAATAAATAAATAAATAAATAAATAAATAAATAAATAAATAAATAGGATAAAGATCCTAAGCTGAAAGTTTGGGCTTGAGGTAGTATGGGGGCAAAGGCAGGAGAGAAAGAATGTCCTAGAATAAGAACAATAGAACAGTCTCCAATTCTGGCCACACAATGAAGTCACCTACTGGAGCTTTTTAAGACTATGGGTCCCTGAGCCTCACGCCCTAGAGATTCTGGATTTAACTTTAGTGGACTCGGGCAGGACCCAGGGATGACTGTTTTAAAATGTCTCCACAGTGTGGCCAGTTTATAAACTCCAGGGTTACAACTGGAACATTTGCCTTGGACTGTATTGAGATGAAAAAGCAAAGGGCTACCATTTATATAGTGTAGGCTTCATGTCATACGCATTGTCTTTCTCTCAGAGGATGAACTGAACAATAAAATAGTTCTCTGAGGAATATGGGTAAAGCCATCCCCTATCCATCTGAATTGACTATGTAACCTCCTAAAGCACAAGGCGCAGGACTCAGCCCCTGGCTGTTTGGGCAACTTGATTTGCGTGTTTCTTACATCTGTAGCAGCGGTACCTGCTGCTGGTGCCCACTGTGAGCCTCTGCTGCTCTCTGTGAAGTGACCATTGTGCCTTTTCTTCCCAGATGAAAACAAACGCATCAGCAGCCCAGAGAGGAGACTCTACTTCCCAAGTTCACTTCAAGGTCATGCCCCACCTACCAATCGCCATGATTTTACTTACAGTTTCTGAATGTGTTGATATCTCTCTCTAGTCGTGAGTTTTGCACATAACTTTCTTTCTGCTTCAGTTTATGGAACATCTGGAATAACACCATCACAAAAAAACAAAAAACAAAAACAAAAACCCATGGCATTTTCTTCTCAGATTGTCTTGGGTGCATTTACCTCACTTTTCTCTGCTTTAAAATTCCCAAACTTTAATAACCATTTCCTACCAGTACATTCTATATACCTAGCATACGTAGCTGTGTGGGGCTGGAGAATTTCACAGGAGTTTGTTTTTAGGCAATAAAGACTATACTATCTATAAGATTCCCAGACCACTCCAACTAATTGGAATCACTGGGTAAGAGCATTAAGAGATAGTAGGCTGGAATTCTAGAGTCCAGTAGTCAACCAATGGACCACCACCCTTCTGAACCGGCTCAGACAACAAATTACCAACTGAGCATCTCTCCCTACATCCCCTATAGGGATCTCAGCATCCACACATCCACAAGCAGATGTACTATGGGCTCTGCCAGCCCTTCTATTCTCTGGGCACTTCCTAGCACAACAAATTAACAGCAATACCAACTAACCACTAAATCTGGATACTATTGTCTCTCTTTCTAAACCTCAGACATAGTAGCCTTCCACATCCTGGTGTCTTGCTTAGTAACTATTAGGGTTTTCTAGAAGAACACAACCAATAGAATGGTTGTTTCCACAATAGAGATGTTGAAGGATTGATAGCTGCCCAGTCTATGAGGTTAGATGCCTCAGGAGTCTCAACTTGGCTCTGAAGGTGTCTACCACCTCTACGTGAGACTCCGGGCTTTTCCCTGTTTCTCATGGTATCTTTTAGTAAATATCCTTGAGAGATGCAAGATAATGGAAAATGGACTGCCCAATTTCCCAGTGACTCCTTTAGTATGTAAGACTGAGTCCCAATCTGAAATGTACCATCTTTCATTGTATGGGGAGACATGGACGGTGGGCTTCAGCTTTCCTCTGCAGTATCACTGTTGACCTGGGCCTATTCACATCTCACAGTCTGGCTGTGATGTACACCATACTTTTGTATCAGTCTTGCATTAGACTGTGAGGTCCTCCCCTTTAAGGGCCTTTCACACAACACACTCAGCCTACAAAGTTCTTTATTACTGTACGGTCACCAAGAAGGAAAGAAAGACAAGGAAATGAATGACTCGGTGATAACACAGGCTTTATCCGTGGGGAAAGGCCTGAGAGGGGTGTTCTTCCATGCAAGAACAAGAGAGTCTATTAGTCTCTTTCAGGTGGGCAGAATGAGGAGAAGGCAGAAAGGGTTGACCAGTTGGCCATTGCTAGGGAAATAAAGGTGGCCGTGGCTTAAGACTGTCAACTGATTGATGATCAGCTCTTGTGGCCAGCCACCACTGGGGTTCAGTAGAACAAGGGCCAAGAATTTAGAACAAGTTACTTTAGTTCTGGCATCTAAATCACTTTAGCTTCAAGAATTATCATTGTTTAACCAAAATGGCATGGCCCTCGCTAAGACTGGGTAGTCTACCCACCCATAAACTCTATCAAAGGCAGCTCAAAGTTGTAAAGGAATGACTTGTTTTCAACACAGACTTCAAGAATTCTTCTTCTCCTCCTCTTCTTCTTCCCCATCCTCCTCCTCCTCCTCCTCCTCCTCCTTCTTTACAACCACCCAGTCCCTTTTCCTTTGAAGCCCTTACAGGATGAATGTTCCCCATCTCAGCAATTGTTGACTGACAGAGGGTATCAAGGACAGAATGGGGTTTGAGCCTGTTAGGTAATGGAATGAAAACTCTACTCAGTGGAAACCATCAGTCAAAGTTAGGTTGATCCAAGATTATCTTGACGTTGAATTTGGCACCAGTCCATAGGCCCTTGGTGTATGTAAAATGGGATCAAAGTGGAACACAATGAGCCTCCTAGCTGGAGGGACAGCTGAGGGTGGCAAGCTGTGGCCTCTGGCACCTGGAAACTTCCAACCTCCCTATCTTCCCCTTCCTGAATGTGACAATCTTAATGTGGGAATATGGGTCACATGGGAAACAGTGGGGGGATTCCTGAGGTTAGCCAGCCAGAGGCTGGGAGGAAATAGGACAGATCCTGGGAGGAGTAGAAATGTCAGGGACTCTTCATAGGAAGAAGGAAGGGGAGTGTCACTACATTAAAAACTCCCCATCAGCCTATTTGCCACAAGAGCCTGTATATCCTTGTACTACAAATCCAGAATCCTGCTTCCAGATTGCCTTGCAATAGCAAGGAGGTCCACATGAGGTACCCTTCTAGCGTTAAGCTGTCTACCTAAGACACTGAGACCACAGAAAATTCTTCATATCACAGATAGCCCCATCTTGGCTGCAAATAGGAGACAATGGGGGTATTAAAGCATGAATTCCATTTATGGCTTGCAACCTCTGTTGCTATCTCAGAGGCAATCCAGGGAGGACATAGGTTAGGGCTCAAGCTCACTTTGTCCCGGCACTCCCTCAGCAGGTCAAAACTGCATTTTCAAATGCCACATTTTGATTTAACCCCTTCAAAAGGAGTTGCCTTCTCTTGAAGAGGTTCATGTAATTGGAAACAGTCATTCTGGCAAAGACGGATGGAGAAATTCTTGGTACAACTCCAGCTTAAAAGCAGATCTATCAAGTGCAGTGGGACCCACAGAGGCTTGCCAGAGCCCGTGGATTTACACAGGAATTGAAGCATGGCAGACGCTTGGGTAGTTTCTCGAAGAGTGTGCAAACCTGAACAGAACTTTGCATATAAAAGAAGGAAAAGAGGAAATGGTTTTCCTTAATCCATAACAGCCATTTTTTCCCCCAAAGAAAAGTACACGTTAGGCATGCCAACACAAGCAAACAGCTTAATATTATATATGCTCAGCTATGGAGGTGATGAACGCTCTATCATGGTATATGGTGTGGGGAACACAGGTAGCCTCTCACTGTCATTTGTTAACATGTTTCTTAGCTTCTGGAAGCCTGCTTCTTTATAGAACTCTCAAAGTCTTTCAAATGTACTTACAAATTATACAAGGACATGCATCATGCTCAGGACAGTTTCTGGTATTTCATGTTGAGGATAACCTTGCAAGAACTATTGGTGATTTGACTTACTAAAATTAATGATAAGATCATGGTGACTTGCTAATCAAAATAGAGAAAGACCCACCAGCCCAGGCCAACAAGGTCTCTGGGTCATTTTGTTCAGTAGCCTCTGTGATCCATGGCTAGTCACGTGCTTCTGTTGGGACTCTGGGCACAGTCCTGATGTAGAACGGGACTCACATAACACCCTGCTTGGCTGTGCTCTTTTGGGTTCATGACATTTCCCTTAGAGGTCTGGCTGGTCTTTCCTAGGTCCCCATCTTAGCTCTCTGGCTCTAACCTGCAAAAAGTAACAACTATAAAAATTATGGTTGTGAGGTCCGTCGATACAGGCCTACTTGGGATATCATAGGCAGGAGGATTGTACATTTCAGGCCTACCTGGGATACAAAGCAAGTTCAAGGCTAGTCTGGGAATGCTATTGAGACCTCATTTCAAAACAAAGTTTAAAAAAAGGAGCTGAGAAGACTAAAAAAGACAAATATTTTATATTTTTTCTCATATGTGTAGTCTAGATTTAAGACAAATATAGAATCAACCTAGTTATTCATCAGTACATGAATGGAGAACAATATATATATTGTATATATGTATATATGTGTACACACACACACACACACACACACACACACACACACACACACAACACCATCCAGCTATGAAAAAGAATTCTATACTATCACATGAAGCAACGTGGGTGAAGATGACAGACTTTACGTTAATTGAAATGTCAGGCTAAAGGGACAAGTACTACATGTTTCCCCTTATATGTGGAAGCTCAGGAAGTTGGTTTCACAGACTTTAGAGAGCAGTATGGCAGCCAGAGAGGTTAGAGGGAGGGAACAGAGAGAGGGTTGTGAATAGGTATAGCAGACCAGCAGGATGGGATGAATAACTTTAATATTCATTTGTATGGTAAGATAACCACGGTTGACAGAAATTAATCATTTGTTTCAAAATGACCAAGAGAGAGAGGATTCTAGATGCTCCCAAAGAAATAGCAAATATTTGATACACCAATGCCTTGAGCCCATACACTCCACATATGTATCAAAATATCATACTGCACTCCCCAGAAATTTACACATTTTTCAATGTATATTAGAAGTCAAAAACAGCTTATTAGATTTGGCCATGAAGAATGAAGAGAGCTATAGTGCTATTCCTGTTCTCCTGGTTCAGCTCAATTGCTCATGGTGATCAGGTGGTCTAGGGTAGAGGGGTCTATGCAGTCTGCCTTTTCTCCCTGAGGTCCTGAGCCTGCTGTCACCTGAGGCTATTTTTATTCTCCAGAGTTCCTGACACCTGCACTTATGACAGTGACTCCCCAAATCAAAGCAGGGCTGTCTAGAGCTTCAGGACATCACTGTATGTCATTAATGAGCTCTTAACACTTGGAGCAGGCCCCTGGGCTATCGTGATCCATCTTAAAGATCCAGGCCTTGAACAAACAAATAAAGTGCAGCAGAGACAGGCAAAGCCTAGGACATGGTGAGCCATAAGAAAGAGAAGAAATGTATATGTATGTACACCCGCACCCCCCCCCCCACACCACATATGTACACACATGTATACTCATATACATACATACACATTTATCTATCAAGGCCTACTTATATGAGTGGCATTACTCATGTCATTTTACATATATTCTTCTCTCAACTATAGTCTATGAAAGCCCTATGATATGTACAGTATTATCAGTCTCACTTTATTTTTAATTAATTAACTTATTTATTTACTTTACATCCTGATTATAGCCCCCTCCCTCCTCTCCTCCTGGTCCCACCCTTCCTCCCTCTCCCCCCTACCCCTCCCCAATTCCCCATAAAAGCCCCCTACCCCCCCACTATCCACCCACCCCAGCTCAGCAAGTTGCATAAGAACTGAGTACATCTTCTTCCCCTGTGCTCTGGCGAGGCAGCCCTGCCAGCGGGGAGTGACTAAAAAGCAGGCAACTGAGTCCATGTCAGAGACAGCTCCTGTTCTTCTTTTTTCTTTTTAAATATATTTTATTAATTTATTCATATTGCATCTCAATTGTTATCCCATCCCTTGTATCTTCCCATTCCTCCCTCCCTCCCATTTTCCCATTACTCCCCTCCCCTATTACTGTGACTGAGGGGGACCTCCTCCCCCTGTATATGCTCATAGGGTATCAAGTCTCTTCTTGGTAGCCTGCTATCCTTCCTCTGAGTGCCACCAGGCCTCCCCATCCAGGGGACGTGGTCAAATACAGGGCACCAGAGTTCATGTGAAAGTCAGATCCTAGTCTCTACTCAACTGTGGAGAATGTCCTGTCCATTGGCTAGATATGGGTAGGGCTCCTGTTCTTCTTAATAGGGGACCCATACGAAGCCTGAGCTGTCGACTGGCTACATCTGTGTAGGGGGTGTAGTTCCAGTCTATGCATGGTCCTTGGTTGGTGTTCCAGTCTGTGCAAGCCCCTCTGGACCCTTGTAAGTTGCCTCTTTGGTCTTCTTGTGGAGCTATTGTTACCTCCAGGTCCTTCTACCTTCCCCCACTTTTCCATTTTAGACATGAACTTAAGGCTGGAGGTTTAACTAACTTGCCCAAAGAATGCAACTAGTGACTTCTATGTCAAGATTTGAATGAAGGTCTTTCTGACTACTTAAAACCATCTGGGCCATCCAAGAGAGATTCCCTTCTTTCCACAGGTTGGCAAGCTGTAGGCACTGGAGGACCAAGGCTTAGACTTTCCAGCAGAAACCTGATCCTAGGTCCTTCCCACCTGGTGCAGAGGGTTGGCTGTGCTTCCTTAGGACATGCACAGGTAGAATGCTGTCATGTTGGTGTGACTTTTAATCATTTTTAATGCCACTGACAATTTCTGTGCATTCAGGAGAAGAAATTCAACACAAAGCAGAAGAGTCTAACTTGCAAGGAATCTGTTTAATTTGGGACTTCCATCCAGAGCCATTCCAACCCACTGAAAGCATGGAAGGCATGCTACATTTAAGGAAATAAGTCTCGTGAGTCTGAGGATAATTACACAACCCGAAATTTATAGTCCCTAAGTCTCATTGGATGAAACATGTAGTGGAACAACAAACTGGCTAGATTGTGACTCATTACAAGAAGAATGAGGAATATTTATTGCAGTGATGGCCAACAAGGAAATACACAGCTTCAGATAGGATGCTTGGAGAAAAGATTGAAACATTTGATCCTTAATTTCTGTTCTTTTGTGACAATCATTAATACCTATCCCAAGTCAAGAAACACATAAAATTATCTTAAAACTAGATTTATATGTATATGTATGTATATGAAATCATCTTCTTCATCATCATCATCATCAATCGTGTGAAAGTGATCAGGGGAACCAGGCCAGCATAGGAGAACTGTACATTTCTTTATAATGTCAGAAGGTCCTTTTCAGTATGTGTGAGCCAAAGGTTTAGTTTAATTGGGAAGATGATCACATATCATATATAGCCCATAATATGTACGGATTAAAAGTAAAAACAAAATCTGATAGAAACAGCAACACTGCATTCTGGTCCAAAGTGTGCAAGCTGAATGTAATGGCCAAGCTTGTTTCATTGAACATACATTTGAGAGTTCATCTTAGAGGAGTTATCCATGGTAGGTGGTCGGTTACAAATGGCCCTGATGGGAACCATCAGGGAGGGCAGAGAAGTGGTTCCAAAGTGCTAGTGGGATACTTAGAATTATAGCAGACTGTCAAAACATGAATGCTGAAGGAGGCATCTCACTGAAAGCCTGAGCCGGTACACCGATCTGGAATACATTGATTTTTTTTTTTTTACAACCCATGTACTTAAGCCTTTGGCCATCAATGGCTTTTCTTTTAAACAATATTTATTTGTTTATTTTTATTTTATGTGCGTGAGGAGTGTGCCTGTCTGCATGTCTGTGCACCACATGTGTGCCTGGGGCCTGCAAAGGCCAGAAGAGGGTACCAGAGCCTCTCAAAATGGAATTGCAGGTGGCTGTGAGCTTCCATGTGGGTACTGGAAACCCAACTGGAGTCTTCTGTGAGAGCAGCAGCTGCTCTCAACTGCAGAGACACTTGTTTATCCCCGATTGCTGTTTTAAATACATAAACATCAACTATTTTCTCCTTACAAGGAACTTCAGCATGGAGCTTCTCATTTGCTTCATTCTCATCTGGAAGCAGCTGTCTGCTGAGTTTTCCTGAGTTGAGTTATGGCAACATATTGAAGGACAGGACAGGGCAGAAGCAGAAGTTGCAGAGAGTGTGGATGGCAGCAAATAGAACGTCAGTGACTAGCTGAGCACACCTTGAAGGAAGCCTACAAATTCCCAGATAGGCAAGTTCTGCTCACTCTATGGGTGCCCTGTTTCTAGCCATCCCTACATAGTGAAATTCCTATGTACGAGATTTCTCCCCAGCTATAGCTAGCAAAGAGCACAGGCTATTTAAAAACACATTAGATGCCAGGGCAAGAACAGATCTTATCATTTACACTTCTCATTCACAGAATGGGGAGATAAAGGTCCAGTGAGGAAAGACTGACACCCGGTCACACAGTGAATGCTTGGAACTGAAGGCAACATCCCTACTTTCACTGTGTAACCAAGCCATGTTCCTAAGCTCCCATCAGCTTTCTCTTTAGCTTCGTCTGTCTTCAGTGTATATTTTATATCTTTCTTCATGTTTCCAGTCATATGTGAGGCTGGCACAGCTTTCCAAAAGGGCTGAACTTTTCCTTTCTTCCCTTTTTATTTTCTTAATTGAAAATTGATTATTCTCTTATTCAATACACCCCAATCATGTCTAAACCACAGCTTTTTGTTCTTTCCTCTACTGTACTATCTGAAAGTGTTCTCTATTGTAATCCTAGCTCTAATTACCATTGAAATGGGGGTGGGGGGAAGCTTCTGTAGCCATCACCTATCCACAAGAACCTAGCTCTCGGGCTAGGGATGTGTGGCTCAGTGGATAAAAGCACTTACTTCATAAGCACGGGGACAGAGTCAGAATCATCAGCATCCACGTAAAAAAAAACCTTGCTGTGGCCACACACACACTCCTATAACCCAGCACAGTTGGTTTGGAGGTGGAGGATCTTTGGGGCTTGCTAGATGCCAGCCTAGTTTTAGTTAGGGTGAGGGGAGGAAAGAGAGAGGGAGGAGGAGATTCTGTATTCTCTCTGAGGTAAAGAATGACAGAACAGAACACTTGTTGCCCTTTGACCCCACGTATGCTTATGGTACATGTAACACATAGTATACACACATACCACACACAAACACACCCATGAAGAGTGCTTTCTCTCTCTCTCTCCAGACAGACAGACAAACGATACAGGGCAGCCAGTCCACCCAATGGTTCTGTTCCCAACCAAAATCAAGAGATGCAGAAATCATGGCTGATAGCTATGAGCACTTGAATCAAAATCTTTATAGAGGAATAGCTCTTATATTTATTGCTATCATGAAATTGAGGGATAAACAGAAAGATTATGCCTCAAAGAGGAGGTGAGCCGTGGAGAGATCAGACCACTAGCTAAGAGCTAGCAATAGATGAGGGTCATGGTACTCAAAGTGGGCTGATTGCCTCCCTACGACAGCTGATTTTTATAACTAACCTACCCACTGGATCCAGTATCCTTCCTCCACGTGCTTAAATCCAACAGTGGAGATAAAATTGTTACAGGGGATGAATGGTTGGTATGCTCATGGTGTTTGTCAAATTAACACACATTGGTGTGAATCTAGAGATAGCTGGGAAGAGGGAATCTTAATTGAAATGGCCCGTTGGCAAGTTGGTGGGGGTATTATCTTAATTAATGATTTATGTGGTGGTGGTGGTGGTGGTGGTGGTGGTGGTGGTGGTGGTGGTGGTGGTAGAGTGCCCACTGTGGATGCACCCCTTGGTGGATGGTCCTGGATGATGCAAGAAAGGAAATGTAGCAAGAAGCGAGGAGAAAGTCAGCAAACAGCATTTCTTTGTAGTCCCTGCTTCACCTCCTGCCCTGACTCCCCTCCATGATGGTGTGCAACCTGGGAGTTGTAAGCTGAACCAGCCCTTTCTTCCCAAGTAGCTCTTGGTCATAGTGTGTTATCACTGCAATAGAAACCCTAACTAAGACAGTGGGATTTTAGAGGTCTCTTGTCACAATTTCAAAGAGCAGCTCATGTCAAGGATGTTGTTCTGTCTTGGAAGAAATTCCAGCCCATTGGATGTGCACCATTTTCTGTGTGTGTGGCCCCTGCCTGCCTTTTCACCCGCACCACTTCCTAAACCCTTCTCTGAATTTATGCTCTTGACACACACATGTTGCTGTCAAACCTTTACTTTTTTCTCTTGAAAGGAATAAACAGAAAGTGATGTCCTCGAGGGGGGGGGGGTGTTTAGTGAGGAAGGAAGGACTCCATCCTCTGTTGCCAGGTTCAGATGCCCGCCTCTCAGAACTGTTTTATTTCATCTTCTTGGCCATTATCTGTTTTCTTCCCATTTTAACCTGTCCTTTTGTGCCGAGGACTAGTTCATCAACTATTCTCTCTCTCTCTCTCTCTCTCTCTCTCTCTCTCTCTCTCTCTCTCCCTCTCCCTCCCTCTCTCTTTCCCCTTTCTCTCATTTACCTATCATCTATGTCATAAACACTTTTAACTTTAAATATATCCATAAATAAAGTATATACGTGTGTGTGTGTGTGTGTGTGTGTGTGTGTGTGTGTACATATATGTGGCTGTCTGCAGAGGACAGAAAAGGGTATCAAATTCTCTAGTGCTGGAGTTACAGGCAATTGTAAGCCACTCTATGTGGGTGCTGAGAACCAAGCATCAAGAAGTCCTAACTGCCGAGCCATCTATCTATGATCAATGTAATAATAATAATATATGTAATATATATATATTCACCTAAATTTATATAATACAACATGTACAGATATCTATATAATATATTTAATCTATTATTTATAATATATTTTATCTATCCATCTATCTATCTATCTATCTATCTATCTATCTATCTATCTATCTATCTATCTTCTATTTAACTTGTCTAACTGCTGTATCTACCATCTATGCCTATTTATTTCTATTTATTTTTCTGTCATCTATTTTTCTTTCTATCTTTGGTTTTTCTGTGTTTGTTTAGGGGCTAGGAAAAAGCATAGGAATTCTGGTGTCGCTGGGCAATTTCAACATAGAGATAGTTGTCCACATTCTACACCATAGGCTTCCCTTGGGCAAGCCTGGGATGATCAAGGGCCAGCCTCAAGTCCTCTGTCCTCTGTTTCTGTGTTACTTTCAGGCCCTTTTCAGAATCTTCACTCCACCACAGAAAGGCCCTTATATCCCTCCTTTCTATGCAATGGTTTCCCTTGATCTGAGCCATTCAGGTCAGAGGAATGAATGCCCTTGGGTCATGAAGAGATGTAAGGCTGTTGGCAAGACAGAGCTGGGGGTTGTGGTCTGGGGTTTCAGGATATACCACCACGCCCACTTTCTTTTTAGTGACATTGCCTTTTTGAGCCCAATAGTAAGTATCAACAGCATTTCATATACAAAGATGCTTCAGGGGGTCAAGCTCATACCATCTTAAGCCAAAGTGAGAAAGAAAATATCTCCTCAGGCAGGAAGGGTCTTTGTCAGAGCTGCATGTGGTTCCCACTGTACACTGCAGATTCCTCTAATAACCAAGACGCTATGCTGTTATTTTTTGGCTTTTCTCTGTGTATCAGGGAGGACACTTATCCTAACATTTCTGGTTCTTGGGCTCTGTCATGTTTCTGAACCCTCATTTGAAGCTGTCTTCCTCTGCACTCAAACTTGTGCCCTTACACCTCATCATACTGCTGACTCTCGGGTATTTTCAGCACCTACAGGACCAAACATTTCTATTTCCCAGTCAGAAGTTAGCTGGCCATTTAGTAAAAGAAGTTGACAAGAGGCGGTCTGCTTGGTTTTACCCAATTCCTGAGTGTTTCTACGCTGATTTTACCAGCTCCTCATCTATCTCTGTGGTTAAGAGAGACTCAGAGTCAAACTCAAGGACATAATCATAGCTGATGTCTGGGAGACTGTACCATGCTTATTGATGCCCCATGTCTTAATCTAGGCATTGTAACCTTGCTTTTCATTATGACTGGACACTTGCCTGAAGCAACTTAAGGGAGAAGGATTTATTCTGGTTCACAGTTTGAGGGCACACACCACCATGGTGGTGAAAAAATGGAGGCAAGAGTGGCTCCAGGCTGTGGCAGCAGGAGTTTGAGGCTGCTTGCTCATATCTCAGTGTGTCATACATATATGCCAAAACATATGTGTATATAACTTGTTCAGTCCATTTGGTATTACATGTATATATATGAGTCCAGGGCTGACCATTTGGTACTAGGGGTAATCAATTAGGGCACTTTCCTAATTAAAATACTGTTAGAAGACTACTTCTCCTGCCTTCAGCATTTTTTAGTTGCATGAAGTTCTTTATCTAGGACTGATAAGGGGTTAGACTTATACTTGTTGGTGGGTATAAAGGTAACTATTTGGGATTGTAGTTAGGAATTATGCTTGTCTAGTGACAGTAGTAGGGTCTCCTCTAAGATCCATTACTTCAATACCCATGGGTTGTTGGCTAGGTTTATAGTATCAGGCATAATTTCTCTCCTGTTTAGCCTGCCTTAAGTCCAATTAGAGAGTCATTGGTTGTCACCAGATGTGAGTGCCACTATTGTACCCTTAAAGATATTGTGCCATGCTGGTCATTGTTGTAGTTAATTGATGCCATCACTAGAAAGGACTATTGATTACTTCCTGGTTTTGGAAGCCTGTCTATCACCTAGTACTATAAAATCTAGTCCCCAGGGAACAGTATCCTTAAAGCAGCTCATAAGAATAAAAACAGCCTCTAACCTCTCTCTGTTACCATTATTCTGGCCCCTCAAGGAAAACCATTCCTCATCAATATCATCTTACATTAATATATCCTCAATTCTCCACAAAAATTTTGGTATAGGTCTAGAATCCAATTGTTAAACTCAATCAGTCTCTTCAGTCTCCTGGGTTCTTTTAAAACAAGTGTGGTCAAACTTAAAGGGTCCTAACGTATGGTCTTGGAATGCCTGACATTCTAGATGCTTCTGATTGCTTCCTTGTACTTAGATCATGGTGACGCCTTCTAGTGGCATAAGGAATAAGGTGAGATATGCCTTTCTGCTTTCAAGGGAGAAAACTTGCGATGTCAGTTGTTCGTCTGCTGGTGACATTAAGTTTGGTCAGGCGGAGGCAGTGCTGTCTGATGAAGGAGAAGTGAAGAGAACGCTCCGGTGTTAACATCATGAATGGCACAAGGTAACAAAAGGACCTGAATTCCAGCTGAAAAGCAGCTGCCTCCCTTTCAAGAACAGAAGGCTTGCATTTTCCCTGCAGTCTCTTGTTTGCTAAGAGCATGCAGAAACACAGCTCTGTGTCTAGGGGCCTAGTTTTAACTTCCAGTAAAACTAGGGCAAAGTTCCTTTAGGCTTGATATCATTTCTTTTAAGCCCAGGCTCAGCGTCGAGTGCCTGAAACACTTAGGAAATTGTTGTGCGTAGTAACAAAGGGCAGAATAGCTAACCCCTGACATAGTTTTCTTCTTTGCTATGGCCACTGAATGATTTAATATTTAATATGATTGTGGTCAAACCAAGTCTGATCGGAGCAAGCCTGTAGCGGTTCTGGCGCCCCACCAAGTGGCCAGGAGCCCAGTGTGATATAATGGTGGTTTACTCGCGAGCCTGGAGAGTAACCTTTCAGGCTGGTTGGACTCAAACACCACTTAGCATTTCCTAGCAATGATATGTAATGCATTTGGGAAGCCTGCGTGAATCACCCTATTAGATCATGTTTGCTATGGGGCCACAATACAGAAATACTGCCAACAACTCTGGCAGAGCCCCCTTCGTTTAATAAGTTATTCTTCCATCCTCTCAACAGCTCCATGCAGTGCCCTGGGAAGGATGGCTTTCCATTTGCAGATGAGGCAATGCAGGATCTCGGAAGTTAAGCAACTTGAACAAAGTCACAAAACTAATGAAATGTTCACCATACACCCCAGACCTTGAGGTTCCACTCAGGTGGCTTTGGGAATTGAGCAGAGGCTGACAGCTAGTCAACGGGTTGAACAAGTTTGTGTTGTTGTACTGGGCTCCAGCATCGCTTAACTGATCAGAGAGGGACTGTTCGTGTTTGGCAAAGCTATGCAGGAGGCATCTACTAGACCTGTCAAACTATTTCCTACAAAGTCAAGAGAATCCATCCTGCTTGTCCCTGTAGCATGGAGGTTAGGAATACAGGCTTAGAGTTCAACTCAGATTTGATCCTTGCCTCTGCCTTTCACTGATGTGTGACCTAGAGTGGGTTGTTTAACATTGTTTGGTGTGGTCTTCATCAGTAAAATGTGTATAATATCAAGATCTACATATAGGTGTTTGGGATGAATATTGAGTCATTAAATGCAAATTATTTAAGTCAGCCATAAGCCCTCTATACTACTTAGTTTGTCATGTACTAATACACTTAGTAAATGCCCCATAAACAATCCATATGAGGTGTTGAGACATTTCGTTCACAGTGATGGTTGTTTGTGGGTGACCCCAGTAGGACTTCATGCACATTGTGACAGCACCTGCAAGATGCAGAGAAACTCCCTGATGGAGTCACCCTTGGAGAGTACTTACTCATGCCAAGAGAGAGCAGAGACATGTAAGAGATATGTGTCTGGCCCTCGGGCTGGGGGGCTGAGTATGAAAATCTATTCAAAAAGACAAAAAACCATTGTAATACTAGCCAAGTAGACAGCAGAGGAAATGGTCACGGGGAGGGCATAAGAAAGAGAAGAGCAGTGTAGGCCTGACAGAGGTTAACTAACTTACTCTATGGTCTGGGGTAAATATATCAAGCCATTCCTCCCTTCTCCTTGCTGACCATGCATGGATGCCAACTCCTCCTTACAAGGGCCAAATTGGTGCTAGTGTCAGGCTCTGTGTGTGCCAGAGCAGCCTTGCTCGTCCACTTGTTTTTAGGCCTATCGACCTGCTCAATTATCTACTGGCCCATCCATCTCAGCTCACACATCTTCACAACTCCCCGTCCATCTCTCCATCCACGTGTGCATCTGTGCATCCACTCGTCTGTCTTCTCATCTGTCTGTTTTCTACCATTCTGCAAAAACATTCTGCAGAAAACATACAACATGCGTATGTTGCATGAGCATGCACAGAGAAAGAAGGTGTAGGGGAAACACACATCACATGTGTTTGCATGAGCAAACACAGAGAAAGTGTGGGAGAGTGAGGGAGTGTGGATGGCAAGAAGGAAGCAACTGAAAACTGTATTGGAAGGACATAGCTGGCTGCTGTTACAGCTGATCTACGAATCTGGATTCTTCATGTTCTTTTTGCAGTGCAGAGGAACAGAAACTCATGTTCTCAGTCCCTTAAGAGGTTTTACTTCATGAGAGTTTCCTGAGCGTCAGTGAAGAGGCAGCGGTAGGATATTTAATCCAATGGCTGAACTAAGTTCGAATCTTGTATCTCTCACTCTACACCTGCTTAACCTTTGACAAGTCATGGAGTCTGGAGCCGATGTTCCTAATCTGTAAAGAAATGGGACAAGCAAAATAATTCACTTCAAAGGCCTCCTCCCAGGAGCATCAACTGAAATCATATCCCTAGAATTTTGCACTGTATGCATCACATTACTGTTCTTCAAGAGAGGGTAGTACTTGCTCCTGTGTGTTGTCTTGAGACAACACCTCACTAGGCATCCCAGGTTGTCCTGGAAGTCTCCATGTACGTAGCCTAGGCTGGTTTTGAACTCTTGACTCCCCTGTGTTAGTTTTCTGAGTGCTGGGACTATAGGCATGCTCTGCTACACCCAGATCTTGGTTGTCATCAACCCTGGGGGGGTGGGGAGGGGGGTTATAAGGAATCTGTTGAATGTGGGCAATCACATACATTTGCTTAACTTCCCATGTGAAGGAGACACAGGAAAGTTGATGACCAAAGCAATGATGATCAGTGGCTGCTGTTCTCTGACAGGCAGGGTAAGACAAATGGTGTCCTGTCTTTCCCACTGGTGAGGACTCTGCTTTCTCATGTCCCCAGGTTCAGTCACTGAGGATCCTGGGCCAGCTGCTCTTCCCTGTGACCTTGGCAGGAAAGCAAAGTCTGAGAAAACCACTGAGTCTCACCTATATTCCTTAGCAGTCACCATTCACACGGAAGGATGACGGACTGTACAGGAGAGGGAGTGTGCTCCCCTCCCCTCCACCGAGGTCCCCTTATGGAGGACAATCTTTCACTCTTAACCTTGTAACTGGCTTGTACCTGACTTGTACGCAAAAAAACCAAAAAACTGTACATCCCAAAGACAAGTTAGATCATCAACTCTCCTTGAAAATCAAGGGATGTGAGGCTGGGGACAAGCAGGGCATGCTGAGGCTAATTCTAAGAATCAGAGCTCTTGACTTGGTTGTGAGCACACATAGTTGTGTGTGTCGGGGGCGGGGAGAAGAGGATAAGCGGTGGACGTTCCTCCTTTGTTTTTACGTTTCGGAATCACGCAAATGGCCTCTGGGCTCCTCCGGCAGCTGTGGGCCATGATTCAGCAAGCAATGAATTATATCCTTCAGCCACGAGCAGAATTACAAATATCTTCAAGATGTTCAGTGCTCCGGGAAAGGGCAGCCAACTTGTGCTGGCTCTGAGGGTTGCCTCCTGTCTGCACAAGAATGCAGCACCCCTCCCTCCAGAGTGGAGGGAGAATACGGCTGGCTGAGGGGAACAGGCATGCTCCATAAGAGAAGCGCATGATTTAGAGACATAGCCAGGGCCAAGTGTGGGGTAGGTTGGGAGGGGAAGGCCCAGGGAGGAGAATGGGCCCTCAGCCAAGCTCTTCAGGTGACATCGTCTTAGTGTCTGAGGACTAGCACTAGGTGAACCTGATGTTCCTTGATGAAAGCTGGCTCACCTCAGATGCAAATATTTATTGTGCACACCCCTCCCCCAATGTAGGAATAGATAATCAAGACGTTGTAGTCATTAGCACAAGATGCAAGCATATGAGGGAGCAATTAATTAATTAACCCACACAGATTTATTGAGGCATTTGGGCACAGGATGGCATTGAATAATAGCTTCAAGTTCTGTCATTTGAAAAAGGCTTACCCTTGAGGTGATGATGCCTGGGCCCCCACGGCAGCCTCTCACCACCTAGTTTTGAGGCTATTGTTTTTTTTTGGGGGGGGTGCTGTGTAGGGTTTGTCTTCCCATTAAACTGTGAACAATGGAGGGCAAAGGTTGGTTTGTGTTCATTATACTATGACACCTCCTCTCTCAGTGCTTTTCCTGCCTTGATAACTAGGAACGTGTAATACAAATTTGCCACATGTGGACAGGATCGAGCTGAAGTGGAGCTAAAGCGAAGTGAATGCCCTCAGCATCTGTCTTTGATGTATCTAATTCTAATGGACCTCGTTACTCATGGGACTGTCTTCTCACCCAAGTTTGGATCGCAGACTCTTAGCATGCTCTTGAGAAAGCAGTTCTTGGCTCTTGTATTATCTCTCTCTCTGCCTCCTCTCTCTAACATCTATCATCCATGTTCACTCTAGAACACGTATGTACGTATGCCTGCCATGCATGTGTGTGGAGGGCAGAGAACGCCTTGTGGGAATCGGTCTTTCCTTGAACTCAGGTCATCGGGCTTGCCAGTAAGCACCTTCACCCGCCGAGCCAGCTTGTCAGCCTTGCTCTCATGCTTTGAACTCTTCTTAAAATGGGTCCGGCATCCTTGTTAGAATTCTGGAGAATGTTCGCTCGGCGTTTATTTAAGAAGTTCATATCTTTGTATTCCAGTTGAGCACACTGGGTGGAAGATTAAAGCAAGGTGTGTGATTAGGAACGTGCCCAAAGCAAAGGAGGCTGGTGGTGATTTCAGGCCAGATCTGCTCTGACAACTCTTTTCTATGGAGAAAGAAACTAGCCTTCCCTTTATTAACAAGACAAGAACAGCAAAAAGCGTCAGTTTATCTGAGTCAGCTAGAGTGAGTTCTTCTCTCTCAGGGGGGACCATTTGCTTATACGTATGCTAATTATTTGCACAGTCCAGCATTGAGAAAGCCTTCTCAACATTTTAGCAATATTCTTTTTCCTTACTGAAAAATTGGGTTTTATTTTGAGACAGGTCTCATTCTGTAGCCCAGGCTGGCCTTGAACTTGTGGCAATCCTGCCCTAGACTCTTATATGCTAGGATTAAAGGTAGGAGCCATTGTGATTGGCATTTTTTGTCTTTGCATTTTAACATTAATGTAGTAATTGTAATATTAATGGCATATAGCATACAGTGGTTTCCCAACACACATACACACATATGCATATGCATAAATGTATATATATATATACACATGCGCATGACACACACATATCTATATCTATCTATTCAGTGTATGTACACACACTACATGCAGTATGCTGGTTCTTGATTTTAAACCTAGAGTCACAACCATGTGTGTGAGCACTTTATTACTGAGTTCCAGCCCCAGACCCCATAGTGTTTCCTGATAGGCTGTCTAGAGGCTGGCTTTTATAGTATTGTCATGTTTGATGCTGAATATAAGTACTTTTCATCATTTGAACTGATCTAAGTTCAATTTTAGCTGTGTGTAATAGAAAACGCCAATAGAAGCAAGGAAGATGACCCCATGAGTAAAGTGACTGCTGTGTCATATGAAGACCAGCACATACTTTTATGTGACTTGTGTCTGTAATGCTAGCACAGAAGACAAGTAGAGACAGAGACAGGTAATTTCCTGGCACACATGTGCCAGCCAGTGTTGTCAGTCGAGGAACTCCAGATTCAGTGTGTGACCCTGACTCAAAAAATAAAGTGGGGAGCAATGGAGGCTGACTTCCACACATGCACATATGTGTACACACACACGCACAGAGAGCGGGGGGGGGGGGGGGAGAGAGAGAGAGAGGGAGAGAGAGAGACTAATGACATGAGCAGAATGAGTGTTGTGTTTTGTTCGTTTGTTTGTCAACAAAAAAAAATGTCCAGAATTAGTACAGATCCAGGAATGGTGGCTTAAAGATCTTCAGAGAGAGACAACCAGACTGGGCCTGTCTTGTTGTTAAATATGAATTGAACATATTTTTACTCAAGGTTAACTCCTGGCTAAATATGACCAGAGTAATGTCTTTGAAACCCAGTCTTCATCCACTGCAGCTCAGAGGCCCTTGAGTCCTCCAGGGCTGTCTGTGACTTCTTGGTGCCTGGAAGGTAGGCGAGCAGCCTTAGCTAACTCGGGGGACTCTGCAAGGTGTGATTTCACTCTGTGATTTGGATGGAGAGCAGCCCGCCCTGGTCATGCTGCTCAGTGGAAACCAGTTTCACACAGACACCTATCCTAAACGTGGCCCACTTTGGCCCATGCTTGTTCTTTTAGAAGGAATGGAGGCACCAAGACCTTTGGCTCCTACCTGCTCAGCCAGCTCAGGGCCTAATGGCAACAGCACCTCTCTGGCTCGTCCCTGTCCCTGTTGCCTTGGATGCTCAGCCTGTGTCAAACCTAACTTCTCCCTGGTCTCTGCTGCCTGGTCCTCTAGGTGCTGGCCACACCCACCCTGGCTCTGCAGCCTCCTGACAGCCCTGTGCTGACCTCTAACATATCCCTTTCTGC
The DNA here is from genome assembly GCA_907169655.1 of Acomys percivali. Lineage (NCBI taxonomy): Eukaryota > Metazoa > Chordata > Mammalia > Rodentia > Muridae > Acomys > Acomys percivali. The sequence goes on along the minus strand of OU015749.1, from coordinate 107,251,226 downwards.
TTCAGTCAGTTTCTGTTGCTCACAATCATAGAACTCTGGAGAGTTGAAGGCAAGTTCTCTGCATCAAAAATAAACATGACCCATGTGTTGTTGTGTCTCTGTTCTGGCCATGCCAACCCATGCTCACCTCACTCTACCTGACTTCTTTATACCAAAAACTATTTCTAAAGCGAACTATTATTTCCAAAATAAGTTAATTCAATTAAGTAGATTATGGCTAAATGCAAATAAGTACGTTTGGTGTTGTACTGTGTGAATTTTTAAACCTGTAATTGTGTGATGGTCAAAGGGTAAAACGTATACAAGAGTGCACACCAGTTTTAGGTAGTGGTCACATAGAAAGGGAGGGACGAGAAAGAGAAGTGACTGGGATTTCAGCTGGTTCTATAGCAATTTATATGGAACTAGTTTTAAATGAATACCTTCATATATCTTTAGGGTGATAAAAAACACTCGACAATATCTGTGATCTGTGTTTAGGGTCACTGACCTGGGTCCAATCCAGACTCTGGGCTGTGCCACCACAGGTACGAGTGTAAGCTAGCTATCAGCTTTGCCATCTGTTAAATAGGAATGGTAGTTTCAACTATTTTATAGATGTCCTGTGAGGATTGAATTGCGTTAGGAAAAAAAAAAAGTTCTGCCGTGGTAAAAATAAAAACTGTCTAGTGCGTTTTAACAATCAGCTCTAGTCTTTTTTACTTTTCTCTTCTCTTCTCTTCTCTTCTCTTCTCTTCTCTTCTCTTTTCTTTTCTTTTCTTTTCTTTTTGAACAGGTTGCATAAATGGACAAGGGCAGGGGTAGACAGGGACATGGTGGTGGGATGGAGGCCAGCGAGGAAGCCAAGACGGAGGTCTGTGCCCCACCAGAGCTCCAAGCATTGTGGGAGAGCGAGTTGCCGGGTGACTGAGAAAGTACACACCAGCAGAGGGCACGGAGTAACACAGCTGGAACATATTCATGGAAAAATAACCCAATGCCGCGGGTGACCAGGCTCAGCGGTAGGTGCTGGGAATCATGACAGCTAGAAACCAAGAGAAGTGCAAAGGGACACAAACACCTGCTCACAACCAGGCCTGCCTTGCCCTCTGCCTCTCTCGTGGGGCTTCTCCACCCCTGGTCTGCCTTTTCGTGTTTTCTCTTAGCCCTTTCCGCTCAGGTTCCGGACGGTGCATACTTCATTTGGAACACTCTTCACCCACACTCTGAGATTTTAGAAATGATACGGCTTAAACGAAGGCTTGCCCTCCCAAGCGCAGGTGCTAAAATGTTATGGACACATTTTTTTGAACAGGTGAGGCCCTTTTGAGATGATCGGCCCACGATGGCTCCCATCCAGGTGAACTGAGTTAGATAACCCTTATAAAAGAGCTGAATTCAGGGTTCGCTGCTTTTCTCTTGACTTTGTGCGGCTTGAGTGTGTGCGGCAGGGACGCTTCCCCATGCCAGCACCCCACTCGGACTTCCAAGACCCCGCGACTGTGAATTACCATATGGTGGTAAGTATTCAGGCTGTCACAGCAGACATGGGGCAAGTGCAAGTTGTGGTGACCTTAGAGGCTGCTGTAGGTTCACAGATACAAATCCTGTAACGGCGGCGTGAGTGCAGGCTTTCGGAGAGGTCAGCTTTGCTTTGGGGGAAGCAAAGCTTTTGGGGGGAGCGGCTGGTTCAGGTGACTCATCACCTTTTGCCCTGATCTCCTTTTTGCCTTTCCTGGGTCCCATCCTTCCTTATTCCAGCAGCTTCATTTTAAGTTTCTTATAGAATTCAATTTTTTTTTCTCATCCCTCTGCGCTCCCTTCTGTCCTTAGATTAAACAACAACAACAACACTTCTAAGAGACTGCCATAATCTTGCCCTAGTCTGCCTTTAGCCGATTTCAGCATGGCTGCACTCACCCCGACATCCAAGGTTTCCCCATCTTTTTTCCCTTTCAGCACCTTGCCCTCACTGCTCTCCCAGGTCCCCGCGTGTCTAATTTCCCCATGCTTAGTGGTTTACCTCAATTGCCATTTCCTTTCTAGGACCTTCTTGGATCTACATTCCTTTCTCCTCAAGCTGGACATGAGCAATTAATTTATAAAATGCCTCAGCGTGGTAGGCATGAGGGGACCAAGCAGCAATAACACAGGGTCCCTTTGCTCTGTCAGCGCCTGAGCAGGCAGGAAGGCAAGACAAAAACCAGAGACCCTAACTGTGGGGCAAGTGAGACATGAGCCGTGAGAACAAGGCCACGTGGACACTCTTTAGAACAATTGGCATCTCTGGACTCTAGCTTGCCTGTATCTTTTCTCTGCCCCAGCCCCCACCCCCACCCCCCACCCCCAGCCATACTCTGCACTGAGGCAGAATGTTGACTCTGATGGATGTGTGTCCTTGCTCTCCTCCTCAGACCCCTCCACAACCATGGCTAAATCAAAGCAGCATCCCTGCTTTCCTGACTCCCAGGGCACTCTGCAATTGTCTCCCGCGACCTTTCTGTGTCTCTCTACTTTTTTTTTTTTTTTAAATCCCTCCCTCTTCCTTGGCCTCACTACTCTAACCTTTCCACTCCTTAACTAGGTCAAACATTTCCCTTCTTAAGTCTTTGAACCCACTTCCTCTAAAGTCCTTTCTTGGTCATCTAGGTATGAGTTTAGATAACACCTGCTGGGAGAACCCTTGCTTCACTCACCAGTTTAATCCTCTTCCCTGGATCACTCTCTTAAATCTTGGCCTCTTGTGTTTTCCCATCTGGCTGCTGCCCCCCCCAATCCCCCCCCCCACTCCCCCAACCCCGCTAATGTGAGACTGCTGGGGCAGAGGCCTTGCTTTGTGGTTCACAGCTGCATCCCCAAATGCAGCTGCTGCAGGGCACAGAGGGGTGCTCCAGAGTTTTGTTTATGATTCAATGGTTTGATAGTGTGGGGGAGGGGGAGGTCCCAAGTCCGGGGAAGTGCCCATTGCTTAACTGGCGGTTTCAAGTTTCCAAGGGCAGGTGCCTTAGCTGTTTTGCTCACCACTGCATTTCTGGTGTTTTGGTCCATCATGGGTGTTCAGTAGCCACCTACAGAATGACTGTAAGGCCTAAGACACAGGCTGCAGGGGCTCCGTGTGGCTCGTCATGTAGGATCTTGAGTGTGGGTCAAATGAATTAGTGTTTTCGTCTTTTGAAAAGTGGCGAGTCATTGAAGGCTTTTCTTGCTGTGCGTTTACTTTTAAAAACATATGTGTCTATTTTAGCTTCTTATTTCGATCTTGAAATATAGATCTCCTGGGAAGGAGTTGCAAGGAAATGTACAGTGATGTCCCTCCCCCCCCCCCCCCCCCCCCGAGCCTTTCTCCCAGACTCTTCTAATGCTTCTGTTTTATATGGCCACAGCACAATGTTGAAAGCAAGATATTGACAATACAATAATTCATAGAATTGACCAGATTCCACCAAATTACATGCACCAATCTCTGTGTACATGCTGTGCAGGAGTGTAGCTTCATGCAGATTTATCAAATGCAAATGATGTATGGGCCATAAATATCTCAAGATTTCCTCATTCTCACCAGGAGCTGAAATTTCCAGAATACGAGCTGTATTTAGACTTAAGAAGTAACAGGAAGATGAGCAGAGGGCTAAGGACATATTTGAGGAATATCAACATTTAAGGGCACTAAGATCTTGAATCCAGTGAAAGCTATTTTACTGACCAATAGGTGAATATCGGGCTACCTTTGTATCAGTTGCTCCAGCTGAGTGAAGCCTGGCATGTGTTGAGGTGGGTGGGGTAACAGAAAAGACAGCAGTGTAAGTAGTATATACTTCTAAGCTGCCTGGCAACAAAATTAAGCACCTGTGGTGGGTGGTATAGGATTGCCCAAGACTCAAGAACCTGTAGTGGTCAGTTTTAGTTGTCAGCTTGATTGGATAAGAAGCACCAACAGCATTCGTGTGTGGCACATCTATAAGGGTGTTTCCAGAGAGGATTGACTTAGGGGGAAAAGGGACTTCTGGATGGGCTGGTGTGCCATTCTACAAGTTGGGTTCCAGAACTAAGTGAAAATGGAAAAAGGATATAGCCAGCTGAGTGCTGACATCTCCATCCTCGGCTTTTTTGGTCCATTGATATTCGAGTCCCAACCTGCCGAAAGCCATTCCTGCTGGCAATGTCTTCTTCACCATGGTGGGCTGTGCCCTCAAATCCTGATTCAAAATTGCCCTTCCTTCCTTCCTTCCATCCTTCCTTCCTTCCTTCCTTCCTTCCTTCCTTCCTTCCTTCCTTCCTTGTGTTGCTGCTTGTCAGGTATTCATTACAACGAAGTCATTAATATAGTCCCACGATACGTGGTGGTTCTGTGGTCATGGGAACACACTTCCCTAGCGTGCCATTTCCATGATTCCATACATGGTAACTGGCTGAATGCAGATGTGGTCTTGCCTAATACTCCCTGCTTGAGAATAGCCAAGGAGCTTTAGACCTGAGGGAAAGCAAAAATGTGTGAGTAGGATGGAAGGTACTGGAAGAGGAACGCAAAGGTGGAGGACAGAGGAGCCTGCGTGGCTAATGGAGCAAGGCCCCAGAGGGGAAAGTACGAATGGGAGATCAAACTGATTTAGGTCAGAATGGGGAGAGAGGGTGGTGGTGGTGGTTAAGTACAGGAGCTGGCCACTGAGGACGAAGTTCCCAGTGAGGTTGGGGGGCGGGGGAGAATCCATGAAAGAGTCTGTTGGTTGTTCAAAGATGACTACTCAAAATTCTTCAGTCATCTTTGTCCGCAGTACCAGCCACCACATGCTATACCACGCGTTCTGCCTCTTGTTTTAAAATTAGCTTGTATTGATTGTATATAATGATGGGTTTGGTTTTAGCATTCTCATACATTGTAGATAATTTATTTGGATAATACGCATCTGCTGTTGATTCCAATGAAATTAATTAGGCTTTCTTACATGAGCATGGGCAATCTACCTGCAGCTACACCACTGAAGAAAATGTCTCTTCCCCAGCAACCACTAACTGCCTACAGGTCATGCCTCCTGACCCTTTTCCACTTTCTACTTCTAGCTCTAAGTTCTCTAGTGTATGAGTATGGGGTGTGTAGGCGGCACGAACCTTTCCCTTCTCCTTAAGGAAATGTTAGTGGGCTTATCTTGTGATGATCTTTTGTAGTTGATTGCAGCTGTTGAGCGTTCAAGAAGGCAGTGCCTATGTCACACCTGTAAGACAGTGTTTCATAACAAATGTGCCTTTGTCATTTCTTATAAGGACATGACAAGCGATCTCATTCAGTCATGTCACCAGCATTTATAACAGTGCCCAGCACATAACAGGGTTCAATGAATATTTTTTGATATTTTTTTGAGTATTGGACCGAATGAACGAGAAGACACAAAAATGACTTGAGTATTCTGGGTTGCCCAGCTGTAGTTTGAAGCAATCCTTGTCTCCTCTGGCCTGGCCCTATCACTTAATCTTGCTGTTGGCCACCTCTGTCTTAAGCGACTTGTACTCATATCTACTGTCGTACTTTTATTCATTCTAGTGTGTTAACTACACAATAAGTGTTCAGGAATTACTAGCTGGGTTCATGTGAATGAGGCACTAAGCGCTCTGGAGCCATAAAGAGTCATTTTACATTTGATTTTCAGTCCAACGTCTTGTGACTTGTCTGTCAGTGTTCTATTGCTATGAAAAGACACTATGACCACAGCAACTCTTATAAAGGAAAGCTGGCTTATAGCTTTAGAGGTTTGGTCCATTATCATCATGGGGGAAGAATGGGGGCACACAGGCAGACATGGCGCTGGAGAGGTGGCTCAGAGTTGTATATCAGGGTGGGCAAGCAGCACAAAAACATAGTGAATACTGGGTCTTGATTGGACATTTGAAACCCCAGAGAGCCCACTCCCCAAGTGAGACACTTCCTCCTACAAGGCCACGCCTACCAGTTCTACTCCATACGCATTCAAATGTGGGCCTATGAGGCTATTCTTATACAATTCACCACACTTGTGTACAGGAGTTGGAATACGGCTGTTTGGGATAATTGAATTCTGTTCTACCTTTAGGCAGCTTTCCGGCTACGGGAATGTGATCTATCCACCACACTTCCTCTCTGATAAAGAGTTCATGTGACTATTCCTCACATATCTTGCTGTCTCTTCCCAACCAAAATTCTAGTTCCTTTGGGATAGGAATTTCCTGCCTTGCTCCCCAGAGATTTAGACATTGTCAGATTATGCTTCTGTGGGAAACCCCAGTAACCCGTCTAGCAACATATAGGTGGCTGGAAGCCCTGGTTTTGATTAGTCTTTTCTAAAGTTCTAAAGCCATCCCCTGTGTGTGGTCCAGCAAAGTTTGAATTTAGGAGCTAGTCTGTCATCAGAGCTGAATGCTATGCTAACAATGAAGAACATCATTGCCTAACATGACTATGACTTAGTCTTGCTAAGCCACCCACCCCCTCCCCCCTTAGAGAGATGCTGGATTCCTTTGGTGGATCACTGGCAAGTACATCTGGTATACCCTTGTATGTTTTCACAGATAAAAATAATACACAAGGTATCACCACATTCTTCATCCCTTTTATTCCTTATGCCAGGTACTATTTTACAGAGTTCATTCATTAGCTCTGCTATCAAGAAGGGGGAAAATGGCCTCAATTGAATAAGGCTATGACTTAACAATGAACTCAATAATGTCCGTTTGAAAGTGTATTGAGATATAATTAACATATAGTAAAATACAGAGATCTTAAAGGTTAAGTTGGAAGACTTTGTTTTGTTTTGATGATGGGTCTTTGCTGTGGAGCCCAAGATGCCACAAGATTAATTCTTGCCTCAGAAAGCTGGTTAACTCAGAAGCATTTTGACCCTTGTAGACACATATATAACCAGTTCCCAAACAAGGCAGAACATTTCCATCACCCTAGAAGTTGCACCTTTGCTATATATTAGTATTTCTGCTCCTGAGCTTCACATAATGGAGTCATAGAGTATGGTGGTTTTAATGAGAGTGGCTGCTATAGGATCATATATTTGAATGTTTGGTTCTCAGTTATTAGAACAGTTTGGGAAGGACAAGGAGATGTGGCCTTGTTGGAGTAAGTGTGTATGTGTGTTTTTTTGTTTGTTTGTTTGTTTGTTTGTTTTTAGAGGAGAGGTTTCAAAAGCCCATGCCAGGACAATGCCTTCTCTCCCCTCCCCCTCTCCTTCTCTCCCCCTTTCTCTTCATACCTCTCTCCTCCATCCTCCTTTCCTTCCATTCCTCTCTCCCCTGCTCCCTACTCCCTGCCCCATCCCCTATGGCCTGAACCTTGCTGATCACTTACTTAGCTACTGTTCCATCGCCATGCCTGAACACCTGTTACAACACTCTCAGGCCCCAATTAGATGCTTTCTTCTGTAGGTTGCCTTGGTCATGGCGTTTCATCACAGCAATAGAACACTAGCACTGTACCAGAGTATTGCTATGACGGGCCTGGCCATGCTGCTTATTGGTGAAATGTGGGCTTTGGATTAGGAAAGTAGTTAAATGTTGTAAATGGGGCCCAAAGGGCCATCCTAGTAGGAGAAGGAAAGACAGCAATGCTGAGTGCAGTGTGGCCTGTGGAAGCCCAGGTCATGAAGATTTGGGGGGAACAATATTCATGTTAACAGCTGGGCTACAAAGCCATTCATGTGGTGTTTTGGCAAAGAATGTGGCTGTGCTTTGTTCTTGATCTTAGAAACTGCCTGAGGCTAAGTTGAAGTTTTGGAATAGAATCATTGGCAGAGGAATTTCAAGACAGCCTCGTATTGACTATGCCACATAGTTATTAGTGATCACTTTTATGCAGCTCTACAGTGAAAGGGGGCAATCTGGGGCAAAAAGAAATATAAACAGTTTGAGAAAAGGAGCAGCAGGGGCTGTAATCCTGGAGCCGAGTCTTATCTTTGAGGAAATGAAAAGTTTAAAGAAACATCTGATAGTAAATGGAATAAAGGGAGTGGAAACCTTAGGGCAAGACCCCACCCAGCTAATTCTGCAACCCCTGAAAGGAAAAGGGATTTCATAGGCCTAAACACCAATGGAAAGCTTCTACAAATGTAATTTAAGGAGGAGACCTGGTTCCTGTCCTAGCTCCAGACATGTGGTTCTGGATTGAGTGTCAAGAAAGATACAGGAAAGAAGTTCTGGAATCTTCCTCTATGGTTAAGAAGAACTGCTAAGGGCAGGCTTGTCCCTGCATGGAGGCCCAGAGAGGCCATTGGGTTAGCTGGGAAGGTGAAACCTGAATTAACACAATTGGAGACCCCCTCCCCCCTGAGATGTTGGAGATGCCAGAGTCATGGGATGCCTGCTGAGGAGAGCTACTAACAGGAAGTGGAACCAGCCCCAAAGAGAGAATGCTGCTGTGGTCAGCAAGCCTGGAAGAAGTAGGAGATCTGAAGAGCATTTGCTATTAGACGTGGAGATAGAGAATTTGGAGTTTGTCCTTCTGGGCTTCAGTCTTGTTTTAGTCTAATTTTTTTTTTTTTTTCTTTTCACTGTGCTCCCTTCTCTCTTCTTTTGGAGTGGTAATGTATATTCTGTGCTTTTGTATGTTGAAAGCATGTGATCTGCTTTTTTTTTATGATTTTGATTTTGACAGAAGATTACAGCTAACAGATTGCCTTTAGTCTCAGCGTCTTTGAACTTTAAAAACAGTGCTGAGACTAGGAGAGACTGTGGGGACCTTTGGAATTGGAATGGAGGCTACAGGCTACAGGCAGTGGGGTGTCGTGATTTGAATGAGAATGGTCCCCATAGGCTCCTAAGTTTTAATGCTCAGTCCCCCCCCCCCCCCCCAGTTAGTAGGACTGTTTGGAAGCATGAGGAAGTGTGTCACTGGGGGAGGCGGGGACGAGCCTTGAGGTTTCAAAAACTCAGGCCCAGTAGCAGTCTCCCTGTCTCTCTGCCTGCATCTTAATCTCAGATGTGAGGTGTCACAGCACCATGCCTACCTACTACTACCCACCACGCTCCCCACCTTGATGCTAATGGACCAACTCTCTGAAACTGTAGGCAAGCCACCAGTTAGATGCTTTCTTCTATAAGTTGCCTTGGTCATGGTGTTTTATTACAGCAATAAAAACAGTAACTAAAACATAGACTATATACTTTGGGCCTTTTTTTTTTTCCTCTCTCAGTATAATGTGTTTCCAGTTTTAGCCTGTTGTATATATCAGTTCTTCATCCATTATTTAATAGTAAGTAGCATTCCATTTTATTTAGCATACCATAATCTATCTATTTTTCCCTAAGTAATTTTTAAGTTGTTTTAAGTTTTGGGTTCTTATGAATGACAGCAGCAATGAGTCTTTCTGCACAGTCTTTGTGTGGATAGATATTCACTTCTGCTAGGTAAGTCTCTAAATATAGCTCTTTTATAAGAAATGATCACTTTCCCAAAGTTGCTCCATGTATGTTAATGACGTCAGTCTTTCATGTTTTAGCTGTACTGTGAGTATTGAGTGCTGTTCAGGCTCTGTTTCCCGTTCTGTAATGGTGTATTTGGCTTGTGATTGTAACCACAATCGTTGGATCTTGAGCGGGAAAAACAGAGTGGGAGCAGCCAGGGTGAAAGAGAACTCAGGCAGTTGTGAGTGCATCAAGAAACAGACTTCTTAGGAGACAGGCTTCCGTGAGACATCTCGTTTAATTGGAGAAGGGGGAAGGGTGACAATTTGCATGAAGGGGAATTCCATATGCTGCTGGACATGGCCTTAGAAACGGAGAGGAAGTTTAACCTGGCTACCAGGCTAGGTGACCACCTCTGGAGGGTAAGGGTGGGGTCACAGGGCTGCACACACCTGGACACACAGGCCTGGGGCATGGGGGTGGGAGGGGAGTGGTCCCACTCCCAACAGTCTCAGGATAAGATTTCCAGGACTGGGACACTCCTGGTCTCTACTCTTGCTCCTGGCCATCTCCGCCCAGTCCCATAGCTTCCTGCCCCACAATGGAGTGTTCACATTGTAGATTTTCATTTGTGCTTTCTTCTTAAAATTAGGATTAAAAAAAAGTTCTTGGTAATTACATACATGTATATAATGCATCTTGGTCATATCCGTCCCTAACTCCTCCTGGCCTCTGTCTGGATCCCACTCCTCAGTGAGTCCTCTTCTCATCTCCATGTCCTGTCTTTTTCTTTGTAAAAATGACTCACAGAGGCCATTTAGTGCTTCCTGAATGCTCATGGCTAGGAGGCCATGCATGCAAGTCTACCAGAAGCCCTCCCCCCCACTCCCGCCAAATGACTCTCCTTCCCCCAGCAGACATCATGTCAACAGCTTCCTAGCTAGAGGGGTGCCTCATGAGTACCCTTCCCTACCCATGCTGGAAGGTCGGCTGGCATGATCACATGCAGGTCTTATATGAGTAACCACAGTTGGTGTGAGGTCATGGGTGTGAGGGCAGTGTCAGGCCCAGATGGCAGTATGTCAGCATTCTTCCCCCATCCTTTACCTATTCAATTCTTCACCCTCTCCTCCAAGAGATGTTTCCTCAGCCTTGAGGGGGTTGATTTAGATGCCCCATCAGGGATGAATACTCAATGGGTACTTATAATCAGCATTTTGAGCTGTTAGGAGTCTGTAGTCATCACCGTTGACTGCAAAAAGAAACTTCTCTGACTAACACTGAGAACAGCATTAATCTATGGGTGTAAACAAATATTTAGAAAGCAGTTTGGCAACATGTCCGTTTAGCAACACAACAGTAGTAGCCCCCTCCCCCCACTGCCACCTATCCCCAGTGACTATGATCTACCAGCCATGGGCTTCTGACCAGTCTTACAGTACCAGGCATGAATTTCTCTGGTGGAGCAGGCTTCAGATGCAATCAGAAAGTCATTGGTTACTCCCAGAGCAGCCAACATGATTGCACCAATGGGCGTATCTTGACTGGTATTGAGGATGGTAGCATGCAGGATTCACTGCTGAGTATGATTGGTGGCTTTTCTCACCCAGGAGCCTTCATAGAACCTTTTGGCACTTTGAAAGCTGGTCAGTGGGGAGGGATTTTTCAAGTCACTTCCAAATATTTAACTTTCAGCAATAGGGTGTTATTATCGAGTTATGGTGGGCAACCAAAATTAATGTCAATCATCTGTGGTGTTTGGGGAGTCTCTATGGCCTCTGTGACCAACAGGTTATTGTAGGGGGGCTATAATCAGTATCCTGGCATTGAGATTTTCCTCTAGTAACCTATGTCTTTTGAGAGAATCCTTGCCCACCCACATTTGCAGTTTCTTATAACTAGTGATGTTGGGCATCTCCCAAGTTCGTATTGGGCATTTGCTTAGTCCCTTTGGTGAAGTGTCTTTTCGGGTCGTTTGCCAACATTATAAATTGGATTGTGTCTATGCTCAGTGTGTGGGATTTCTTTACTTAAAATTTGTTAGATATGCTCTTTGTAAAACTCCTGACCTCAAGCCTGGCAGCCTGGTGCAGATCTGTCCTTCAGCTTTTATTTTGATGGAATATAGGCTGTCGTATAGTTCAGACTGGTCTTGAAATCTCCTGCTTTATCTTCCTGAATGCTGGGATGACAGGATACACCACCATACTCTTCTTCATCATCATGCTATCATGTGACAAAGAGACATATTTAATTTTGATGATTGACTCCGTTCCACCATGAATGGTCTAATTTCCACCCAAGAGGCTCCCTTCAGCCCCGAGGCAGGCACAGAAGGACAAGGAACTCCAAGATAACCCAAGAAAATGGAATGCAATGGGATGGTAGGGCCATCTGCTTTTAAGAGTACAAGAGTCCAGTGAGAAGGCACAAGCTCAGTCAGGGAGCATGAACCCCACAGGGTCCATTTTCCTGCCCACACTTCCTGAGCCTCTGTTACATCCTATGTAACTCTTGCTTAAAAATATCCTTTTCCCCTCACCCACACCCCCTGAGGGTCTAGGAAATTCAGGAAGGGAAGGCTGCAAAACTCAAATCTGACTCTCATTACTTATTTGCATTTCTAGAAAAATATCCTTGAGGCATGTTAGTCGAGGGAGCAGAATGCCAGGCAGAGCTGTGTGCGGTTGGGAGGGCCGCATGAAAGTCAGAAGTTGACAACCCACGAGGACCCAGAACAAACTCCCAAGGAGGCTTCCAAAGGCATCTGGCTTCTCAGGTGTCATGGCTATTTGAAACAGTCCCTCCCTAAATCTCATTTTAAATACACACCTAGAAAATGCTCAAAGAACAAATAAAAATACTACAAAACCATTAAAACAAACTCAACCTTCTTTGATTTAAGCGGTTTGTTTTGTCAGAATGAAACAGACCAAAACAAAGGACATCAATATTGTCAATAATCTGTGCAGTTTTATAAGTGGCTTTTATTTTAACGGAAAAATTTATAGGGGCCTCTTTTTCCACCTCTGAGAAACAAGCAAGCTGTGGCCAGAAGAGTTCAGCTCTTTGCAGAAATACCTTTGAGAAAATATGTAAAATAACAGAAATTAGGAAGAAAAAAAATTTTTTTTCTCCCCTTGCTTCAAACCATCCAACTTCCCTTTTCAGAGACAATAAAGGAAGCAGATGAGAGAACATTTTGTGTAATAAAGTGCCATTTTAAAAATGAGAATATTCTGTTTGTCCAGGCTGGATACCACCTATACCAAAGCACACCCCTGCTGAGCTGGTGACTCTGGGTGCTTTGAAACCCAGAAAGTATCAGCCAGGCCAAGATGCCACCCTTGCTAAACCTGGGACCTAGCAGCTGGGGGAATCCAGTCTGCTTCTGCATACATAGAAAATGTCATTCCCCTCTGGATTGGGGTAGAAGAGCCCAGGGCTCCCTGCCTAGAAGAGACTTAAAAAGTCTAAAAGCTAGGAAAGTCTTGTTTTTCATTTCCTCTGAGTTGATCTAACCACTGGGGGAAAAAAAAAAGCCAGCTCAAATATTGAAATGTGGGCTCTGTCTCACCTCAATTGGGCCTTCAGGGGCCTGACTGCCCAGGCACCTGCTAAGGGAGGAACTAAAGGTGTGGGGGGAGGGGTGGGCAGCTTAAAGGTCTTTCTGAATAGTGAGCTCAACAAACAATGGGTGCTAAGGGAAAAGTGCCAATCCTTAAGGCTTCAAAGCAGGAGTGGCTCAGTTTTCTCTGTACATCTGTGGGGAAAGGAAAGATGGGAGGTGGACTAGGAAGACAGCAATGATAGAAGCCACGGCCTGGTGTCATGTTACAAAGCTGCCGGGAAGACGTGAGGAAAGCTATCCTTACGCAATATGCCCACTGTAGACAGATGGGCGGCCTAGGGGCCTTCATCTCTCCTAATCTCAGATTCTGAGAGAAAGCCTTTGTTGTAGGCTGACCAGTCACTCACAGACTAGGACTGGGGTGAATGTCAGAGCCTTTGCTCATCACTCTGAAAGAGAAGGTGAGCCTGGAGAACATGGAATGCTTCCCAAGCCCCCAGACTACCCATCAGCCACCCAGCATTACTTTTTATGTTCCTTTGCCCTCAGAACAAAGCACCTTGCCCCGACCCCCGACCCCTCCAGGGATAGTGGGAGGGCAGTGCCAACAGTTTACATTGGTGCCACGTGACACTGAGAGCCATTTGAATGCAAACCAGCCATCTGTCCATCTGCACTTGAGACCATGTGGAGGGAAGGCGAGCATTCCTCAGAGCTAGGTGAATCAGCCATTGGCTGCCTTGCCTCGGTACTGAGTGCTGCTCCTGTGTCTGTCCTTAAAGAGCCAAGGGTTTCTCTCTACTGCCACAGCTCCGAGTCCATGTGTGACACTAGTGGTATGTGACACCTGCATGAAGGCCAGAGAAGTACCAGGCCACTGTGCTTGCATTTGAGAGGACTGGAAGCAAAAGCAGACAGGTTCAGGTCCCCAGTGTACGGAGGATTTGGCATTTAAGAAAGGCCAAGGGAAGGCTTTCTCTGGGTCTCAACCTGGATGCATCTTGCCCACTGCTGGTCCCTAAGTCAGCATTGCATGACCTGCTTTTCCAGTCAGCAAATGTGGGGATGACTGTGGGCCATGGAGAAAGAACGTCCTGCTGCTTTCTCATTGCAGAGCTACTGCCAGATGTGGCTCCTACGGGTCATTTGAGGTTGGCCAGTAGGTGATTTGAGGTTAGGCCACTTCTGATGAGTCTGATTTTCATCGATGCTTTTAATCTTTTGACACAACCTGGAAGCAACAGAAGGAAAAATAGACCACAAAATACCTAAGCTGTCAGGCTGACTTCTCCATCTGCATACGTGTCCGGTGCTCTAAATTTCTAGGCAATTTCTCTCTCTTCACGTTGCCAGGAATGTGTTTGTCCTAGATGGCCTCAGCATCCCTGCTTGCCTCGGGGACACCTTTGGACAACTGACCTAAGATTTCCTCAGCATACCATCGATCTTGTCAGGCCCATCTTCCTTCCTCACATCACTTTTCTCTTCAACCCTTTTAACTATCTAATAACATTAAATAATTATTATACCCTGCTTCCCCAACGTTGACATTCCCCAAGGCTTGTTCATCGCTGGGTTACATAGCGTTGTGTGTGTATATGTGTGTGTGTGTGTGTGTGTGTGTGTGTGTTAGGCAATTTAGAGAATGTTATTTCCTTGTGGTCCAAAGGATGCAGAACAAAACAAAAGCACTCAGGCTACAGAGCAAGGAGATGGCTCAGTGGGGAAAGTGCCTGTCCCACAAGTGTGGGAACCTGAGCTCAGATCCCCAATACCCATGTGCCAGCCAGGCATGAGCGCCATCACCTGAAACCCTAAACAATTGCCCATTTTGTTTTTCTTCAGCTAGTAAACCTGTCTATAGTTTTGCTCAGTTTGAAAATATTTGTTCATTATTTAGTTACATCGGTGTCCGCTCTGATCTTTATTTTCTCCTTTGCTTTAGAGTTTTTCCCCCTGTGCAGTGAGAACTTAGCTTATTAGCTTAAATTTTTTTTTGTTAGATTGTTTGATTTAAAAAAAAAAACCTATGTATATATGTGTATGTGTATGTGTCTATATACCTGTGTAAATAAATGTATGCCACAGGTGTGGTGCCCGCAGAGGTCAGGAGAGAACATTAAACTTCCCTGGATCAGGAGCTACAGTCATCGCAAGGCACTTTGACACAGGTGCTGGGAACTACACTCTGGTCTCCAGGGTTTTAACTCTAATACACTGTGGGAGGTTCTTTTCTGGTCCACCTATCTGGTGTTCTTAACGCCTCCTATTCCTAGGTGGACATCATTTCCAATGCTTCAGGACATTTTCTGCTGTGGCTTGAGGAATGTCTGTTCCTATGGTATGCTCACATGTTAACCGGGTTGCTGTTTGTTTTTTGAATCCCTTCTACACACTGATTATTAACCCTATTTTTTTTTAGAAGAAAAAAAAATAGCTGGCAATGATTTTCTATTTTGTAGGCTGTGTCTTCACTCTGGTAAGTTTTCTTTCTTTCTTTCTTTTTTTCTTTTTTCTTTAGAAATGTTTAATTTGACTCAGTTCCAGTTATTTCCTGAGAACTCGAAGTTCCATCCAGAGTCATTACCTCAGCACGGACATGAGGGCGTTCCCGGTGCATTTTCTTCTAGTAGTTTCAAAGGCCTTGGTAGCTTTCGATTTATCCAGAGTTGAGTTTTGGACAGAGTAGGCTAGAGTCTCAATATTCTGCATGCAAATATCCAGTTGTTTGGGCACCATTTGTTAAAGGGGGAGGTTTTTGTTTGTTTTTGGTCAGCATGTGTTTTTTTCACCTTCAAGAATCTGATGGCTTAGGTAGCTATGTGAGCTTATGTCTGCACTCTTTTTCTTTGGGAATATGAAGCTATTTCGTTGTTGTTGTTGCTGCCGCTGCCATTATTTCATGTATATACAATAATTTTAAATTAGATCATATACCCAAAATTCATATTTGTTCAAGTACTTTGGATATTTAAAGTCTTGTGCTTCTATATAAATTTCATATACATAGGTACATATTAAATGTAGGATCCATTTAAAGTATAGGATCCATGTATGAGAGAAAAGATGGTCTTTTTCTGAACCTGGCTAGTTTTACTTAATGATTTTCTGTGGTGTCCATTTTCTCTCAAATGTCATGATTTCCTTATTTAATGTTGAATAAAATACTATGGTATATACATATATATTTTCTCTACAATTTATACATTGATGTGAAGCTAGGATGGTTTCGTTTCTTAGCTATTGCGACTATTGTGTCAATAACCATGGATGTACATGTGTTTCTGTGAAAAGAATTAGTCCTTTGCGTATACATGCAGGAATGATGTAGCTGGGTCATACCTAGCTCTTGGGTTAGGTTCCGACTCGAAACACCTGAGATCTCAAAGTAATTTTAATTGTATTTCCCTGACGGCTATGGACCTCAAACATTTTTGCAAATATTTATTGGCTATTTATGGTTCTTCTTTTGAGAACTGTCTATTAGCACATTTATTGACTGGAAGCTTTTTGTTTAATTTTTACAGTTCTTTTTTTTTTTTTTAACTACTTTATTTTTATTTCATGTGCATTGGAGTTTTGCCTGAATGGGGGTGTTGGATCCCCTGGACCTGGAGTTACAGATAGGTGTTAGCTGCCATGTGGGTGCTGGGAATTAAAGCCCGGTCCTCTCTCTGGAAGGGTAGCCAGTGCTCTTAATTCCTGAGCTCTCCCTAGCCCCCGTGCAGTTCTTTTATATATGGTGTATATTAATCCCTTGAGATATAGTTGCAAAGATGCCTTTCCATTCTGTAGGCTATCTCTTCAATCTAATTTTTTTTTGTGTGTGTGAAACAGCATTTTCATTTGATGTAATCATATTTTCCATTGTTTCATGTGCTACTTACTGGAGTCATTTTTGAAGAGTTCATGCCTCTGCTGATACTATTTTTCCCATTTATTTATTTATTTATCTATTTAATCAATTTACAGCCTTATCCTAGCCCCTTCCTTCTCTATTCCCAGTCCCACCCTCATGCCCCCTTCAGCTCACTCCCTCCCCACACCTTCTTTTCAGAGAAGGGGAGGCCCCAACGGGTACAAAACCACCCTGGCACC
Organism: Acomys percivali; assembly: GCA_907169655.1. Classification (NCBI taxonomy): domain Eukaryota; kingdom Metazoa; phylum Chordata; class Mammalia; order Rodentia; family Muridae; genus Acomys; species Acomys percivali. The sequence continues at coordinate 107,234,203 of OU015749.1, read as the reverse complement.
CCAAGTCACAGCAGGACTAAACTCATCTTCTCCCACTGAGGTCAGACAAGGCAGCCCAGAGAGGAAAGGGATCCAAACGCAGGCAACAGAGTCAGAGACCGCTCCTACTCCCATTGTTAGGGGACCCACATGGTGACCAAGCTGCACATCTGCTACGTATATGTAGGGGGTCTAGGTCTTTGACTCTTTGGTTGGTGGTTCAGTCTCTATGAGTCCTCATGGGTCCAGTTTACTCTTGTAAGTCTTCTTGTGGTGTCCTTGACCCCTTCAGCTCCCTCAATCCTTCCTCCCACTCAAATCTCCTGAGCTCATCCTACTGTTTGGCTGTGGGTCTCTGCATCTGGTTCCATCAGCTTCTAGATGAATGCCCTCAGAAGTCAGTTATGCTAGGCTCCTGCCTGTATCAGAGTATCATTAATAGTGTCAGGGGTTGGTTCACTCCTATGGGGTGAGTTTTAAGTTGGACTAATCATTGGTTGGCCATTCCCTCAATCTCTGCTCCATCTTTATTCCTACACTTGTTGTAGGTAAGACAAATTTTGGGTCGAAGGTTTTATGGTTGGAAGTCCTACCTGGCTACAGGAGGTGACCACTTCAGGCTCCGTATCCTCTGCTGCTAGGAGTCTAAGCTTGGGTCACTCCCATAGACTCCCTGGAGCCTCCTCTGTTCCAGAAATGCCCTGACACTGATTTCCGTACTCTCTCTAGACCTCCCTCCCCTATTCTTCCTACACCTAATCCCACCCCCCCTGCCCCATTACCCTCTCCACTCCTCTCCTGGTCAGTTCCCTCCTTCCATTTCAGATGTCTATTTTATTTGCCTTTCTGAATGAGATTAAAGCATCCTCCCATGGGCCTTCCATGGCTTCTTTGGATCAGAGGATTTTAGCATGGTTATCCTGTACTTTAGGACTAAAATTCACTTATAAGTGAGTACATATCTTTTCTGGCTCTGAGTTACCTCACTCAGGATGATCTTTTCTAGTTCCATCCATTTGCCTGCAAATTGTACCATGTCTTTGTTTTTAATAGCCGAGTAGTATTCCATTGTGTAAATAAATGTACCATATTTTCTTTATCTATTCCTTTGTTGAGGGACACCTAGGTGGACTCTAGTTTGTGGCTATTACAATAAAACTGCTATGAACAGAGTTGAGCAAATGTCCTTGTGGTATTGTGGAGCATCTTCCGGGTGTATGCCTAGGAGTGTGGTATATCTGAGTCTTGAGGTAACACTATTCCCAATTTTCTGAGAAACCTCTAGATGGATTTCCACAGTGGTTGTACAAGTTTGCCATCCCAGCAGCAATGGAGCAGTGTTCCCTTGCTCCACATCCTTGCCAACATGTTCTGTCACTTGAGTTTTTAATCTTAGCTCTTCTGACACACATAAGATGGAATCTCAGAGTTGTTTTGATTTGTATTTTCCCCTGATGACTAAGGATGTTGGACATTCCTTGAGAAATTCTTGGCCATTAGAGATTCCTCTGTTGAGAATTCTGTTTAGCTCTGTACTCCATTTTTCAATTTGGTTATTTGGTTTGCTAGGGCTTAATTTCTTGAGTTCTTTATATATTTCATATATTAGCTCTCTGTAGGATGTAGGGTTGGTAAAGACCTTTTCCCATTCTGTAGGCTGCCTGTTTGTTCTATTGACAGTGTTCTTTACCTTACAGAAGCTTTTCAGTTTCAGTAGGTCCCATTTATTAATCTTAGAGCCTGAGCTGTTGGTGTTCTCTTCAGGAAGTTGTTAACGAGTTCAAGGCTCTTTCCAACTTTCACTTCTGTTAGATTCAGTGTATCTGGTTTTATGTTCTTTGATCCACTTGGACTTGAGCTTTGTTATATTGTTTGTGGCTATTGTGAAGGGTGTAGTTTCCCTAATTTCTTTCTCAGCCCATTTTTCATTTGTATACAGGAGGGCTACTGATTTTTAAAAGTTAATCTTGTATCTGGCCACTTTGCTGAAGGAGTTTATCAGCTGTAGGAGTTCTCTGGTGGAAATTTGGAGGTCACTTATGTACACTATCAGATCATCTGTGAATAGTGCTAATTTGACTTCCTCATTTCCTGTGTGGATCTCCTTAATTTCCTTTTGTTGTCTTATTGGCTTACCTAGAACTTCAAGTACTATATTGAAGAGATATGCAGAGAGTGGGCAGCACCATCTAGACCCTGATTTTAGTGGAATTTCTTTGAGTTTCTCTCCTTTTAATTTGATGTTGGCTATTGACTTGTGTATATAGCCTTTATTATGCTTAGGTATGTGTCTTGTATCCCTGATCTCTCAAGACTAAGCATGAATGGGTGATGGATTTTGTCAAATGCTTTTCTGGCATCTAAGGAGATAATAATGTGTTTTTCCCTTTCAGTTTGTTTATATGGTGGATTACGTTGATGGATTTCTGTATATTGAACCATTCCTGCATGCCTGGGATGAAGCCTACTTGGTCATAATGAATGATAGATATCTTTGATGTGTTCTTGGAATAGATTTGTGAGTATTTTATTGAGTATTTTTGGGTCAATGTTCATAAGAGAAATTGGTCTGAAATTCTCTTTCTTTGTTGGTTCATTGTGTAGTTTAGGCATCAAGGTGACTGTGGCCTCATAGAATAAGGTTGGTACTATTCCTTCCATTTCTATTTTGTGGAATAGTTTGAAGAGTATTGGTATTAGCTCTTCTTTGAAGGTCTGATAGAATTCTGCACTGAAACCCTCTGGCTCTGGGCTTTGTTTGGGAGACTTTTGATGATTGCTTCTATTTCTTCAGGAGCAATAGGACCATTTAAAATTTGTTTACCTGATCTTGATTCAACTTCAGCAAGTGGAATCTATCAAGAAAATTGTCCATTTCATTTAGATTTTCATATTTTGTTATGCATAGACTTTGGAAGTAAGACCTAATAATTCTTTTGATTTCCCTGGGGTGTGTCATTATATCTCATTTTCTATTTCTGATTTTGTTGACTTGGATAGTGTCTCTCTGGCTTTTAGTTAGACTAAGTGTTTGTCTTTCTTGTTGATTTTCTCAAAGAACCAGCCCTTGGTTTCATTGGTTCTTTGAATTGTTCTCTTTGTTTCTAATTTATTGATTTCAGTCCTGAATTTGATTATGTCCAGCCCCCTACTCCTCTTGGGGTATCTGCTTCTTTTTTTATAGATGTGTCATTAAGTTGCTTGTATGAGTTGTTTCCAGTCTCTTTATGAAGGCACTTCATGCTATGAGAGTTCCTCTTAGCACTGCTTTCATTGTGTCTTATAAATTTGGGTATGTTGTACCTTCATTTTCATTGAATTTTAGGAAGTACCTAATTTCTTTATTTCTTCTCTGATCCAGTTGTCATTGAGTAGAGTGTTGTTTGGTTTCCATGCATGTGTAGGCTTTTTGTTATTTGTTTTGTTGTTGAGGTCCAGCTTTGTCCATGGTGGCCTGATAGGATACAAGGTATTTCAGTCTTCTTATATCTGTTGAGGCTTGCTTTGTGACTTACTATATGGTTAATTTTGGAGAAGGTTCCGTGATATGCTGAGAAGAAGGTATAATTTTTTTTGTGTTTGGGTGAAAAGTTCTGTAGATATGTTAGGTCCATTTGATTCATGATATTAGTTAGTGTCATTATTTCTCAGTTTAGCTTCTATTTCATTGACCTATCCTTTGATGAGAGGGGAGTGTAGAAGTCTGTCAGGAACCATTTTCTGGACTGCTTAGCAGACACAGGCTGGAGGGTCTATGACCTTTATGCAGCTTTGGCTTTTAGACTCTTACCTATCTGTGAGGACTTGGCAAGATAATTGTGTTGTCTAACTTCCTTGAAAAGGAGGTTTATTGTTAATTCCATGCCAAGATGTGTAGTTTGATGTACATACCTTTACCTCAAGTTGAAAAAAGTTTAATCATATAGATAAAGGAAATGTCAGCAATTGCTATTCCATGTTTATGTCCCCCAAATTTTCTGCTTCTGCAGCAATATTTACTGTGAGCCCTCCCAGTATTATCTTCTTAATCCTCACTTCCCAATCCATGTACTGTTTGACTTTGCCACCAGTCTCCAGCAAGTGATACCCAAACTAGGGACCTGAGATACTGGGGAATACATGAAGGATACCCCTAAGTGAGAGCTTGGATCAAGTAAGAAGTGAGGAAAGTGAATTTTGGGGAGTATTATAGTAGGGAATGGAAATAGTTACTTGCTCTTTGTACATATGCTTAAAAATATGCCCCGGGCTCGAGGAACAAAAACAGAACAGCAGCAGTTTAGTAAATTTTTAGATTTTGTTGAACAAATATTTCCATGGTTTCTGGAAGAAGGTACTGTGAATTTAGAAACTTGGAACAAGGTGGGGAAAACATTACAAGATTATTGTGTACACAGACCTGGTAAGATCCCAACAGATGCCTTCTGTCTCTGGACACTTATAAGGGATAGTTGAGACCCCAGGCATAGGAGAGAAAAGTTAGAAACTGAGATTATGAGGGATGCCTCAATGCTCAAGAAAAGTGAAACGAAGCCTTCTGCTCCATCACCCAAGCCTGTCTATATAGACCCTGTCAACGACCTGTTGCTCTCTGAGGATTCTGAAGATGTAGAGTATCTAGAAGAAACGGCTGCTAAATACCATAATGAAGACCTCCATTTTACTAATCTAGCTGGGAAAGACAGTGATATACATGCTCTTCAGACAGCTTTTTCAGCACTAGCGGTGCAGATGAAACAACTAAAAGAACAAATTAAACCCCCACACCAATCGGATGTCTTTCTAGAATGGAGAAAAAGAAATTTCCAAGTATTCTGGCAGTATTGGATCCTCTTTCGATTGAGGATTCTCCCCCTATGATGGCTATGATTGAAAATGATCAGAATTCTAAGCCCATGGCTAGTATGCTTGCAACCATGTCTCTGCTGCAAAGCCACCTTATATAAAGCTAGTGAGAAAGGAGAAGACATTCAAGGATTTCAGTTTGCATTTCCAGCTTTTGAAGACGTTGATGTTCAGGGTCAGAGAGTAAGATCTCATAGATACATTCCTTTTAGACAGTTAAAAGAGCTGAAAAGAGCTTGTGCTCAGTATGGATCTAATGCCCATTTTTGGATTTCAAAGACTGCTTTTATCCTATTCCTCTGGCTCCTGAATACTGTAAAAGATTTGCTTTTAATATGCCATCTGCAAATTTTAGAGAACCAATGGAAAGATATCATTGGTTGGTTTTGCCTCAAGGTACGGCCAGTAGTCCTTCTCTGTCAAACATTTGTAGCCCACGCTATAAACTAACCTGAGCTAAATTTTCCTGTATATATATTATATATTATATGGATGATATATTATTAGCTTATAAAAATGAACATATTTTATTGGTAGCCTATACACATTACAATATACATTAAAAATCACTGATTGGTTATTGCTCCAGATAAAATTCAGAGAGATCCTACTTACTACTACTTGGGATATAAATTATACCCCAAATCTTATATTACCACAGAAAATTCAGCTCGGAAAAGAGAATTTGGAAAAATTGAATGATTTTAAAAAATTATTGGGGGGAATGAATTTGCTCAGACTATATTTGAAAATTACTACTAGAGAATTAGAACCATTGTTTGATATCATTAAAGGAGACACTAATCTTCTTCCTCCTAGAGAATTGACTGAAGAAGGTAGGAAAGCTTTGGCAAAGGTAGAACTTGTAATAGAAAATCAACAAATACAACATATTGATTATAATTTAGATTTGGAAGCTTATGTTTTAACTACTAAACATATTCCTACAGCTGTTTATGGCAAAAGGTCCTTTATTGTGGATTCATCTCCTTGTATCACCTTTAAAAGAATTAACTCCTTACTGTGAATCTGTTGCATATTTAATTCAATTGATAAGAGAATAATCACATAAATATTTTGGTATTGAACCTACCCCTTAGTAAAAGGAATCCCTTTTACTAAGCAGCAAATTGATTGGTTATTTCAAAATAGTGATATGTGGACATCTTCTTTGGTTCACTTCATTGGGAGAATAATCACTGTCTTAAAGATAAGTTATTGCAATTTTTAAATGTTCATAGATCAGTCTTCCCAAAGAAAATAAAAGAAAGCCCTATCCCAGAAGCTCCAGTAGTTTTTACTGATGGCTCACCCAACAGAACTTCTGTATATGTGATCCAAGATAAAAAATACATATTAAAGATGTGTTTGGCTTCAGTGCAAGTATTAGAATTAAAAGCAGTGGTGGCCGTGTTTGAAGTGTTTGCACAAACCTCTTTTGACAAGTATACAGATAGTCAATATGTGGTAATAGAAACAATACCATATATAGAAATAGCTAGTGATCAAGTTCAATTATTTTTCTCTCAAACACAGAGATGCTTGCATAAGAGAACACACCCTTGCTTTATAGGATATATTAGGTCATATTCGGGTTTACCTGGTCCTTTATCTACAGGAAATGAATGTGTAGACCAGGCTACTTAACAAATATTTCTTTCTCAAGTTGAGCTTTGCACCATCAAAAGTTTAAGACAATAATTCCATATTATTCAAGAAGCCACCCAACGAATTGTTAAGCAGTGCCACATGAACCCACATTTTTTTCCTATACCTAATTATGGAGTTAATCCTAGAGGTTTGATTCCTAGTCACTTAATGGCAAATGGACGTCACACATATTACAGAATTTGGAAAATTAAAATACAATAATGTAACTATTGACACTTATGTTGGTTTCATTTTAGCCACAGCTCAGTCTGGTGAGGCTTCTAAACATGCCATTGCCCATTGTTTACAATGTTTCACTGTGTTAAGTCAGCCATCAGTGATTAAAACTGATAATGGACCAGGGTATATTGGGTAGAAGTTCCAATAATTCTCCTCTCAGTTTTCTATTATTCATAAAACTGGAATTCCTTATAATTTTCAAGTTCAGAGCATCATTGAGTGAGCCCACAGTACTTTGAAAAAAATCAATTACTTAGAATAAAGAAGGGGAAACCATACCCCCTCCTCTCCACATAACAGTCCACACCATGCTCTTTTTATTCTAAATTTTAAAAAATTGGATGCTCAGGGGTGTTCAGTAGCTGCCCAGTTTTGGCATCTGACTACACAAAGCACTTATGCTAAATAGAAGTAGAAGGATCCTACTACTGATACATGGTAACCCTGTGTTGATACGGGGACAATGTCATGTTTAGCTTTCCCCACAGGATTCTGATAATGCTCAGTGGCTTACCAAAAAGACTGGTCTGACGTGCGGATGTCAACAACTCTTTTTGTTAATATCCCTGACGAACCTGTGGAAGATGAGTGAAGGTGAAGCCTATTGGGCCTGCCTATATTCCAGAATCCCTGATGTTATACCTGACAATATGGGAAGGACCTGAAATTACAGTTGCTACAAACAATAATCATTTGTTAGGATTTTCATGCACTGAAAAGGTTAAAAAACAGAAACTTTATAAACATTAATTATACTGGATCTGGGATAGGCATCTCTATTTGTTTTTGTATGATATAAAGTCGGGTTGTATTACTGTTTATCCTCTGGTTTGGAGTAGAAATGTTAGTACCATTGCTACTCAAAAGATAAATATGAGCATGCCAAATTTCAACAGATTAGACATATCATCTCCTTCCCCTCAAGCTCTTAGACAGTGTGGTTTGTAAAAAAGACATTAAAGATGATTTGGTATTTAATTCATTAGTTGGAAAAATGCTATAAAAACTCACCCATGACATTTAATATTACTGGAATTGATGATCCTATAATAGATTGGTCTGGAAATTAGATGGCACTAGGAAAAGAAGAACTATCTGTAGGGTTGTGGTGGTCTAAAATAGGGTACCCCCAAAAAACATATTTGGAAGGTTGCGGCTGTATTGGCTTCTATCATGTTCTCTGTACATAAGAATGGCAGTGGTTCAGCAGTAAAAAAAAAAAAAATCTTGAATTGGCATGTATGTTCCCCCATATGTTTTTATGATTGGTAATTTAAGTATTGACACACAAGGTAATAATTTTAATGTTAGTTGCAATAATTGTACTTTGACTAATTGTATATCTAAGATTAATGAAGGGATGGCCATTGTTTTATTACATCAACCTACTTTTGTTATGATTCCTGTAAATATTTCTGGACCTTGGTACTCTGATAGAGGTTTGCAAATGCTTGAGGAAATTAATAGAGCATTAAGCAGACAAAAAGAGTAGTTGGTTTAATTATTGCTGGAGTCCTTGAATTATTATTATTGCTAATTGCTATGGCTACTACTGCTGCTTTGGCTTTGTCACAATCAGTCTAGACAGCTACTTATGGTAATGTCTTATAAAAAACACTTCTTTAGCTTTAAGTATTCAAATAGATATTAAGTTAGAATTAAAATTGAATATCTAATATAATATGGTTTTATATTTGGGTGATTTAGTTCAAGGCTTAAAATACAATCTCACTTGAGTGTCATGCAGGATATCAATGGATTTATGTTACAGCAAGAAATATGATAGTCATTATGCATGGAGCAAGATCCATTCTCATCTTTTAGGCATTTGGTATAGTTCTGTTTCTTTGGATTTAATTCAATTGCATCAAGAAATTCTATGTATGAAGGATGCTGAGCCTATAATGTCGCTGTTTCTGCATAATGATTTATAAACAGCTTGAAAAGTTCCCTTCCATCCTGGTCCTCTTTTAACCATCTTGCCATTCTCGTGCTAGTCCTTGCGTTCTGTGTAGTTGTGGCATTATGTCTTTTGCTCCCTCTACTGAAGTATGTGTTAAACTCTTTTACAAAACTCTGTGCAGAGATGCATGGTATTAAGCTCCACAACCATGTAATTAATAGACCTGACCTCCCTTGAGCAGAGGCTGGTTGTAGTGCTGGGTAAGACTGTTCATAGGACGAATGAACCTAAGGCAGGTCTTGATTTCTAAAGAAACTTATGAGCTAAAGACGGCTAAGATTTGTGTGTGATGAACGGTGCCTAAGACAGGCACAGTCTGTCTGCTGAAGTTTTATATAAAGAATGGGGGGAATGTCAGAAGCCATTTTCTGGAGTGCTTAGCAGAAGCAAGCTGAAGGGTCTATGACCTTTATACAGCTTTGGCTTTTAGACTGTTATCTAGCCTTGAGGACTTGACAAGATACTTGTGTTGGCTAACTTCTTTGAAAAGGAGGTTTATTATTAATTCCAGGCCAGTATGTGGAGTTTGATATACATTCCTTAACCTCAAGTTGAAAGAAGTTTAATCATATAGATAAAGTAAATTTCAGCAATTGTTTTTGTTCCAAGTTTCTATTCTGAGAGTTTTCTGCTTCATACACAATGTAAACTGTATGTAAGGACTAAGAAGAATAAACTCAGGCCTGCAGTGGTGTTCACTGTGAGCCCTCCTGGTGTTTTGTCTCTTTTCTTTCTTAATCCTACTCCCCAGTCCAGGTACTGTTCAACTTTGCTAGCAAGCTCTGGCAGAAGTCCCATAGACTATTAACGTGTATGGATCAATGTGTGGTTTAAGCTTTATTAATATTTCTTCTACAAATGTGTGTGCTCTTGTATTTGGGGCAGAGGTGTTTAGAACTGTGATGTCATCTTGGTTGAGTTTTCTTTTTGAGTATGATTAATTCTTGTTGAAAACATTTTATTAGATATTAGAATGGCTACTCTAGTTTGCTTCTTGGGTCCATTTGCTTGGAAGACTTTCTTCCAGCCCTTTACTCTTAGGTAATATCTATCTTTGTGGCTGAGGTGTGTTTCTGGTATGCAGCAGAATGTTGGATCCTATTTATGCATCCAATCTGTTAGTTTGTGTCTATTTATTGGAGAGTTGAGACCACTGATGTTGAGATTAATGACCAGTGACTGTTAGGTCCTTTTATTTTGAGGTTGGTTGCAGTACTGTGTTTGTGTTTGTCTAATTTTTTGTTTAGTTAAAGTGAGGTTATGTTTTCTTGGGCGTAGTTAGCCTCCTTGGGTTGGAGTTTTCCTACTAGTATCTTCTGTCTGGCTGGATTTGTAGATAGATACTATTTAAATTTGTTTTTGTCATGAAATAGCTTGTTTGCTACATCTATGGTTATTGAAAGTTTCACTGGATATAGTAGTCTGGAGTGGCATCTGTGGTCTCTTAGAGTTTGCAAGACATTTACCTAGACCCTTCTGACTTTATGGCATCTGCTGAAAAGATGGGTATGATTCTGGTAGGTTTGTCACTGTATGTTATTTGGACTTTTTCTCTTGCAACTTTTAATATTCTTTGTTCTGTACATTTAGTGTTTTGATTATTATGTGGCAGGAAGATTTTCTTTTTTGGTCCAATCTATTTGGTGTTCTGTATGCTTCTTGTGCCTTTATAAGAATCTCTTTCTTTAGGTTAGGGAAATTTTCTTCTATGATTTTGTTGAAGATATTTTCTGGGCCTTTGAGCTGGGAATCATCTTTTTTTTTCTATTCCTATTATTCTTAGGTTTGGTCTTTTTTACAGTATCTCAGATCTCTTGGTTGTTATGTGTCAGAAACTTTTTAGTTTTAACATTTTCTTTGGCTGATGAATTGATAATTTCAACTGTATCTTCTACATTTCAGATTCTTTCTTCCATCTCTTCTATTCTGTTGGTGTTGCTTCTGTCTGCAATTCCTGTTTTCTTCCCTAGGTTTCCCAACCTCAGATTGTGTCTTCTTTGTTGCTTCTAATTTCATTTTTAGGTCTTGAATAGTTTTATTCATTTATTTCTCCTGTTTGATTGTATTTTCCTATAATTTGGATTCAATTTCTTCATCTTTGAATGTATTTTCTTCCTTCAAGGCTTCTATCATTTTCATTACCTCAGATTTAATATCTTCTTCACTTTGGGGGTGTTAGTATCTCCAGGGCTTGCTGTGGTTGGACTGTGGTTGGACCATTTCCAGTGGTGTCATATGGTTCTGAGTTTTGTTTCTCGTGTTCTTATGCTAGCTTCTATCCGTCTGATTGTCTCTGTTGTTAGAAGGGCTGGAGGTCCCTCTGATGGGGTTGCTGTTTGTGTCTCCAGTGTACCAGGCCAGGCCAGGAGCTGGTGAAGAGAGCTCTAATCAAAGGCTGCTTGCTAGAGCTCTCTAGAAGCCACCTCATCATGGTGGAAAAATCTCAGCTCTGCTGGGTTCACTCTGTGTCTCAGTGGGGCTAAGCAGGTAAAGATCAGGTTGAGAAAGCTCTAAGCCAAACACTTCTCAGGTGACACACAGGCCTCCTCTGCTGGTTCTCTTGTCTGTGTCCTAGATGGGGCTATAGGTGAGGAGGGGGTGAAGAAAGATCCAACCCCAAAGCTGCTTGGGTGTCCCACAGGTCTCCTAGGGACAGCAGATAATGTGGGCTGTGGCCTGCACACAACTCAACCTCTGCCAGTTCTCTTTTCTATGTCCCAAATGGGCTAGGCTGGTGAGGCTTTTCTTGATTTTTGGAGACAGGGTTTCTCAGTGTAGCCTTGGCTAGCCTGGACTCACTATGTAGACCAGGATGGCCTCAAACTCACAGATCCTTCTGCTTCTGCCTCCCCCAGTGCTGAGATTACAGGTGTGCATCTCTGTGCATGGTACTCTGGATGAATTCTTATCCTTAAGAGATGCTGATCTTTCTTCTAAGTAGGTTTGGTTTGAAGTCTACTTTATTAGATTTGAGAACAGCTGTGCAAGTTTGTTTTTGTCTCCCATGTGCTTGGCCAGTTGGTTTTCATATTTTGACTCTTGACCTCTGGTGGTGTTTTGCCCCCAGTAAAATCTTTAGAGATAGGACAGCTGTAGTGTGTGTCTGAATCCAGATAGTCTGTGCCTTTAAATGGTGAGTTGAGACTATTTGCATTTAATACCATTATTAAGAGTTTGCTATTTCCTATGTTTGTTGCTTTGGAGAGGTATGAATTGGAAACTTGCTGGTCTACTCTGTTGGGCTTGATGCATTTCTTCCTAGCTCTCCTGTGCTCATCTATGGTTGTCATGAAATATTACTCCTTTTTGTACTCTGGAAGATGAACCGTTCCTGTATATAGTTTCCTTTAAGTATTTTCTCCAGTACTGGCTTGAACTGAGTTGCCCAACTTTGTTCTTATCATGAGATGTTCTTATTTCTCTAGTAATTTTAGATGCTTTTGCTGGGTATACCAATGGTTGGCAGATACTTTTAGGGTCCCCATACTTTTCTTGATTTTTTTATCATTAAAAATACTTTCATAGTAAACATAAGATTTTTTTTTCTCTTATGGCACTAAATAGTCTTCACTTGGTGGTTTTGCCCTGTTGACTGTAGCTTACTAGGGAGTGGTTCTCTGGTTATGTCTAGATGGGATTCTAAAAAGCCCCTATGTTTGAATGTTTTCTGTCTAGGTTGGTGAAATTTTCTGCGATAAACTCATTGAATATATTGCATTATCCCATTATAAAGCATGCCTATCAGGAGATTGCTCCCATGTTAGAACACTTCTAACCTCCATGTAGAGTCAGCCAAGGCATGGTGAGAATGGTTCCCCCGAGAATGACTTCAGGGTGCCTGTGGTGAGTTTCTGACTTCTTTACCATATTCTGTCTTCATCTCTGCAGTTCATTCTAGTCTGGCTTTCTCTACATTCTGCATTTACACAGCCCTAGTTGCATCTGCACACTCTGGGTGACTCTCTTTAGGTTGCTTTCTACCCTCACCTGTGTGTGGAACAGGTAGAGCACCCCCCTTGGTAGCTATTGCTGAATCTGGCCTGGTGTAAAAAGTGTGCTATGGGCTTGGCTTCCTTTTCATGGAGAAAAGTCCCATTAAGTCTGATCTATTTTTCGTTAAAGTTTTCTCTAATAGGGACAGACTCTACATTTTTTCTTTTAAACCCCAACTCTTTTACACTAATCTCATAGAGATGTTTCTAACTGATGATCTTCCTGAAGCCTTGCTCTTTGTGATCTTTGTGATTCTGTTTCTTGAGTTAACTCATCTGGAGCTTGATTATCACACGTGGGGTGCCATCTAATAGGAACCTTCTGAGAACTCATGTATTTTGGTATTCTATGCTCAATTACTCCATTTGGAGGTAAAGATATAAAATATTTCCTTTACACTTGAAAACTCTTGGCAGCAATAATCCCAGTCCCTTTGATCTGATGGAGAAGGAGTAAGTTGTCATGGTACCCTTTTATTTTCTCTGAGTAAGAGACTATTGCAGAAGGTTTTTTAGCCAATTTATTCAGTTCTTATACAAGAGGCTGCAAAGATAATCTCTAATCTAAACCACAGATAAAACAAGTAGTATTTAAATCTAATTTCCACAAGCCTGCACCTTATATTGCTATGTGAGGTAAAAAATCTAAACACTACTTTTTACTTTGACAAATGAAAATAATGAAAATACTTCTAAATAATCTAGAAATATTTACGTTCCCTGATGATGTCCAATAGGAATTCAAAGAACAATATTATAAGCCAATAGTAAGTGTGTGTAAGCTGAGATTTCAAAACCAAAGTCTGCAAATTATACCTCAGAGACTTCTGCCATTCTACCAGAACAAATCAATTCACATTGTACAGAGATGAAGCTCAAGGGGTTTTCTGTATTTAAGAAGAAAAAAGAAATAATGCAACATTGAAGATAGCTCAGAAATAGAGCAGGACTCAGGGCAGGCAGTACACACCATGAGATTTGCTTATTTGCTTATGAGAAGACCTCACAACCAAAATGAAAGAAACTGAAGCAAATGCTTTACCCAAATTTATTATTCACAGTATAAAACTTACTGAGAGTAATTAAAAAAAAAACAGAAAAAGCTTATTGTTGGGTTGACATATTAGAACCGTCTGATTCAGTGTTATGACATGCAAAATAGACTATAAGGAAGATAACTATTAACATTTGATTGAGTCCTCATTAAAAGTAAATTTCTCTGTCTCTTTAAAATTTGGATAGAATTCTCTCTCTCTCTCTCTCTCTCTCTCTCTCTCTCTCTCTCTCTCTGTGTGTGTGTGTGTGTGTGTGTACAAGTACATTGCAGAAATACAATTAATAACATTAGTGAACGTGGATTTGTCCTTCCTACCTGGCTGGAACACATCCTTTTTCTAGGTTCTGAATCCCTTTGAAACAGTGGTTAATTTATACAGAGACCACTCAATAAATCCCAAGAAGTCAGAGATATAGTAGTCATAAGAAACTGTCATGCTTCACAAATTACCTCCAAAGCACAGATCTCGTAGTGTGGTGTAAAATCAACTGGGTTCTCTCGCCAGAATGGCCTAAATATGAAAGAAAATCTCATACACATAATCAAATTGAGCTGATATTTCTTTTGGCAATATGGACAAACTAGTCCACATCACTCCAGAAATACAATGAAAAAAAAAAAAACCATAGTTTCTGACAAAATGGGCATTGTTATGTATAAAACAATAACTTGTTTAGTAAACAAGATTTAAAAATATAAAAAGGAAAAACAATTTCACTTTTTACCCCTAGAAAAATTATGAGTAAAAACTTAAGGCCACAAATCATTATGTACGAAATGTTCAACTCAAAGGGAGCTCAGGCTTGGTGAGCAAAAGAACTCTCTGAAGTCAGTATTTCTCAGTGGGACTGTTACCGCAGGATGACATTTTATTTAACAGACAGTGTGGACTTTGTACATGTCCATTATCAGTGCCTTGAAAACCAAACAATTTAAAAGTTAGCAGCAGTTTCTGCAAGGTACAAAAATACACATTTGTTACATAACACAGTAATAAAATTTGTCAAGATATATTATACAAACTCATAGCATTTGAGATAAAGAATCGGTCTAATATATTATAGATTGATGGAGTCTAATAAAGTGACATGTCTGTCTTCAAATCATACAATACTTTACAGCAATATTAACAGACTATTCACATTAGGTTTAACGGGAGCATCTAAGGAAACAGAGTCGGAATGGTCAGAGAACCTTACCAACTATTTTTTTTTTTCTATGCTTCAAACTGGGTGGACAATTTTCTACTGGCCATTATTAAAGGAAAAAGAAAGCCAGAATGCTTTAGTTTGTTTAGGAGGCATTTCTTCCAGAGAGGACATTCTAAGCCATAAGATCTTCATTGACATCTTGCCGTTCTGACAGTAGTATGCCCCAAAGGGAAGGGTCCGTCCTGCTAACTTTATATACTAATAGCACAAAGGATACATATGGATACTTAGGAGTCTTCACATGGGAGTGGCTGGTTACATCTGACTGAGATTGCCAGTGTCACGAAGGAGCTCCTCGGACACAGAGTTCTCAAGTTAATTATGATTAGGGGAAACAGGGCTATGCCCAAGAGAGGTAGGTGGCACATCTATAGTTAACACTGAGATAAGTCCATATCCTGTAACCGACAATATGATGTTTAGGCGAAGGGGACAACATCTGCCATGGGTTTCCTGGTGACTGGTAGGAAAAGTCATTTGGGATAAGCTAGTTTCTGAGTGAAAAGTCCTTTTTTACAGTGGATTCAAGAAATTGCCTAGACTCTAGTTAACTTCTAACAGGCGAGAGTGCCTTGAAGGATGATGCTTAACTATTTCAGGGTGCATCCCTCCATTTCACTCTGGCTGCCAAGGGCTTACTCCTAGGACAGAAGACATACTGGTTGCAGCCTTGGAGAGAAGTGTCCGTGAAAAATTACTGGGGTCTAAACTTTAATATTTATAAACTAAAAAAATAGTTTGGAAAAGATGGAGAACTCGATGCCAAAAAATCCAAAGGTGTAGTGACCATCAGAGATAGCCCAACAGCAACTTCGTTGTGCATTCTAGTCCATCTCTAACAGTCTGTGGACTAGATAATTAACACTTGTTCGTTTTCTTCTCTTGGCCGACTGTCATCTAACAGGCAGGGCTGCAGAGAATCATCTCCACAGGGATGCCATATTGATAAATAATACTTGTGGAACCAAGAACGGAGCAGTGTTGCAGAAAACTTCCATCTTTCGAAATGAGAAACGTTTCATGTGGTAACCTGCCACTAAGTCTAAGCCCGCGGCCTTCTTTTCTGTGACATCTTATGATCTGGATACATCTATACACACAGCGTTTTCTGAATGATATCAGACAATAAGAGGCCTTTCTCAGTTGCATGGATGTGGCTACCAACATGGCACAAAGCATGGCGCCTCTTGTTTCTCTGAAGCCTTGCCCCTGAGATTTGCCAGCTAGGGAACACTGATTTTTAAAAGAATTCTCTAGTTCTTAGTATGGCTGTCTGTCTTTCTTTCTACATCACTAGAGCAAAATGCTGTCAGCAGGCTCCTTTCTAAATAGAGATAACTTACATTCCCCGAATATGCTTTTAGCACCGGCACCGTGGGAAGGACACCAACATGAGCACAAACACTTCCTTCTTTGTCCTTATCTCTCCATATTTGAAAGATGAATGAATGAACCTCACCCCTAACAGAAAGAAGCCAATCAACCAAGCCAGCCAACTATGAGCTGTGCTGTCGTGACTGCCAGAGCTCTCCAACCACTACTTTACTCTGCCGTTATCAACGAGCTGGTCCTTACAGTGACCCTGTGACATGTGCCTGGGAAAAGCCACAAAAATGGCCACTGACTTGGATTCAGGGACAAGTTTTTACATGATTTCCTTAGTGAATGCACATGTTTTTCTGAAGGGCTCAGTGGTCCCCTTTCTTGCCTACTTATTCCATAGCAGAGACGGCTTCTCTTTACTGACAAGTCACTGAACCCAAGGCTGCTGACACAAGCAGGCTTATTCTACAGAGGACACTTCCTCTACCCTTCTGTCTGTATCCTAAAGTCTCAGAAAAGACCAACCCATGCTTTGATAGGAAAAGCCTTTTCAAAACTTTACAGCCTGAAACGTCGATTAAAAACAGCCAGATTAGCAGTGACTGTCCTTGAGCTACCTACCCAGGTGTCTCATAAAAAGGGTCACACTAGCTCCTGCCTTTGCTTTTATTAGCCCAGTTCCTGTTCTTAAAGACATCAGGATTATTTTGATACCAGATTCTTATTGCAGGTAACTGTCTTTGGTTAGATGTCTGTCCCCATCGTCACAAACTGTGGTAGGCTCTGCATCTGGGCTGGCCACATCCTCCCCAGTCCCAAGACTCGGTGAGGCTCCATCCCAAGGGTGATGAGACCCGTAATGTCCTCCACTCTCTTCTCCCTGGTGCGGCTTCATACAGAGCTTGAGTCTGCTCTCCACCAGGTGGAAGGGAGAGCTGCTGGAGTGTTGCTCGGAGTCCCGACAGGCATAAGAGCTGCACCCGTGGGCTGTCTGCAGCGCCCCAGGCCCTTCATCAATCTGTAGGTGTATGACACCCTGACTCTCCTGGAGGCCAGCCTCTGGAGCACCAGAAGCATGTGGAGGTAACTCCAGAGGTTCTTTGAGCGAACAGATTTTCCTGTCTTCCGGTCTGGCTGCTTTTGTTTTCTTTTTGAGGGACCAGTTTTTTAAAGTGACCAAACCACTTCTCAGCCACGCGCTGGGATGGAGGGTTACAGGGTGCACCTGTGACGGGTACTGTTCAGTACCCTTTCTTAAAAAAGCTGGGTGGCTGCTGGCCTGTCCCGCGGAGGGACCAGGCATTCCAGACATGAGGCCAGGGCTGTGAAAGTCTGAAGAGAGCTCTTCCTGCTTTTTCTGAGCCTGAAAAGTGCAATCTATTGGAAAGGAGGTTTCGGTGGGTGTAAACACAGAATGTTCGGAGATCTGAGAAAAAGCACTGTCCTGGGAGCTGACGGATGAGCCGGATGGCGATGTGCCTGGGGAGGACAAACTTGAGTAGCTGGCCCGTGGGCAAAGGTTTAGTCTCGGGGGCAAAACCTTCTCGGCGCTTTGCTGTGTACCGCTGCTCTTGCCCACCTCGATCCCCATGACCAAACTCTGATTAATGAGCTTCTGCCCCTCGATTTGCAAAGACTTATGCCTTTGGAGATAATCCTCTTCCCCGTGCGGGAGGCCAGCCTCGCCGCCAGTTTTCTCCTGTTTCTTCGAGTAGATCCCCCTGAGATAGGACAGCTTGTAGCTGTGGTCATCTATGCTGGGTTCTGAGCAGCGCCGATGTACTCGTGAGCTCTTCCGGGCGTCCGCTATATGTGGTGGCGAAAACCTGCTCATATCTGCACCAAAGGGTTGCTTCCTGGGATGATCCTGGGAGGACCCGTGCCTGTAGGATGCCACAGAAATGGCCACTGGCTTGGACTTAGTGAAAGGTGTCACTTGATTTCCTTCATGACCGGATGGGCTTCTCTTACTATTTTCATTAGCAGTGTTTCTCTTGCTGATGTCAGCGCTGCCTGCAAATGAACTCTGTTTAAGACCCGTCTTCCCCCCTTTCTCTAGGGGCTGGGTCCGCTTCAGGTAATCTTCATCCTTTCTAGAGAGCACAGCATCGCAGCTGGACTTACGAAGCCTCTTCTGATAAAACTCCCGGAGATAGGAAAGCTTTGTGTCTAAATAGTCGATGCTGGGCTCCGAGCAGCGCCGCTGCCGCTGCCGCAGCAGGACTTTCGGGAAGTGGGCTGCAGCTGCAGGCAGGCAGCTGGGTGTCCCCGGGCCAGCGGGGGTCCTAGCGCGCTGCTCCCCGAGTGACACCTTCCTGTAGGTTACGAAAGCGTTCCCTGGTTTGGACTCCAGAGGCGGTTTCATTTGAATGTGTTCATCTTTGGCCTGATCTAAGTCAAAGTCGCTCAGGGTGAGGAGGCCCTCCATCTCGGGCTGTTCGAGGTCGCAGTCGCTGAGGGTTAACACGGAGTCCATGCTCCTGCTCCCCTGGCCAAGCCTCTTCACCAGGTCACTGCACGGGGCGTCCGCGTCCTCGTTGAGTTCATTCTCCAGGCTGTCGTAGGAAGAGTCGTTCATTTGGAAGCAAGACATATCTGTGGACAGAGAAGGAAACCATGACGAACATTCTTACGCATCCAGTTTGCGCTGCTTTTTAAAGCAGATCGTGCCATCTCTCTGTTATGTTCATGCATAGAGTCAAATCTCTACCTTCAAGAAGGAAATACTCTTTAAAAAAAAAAATTAAAACTGTGTGTAGAGGGGATTGGCAGCACAGGTAGGCCAATGAGGTCGTCAGAGGACAATTTGCTGGAATTGGTTCTTTTCTTCCAACATAATGGTCCCCAACAATAGGAAAACAGACTTAGGTTGTCAGGACTGATGAAGGCGGTGGGGGTTAGCACCTTTACCTACTAAGCCATCTTGTCTACCTTAATCTCTTCATTATTTCAAATGCTAAGTACTGAAGACAAAAGTCTTCTGGAGGTATGAATGCTTATAGTCATCTCAGTTTCGAACAAAGCGACTTTTTCTTAAGGTGAGATTTTTCTCAAAGCAAAGCTAAGTCATAAAACAGAGAAATAATGAAAAGCGAATGACGTAGAGCCAGGCTCATCTAGATTTTTGGGTAGGAGTCTGTCTTCTAACATGGGCATGCTGCATAGTTAAGTTATACAAAATACACAGCAGTCTCTGTGAGACCTTTCATAAAGCTCTTTAGAGTTATGGTATAATATATATATGTGTGTGTGTGTGTGTATGTGCGCACACACACACACACACACACACACACACACACACGGCAGGGCTTCTCTGTGTAGCCTTGGCTGTCCCAGACTCACTTTGTAGACCAGGCTGGTCTTGAACTCTCAGCGATCCGCCTGCCTCTGCCTCCCAAGTGCTGGGATTACAGGCGTGCGCCACCATGCCCGGCTACATTGTTTATATTTCATAGATGGAATTCTGAGGAATTATGGACTGAAATGCAGTGGTAACTGGTGGTCAGGAAGCTGTATTACGGAGCTTCTATGTCTATGAATTCACAACCTCCCTTCGCCCCCGACCCCAAAGATGCTAGCTGTTTCAAACTGGGTCAAAGTACGTTAGGATACTGAGGTCTTAGTGTCAACTAAGACTTGAGGGTTGAGGGGAAGAAGCCCCACCCTCCCCTACTTCCTCTGAACCTTTGATTCCAGTGTCAACAGCAATAGTTCTAATATATAGTAGAGTTTCTCTGTTTATTTGCAACAAGGTTCACATCTTCAGTCTACAACTTCTAGGCTAAGGCCTCATCCCACGTACATCTCAACTCCATCACACTGACTTATCAGCAGGCCTTCTAGGGAAGGACTGAAAGCCCTGGTCCCCATTGACCCAGGTCAGAGGGTCTGGGACAACCAGTCTTGGCATCTTCATAGACAAATGTCTAGTTCTTACAAAAGGTGTTCTTCACAGTACCTGAGGTGTGTTCTCTCTCGCTTCTCTCTGAAAGCTCCCCCAAGAGAGAAGTGATTTCTTCTCCAAATATCCTACAGCAATTTTCAATCAGAAATTGTATAAGAAGCGAGACCTGTGTCCAATGGAAAGAGTTTCAGCATTATTATTCATATAATGTGTTTATTATGTCACATTTCATATACACATCCTGGTTGTAACCACAAAACGCAGAGCAACAGAGAAAAGTATACAAAAGGATACAGAAGCCCCACCGCCAACTTCAGCGCCAACTGTCTGGGCACAGAACGGAATCCCGAGTCAGCAGAGGACAATTATCTGTCGCCTTGGCCTAACACTCATGTTTTATATCACCGGCTTTTAAAGCAAGGCAATTTCAAGCATTCTCCATAGGTGTTTGAGATGGAGAAACATACCTTGTTATTAAAATTCATCAAATATCAGCAATAAGGGCTTACACAAGGATTTCTTGTGAAAAGGACAAGTTGCTGTAATTTTGGAAGAAAGCTCCTCTGGGGGTACAGAAGGGAGGCGAGGGACAGACAAGGAAACCTGGAGTCTTTCTAACTAGTTTGGGCATGATGCCCTGCTACACACGTAGGGAGAGGAGCGTCTATGAGGGACTCTGTGATGCCACTGAGATGGACGAGAACTGACCTGTTGTTTGCCTCAGCAGCTGTGAAATGGTGCAAGTGAAGGGAACTGGCGCACCAGCCCCCCCGATCCACAGCCAGGCTGTACAGGGGGAGGATCTCAATCTGCACTGTACCAGTAGAAAGTAACTCCTCTCAGGATTGGGTATCTGCCAAATGTTGGTGCTAAGGAATGAGCTCGCCCTGGCTTATAAAGATGTGCTTTTTAAGAACTTGTTCAGCCTCCTTAGAAGGAGAAGCGAAGTAACGATTGAGTCCCCCCCCCCCCCCCCGCCTCCGTTTGATACCACCTTGCTCCAGTCTAACAGGACAGAATGATCGATAAACCCACACGAGGAAGTCTACACTGGCTCTTTAAGAGGCTGTGTTTCCAATGTTTCAAAATGGGGACTTGAGGACACAGGGTATAAAGACAAAAAATGTCATTACCTTTTTTGTAAATTCATTTTCTAGTTCTGGGTTGGAGGAAGTAGGAGGCCAAAGAATACTTGGCGCGATACACACTGCTAAGTTAAATGCAGTCATCTGATTAGACAAGGAATGTTGTTCAATGTTGTGTAATACCCCAAACAGATACCTTAGGAAAACAACATTGGCTCTGGGAAGCTGATCTAATAGCCTAAAGACAGAAAAATGCAGGACGTTTTATTAAGATACGTGTAAAGACAGGCACCTCTCACTTCACCTGCATGGGGAACCATGCAAATCTAACACGCAAATCAGGAACAAGTGCAGATATACACGGGTTTCAACTGGTGGGCAGCGTGTGCAGCAAGGGACGCTTACATGGAAGGTCAGAACTGGCAATTATTTTTGCACCTCGTCTCCATAACTCAAAATGCAGAAGAATGCATAAAATGTGTTGCCTGTTATTACTTCCAAGAAAAGTAGCGCAGTGTTTTAACTCAGGCAACTCCTGCAACATTTGGTAATATTCCCAAGCAAAGCCACAAAAGGCATCCTGGTAAGATTAAAGTATTCCTTTACTTCAAGCAGCGGCAAGACAAGAAAGAGTGCTCTTTCTTGGTGAGAACTGGGGTCTTAGCCACAAAGACTCCCAGGTTTGTTCTGGGAGCCATGCTTTTCCCCCACCCAGAATCCAAAGGCATTTGTGCCCCTGACCTGTCGTCTTTGGTACCATTCTCACGCATTAGTCAAGATTGTATTACATTCCCCAGTTCTCATTTTATGTAAGCGACAAAGTTTTAAATGATTATTCACTGAAAATTACTTTAACTACCATGCAGAATACATACACATACAGTCATTCTCTCTCTCGCTCCCCTCCCGTTTGTGTGTTTCTATAAATACCTGCAACTTTAGGAACTAAGTTACTGACACCTGTTACACAAGCAGCAGAGGCCTTTCCTCAGTACACTGGGCTGACAGTGACTTCAATCAGACCTTGGAATCAGCCAAGAGATGACTTGGGTGTACTCAGTAGGAGACAGAACATCTAGCGCATGCTTTCAGGTCCTCTGACTCTGTAAGCGTGCTAAGCTGTTGGTTACTTCTATCCAGAGCAGTCGCTAGCTGACAGCAGTGCACCCGGTATTTGATCGTGGAATTAAATTCTGACAGGAAGGACAACTGCCTGATGAGCATCCTTGACCCAGAAGAAAAGCCAGCTCTGGATCTATCCGTAAATTCACATCAGCACTTCTGTCTTGGTGACTAAAAGCTGGGGTACTCGGCAGTCTGCGGTGAGTGGGTTGTGTGGAGTGTCTTACTGGTAGTGTCATAAATCAACTTACACAAACTAAACAGACTTTTGCTTAAGTGTCACAATTCCACACTTAAACTAAGCAAGTGATATCTTGGACCCAAGATTTTCATAAACTGGAATATTGCATTTTTCTAATGCGCACTTCTTTCCTACACACTCTTCCAATGTAGGAGGTATTCAGGAACATGAGGTGAATTCTACAAAGAATTTCATTGGATGGCTTTAGATACTGCAGGGTTTCTGTTTTTGAATCTCACACTGTAGCCAAGGCTGACATAAAACTTGGCAGTAATGCTCCTGCTTCAGTCTCCTGAGTGCCGGGATCACAGGCAGGAGATAATCACACTTGACTCAGACATTGTATTCTTTATTACGAGTCTATGACTTCTGCAAGTTGTACACACACACACACACACACACACACACACACACACACACA
>OU015749.1:107191955-107211160 GCA_907169655.1 Acomys percivali | reverse complement strand
CATCCCTCCCATCTATGTGTACTTGTTCACAACTGCTGGATGTACTTGGGATACAGGAATGCGTCGAGCAAGTGGCTCTGACCTTAGAACACTGCATTCCAGTGTTGCTGCACCATGGCATCAAGGTTACTTGGCTTGCTCTTGTATTCTCCATGAAGGGAAGGTGCTTACGTATTTGAGGGAAGAAAGCATCTAAAAGCTGGGTTCTGAGAACTAGGTTAAGCGCTGGGTGCCTCGTGTGTGTGTGTGTGTGTGTGTGTGTGTGTGTGTGTGTGTGTGTAAACCATGTTACATCATTTCTGCCAAGGCTGCTGGTGGAGATGGGTGTAGAAAAAAACAGACTCAACAGCAACACGATATAACCACAGGTGCTTGGGGTTCTGGAGCCTTTGTTTACATAACAGCTTAACTGAATTTGGTCCTTGTCGTTAGAGCTTTGGGCATTTGTTCTCAGCTACCTGTCTGTGTCTCTTTTGAATAGCACGAGCCAGGTAAAGCTTGCGGACTGATCCCTACCCAGTCAAAGTTAGGCAGGGAGAACTTAGTTTAGTGACACGGCTAGTGACCTTCTCTGTTTACACCACAGAGACAGGTGGAAGTCTGACATTAGGCATTTTAAAGTTGTGATATCTCTGCAGCGTATAAATGCCACCATACAACTGATGATATTCCTGTATTGTGGGAGCGGTGGTAGTGTGTTCAGATAAATCGACTAACTATGCAGAGCTCCCACTGCTCATGGGTTCCACTGGGGCAGGGATACGCCCGTGTGTAAGTTGGCACAGTTAGAGGCTATTACCAAACTGTTATAAAGTGCCACATGGAACAGGGGACAAGGGAAGCCAGTCTAGCATGAGTAGATGTTAAGGTAATTTAAAAACTGTAGTTGTGCTGTCTACTTTAAGGATAGCTGGCTGCTCCCATCTTCCTCTGTTTTTACTCTTCAAGCATAAATGCACCTAGACATTTGTGACTCAGAAACACCCTCACAAAAGCGGCCTCTAGTTTTCACAATTCCAGATCAGCTGCAGCACCACTTTAAAATAAAAGGCAGAGTTAAAGGGGTAAAATCTGCTATTGGCAAAAGACGGGCTAGTGATGACTTGCAACTTGGTGGTGCACTCTCCCCACAGCAGGTCATGAAGTGCGGTTGTCATGGCACAGAAGGATGGGGGTGGGGCAACCCTGAATTACAGTGACAGATCTGCAGTGTCCTGTGAAATTCTTCCCTTCAAAACCAGAGCCCAAACCAACAGGACCTTCCGGTTCATGTAGGATGAGCCTGTGGACCGGTAGGCCTCCCTTGAGGGAGGAGGAGCCAGAGCCATTCTGTCCTGAGCAAGTTTGGGCCAATCACAGTTTGAAGAGCTAAACTTATATTGAGGCAAAACCAGGTTAAGTATAAAAAAAAAAAAAAAAAAAATTAAAGGAATATTTAAATGGCTTCAGACTATATATTTTTTTAAGCTAAAAGAAAACAAAGGCTCAAGCGTTGTCTTTTCCACAAAACCAAATTAAATAGATAGGATAAACATAACTGGGTAAGTGGTAAGACTTCAGTTATATGGAACTCATTTGGCCAGAGTCTTCAATCATTTGGGCGTCTTTACCCCTTTGCTTGCTTTTGCACAGGAAATATTCTTATAAGCTGACGCACAACGCCTTAGTTAAGGCCTCGCTTCTTTGGAACAGTCTCAATAACTCAGTAGCGACTTTTAAGACCCGTGGTACTATGACACCAACAGGGAATGTGTCTATAACGCGGGCTGCGCCTGCCTAAATTAAGGCGAGAGAGAAGCCATCTCTGTGAGAGGAGGAAACCCTAAAGCTTATATACCTGCACTTGACACTGGGGCCTTCTCCACCCCTGGCTCAGTTCATCACAAACCCTTTGAGAGGTCTGAGGCAGGTCTGCAGAGACTATTCCTATGGTCAAAAGCTCTGCTCACAGCTCAGTTCTTGTTTCTTTTCCAAAAGTATAGGATGTTTCTGAGGATGGGAGGAAGAGAGTTGGTTAAAACTTTACGACTGTGGCAGAGGTAGAAGGGCCCAGCCATCCCTGCTCTCCTTTTAGAGCAGCGTGCCTGAGGAGTTAAGGATAATGGAAATGGTTCTAGTGGCATCAGCAAATCTTCTCTGTATTGTGGCGAACGTAAAACTCCTTTTCCAAAGGTGAGTTAGGAAGGCAGAGAGTGAGGGGCTAAGGAAAGCAGGTATTTGCTGTGGTAAAATGCCCTCTCTGTGTTCTGAGGATGGTCGACTGACTCAAGCTTGCTGTTGTGTCATGCTATAGCCTTCGAAGTCCAATGCTGCTTTGTGGAAATTGTTTTTGAACGCTTTATTGATTCTAAAACTATCACGGTTCTCTGCAGACGGAAATAAACGGAACGGGTTTCGTCTCTGGAGCTAAAGGCTGGTGGGGCCCACTCTTCCTACCTTCAACACGGATGCTATCACAAAGATGGATTCACAGTCAAGGTGGACTTCGATTCCAGAGTTCAGTTTCTCCTTTAGCTCTCTGCAGGATTTCATGTTGGCCGACTGCCTGAAGATGCCTTTTGTGAGGGGGCCTTTTTCGTTAAGAAAGGAAAGCATATCCTAGGAGGAAGTGGAGGCCATAAACTAAACTGGTACTTTACGCAACCAGCGTGGGGGGTGGGGGGATGAGAGGTGGGGGGGTAGGGGGGATGGGGGGTGCTTGCCATCTGCAGCTGCCAGAAGCCAGGGTGAAAATACTCCAGGACTGGAGCTGGATGGTGGCTACAAGGATTCAGATGACATTCTTAGAACATATTAGCGCGGTTCTAACGAGGGGCCGCGGAGGCAGGACCAGGTCCAAGATAGAGTACAATCACGAGATTATCGAAGGAGCCTGCTGACTACTACAGTTAATAAGAACTTAATCTTAAACATTTCAGAGAACAGAGGTTAAGTGTTCCCCAAGTTGGCTCTCTGTCTGTCTGTCCGTCCTCTGCATCCAGTAGAGGAGACAAATGGTGTGTAGAAACCGGCAATCCATGATTTCCTATGCAGTTTGGGTTAGGTTCTGAGTTTTACTCTTAAATTCATTAAGTAAGGGTGAAGATGGTAACTACCGGCTAGCTTTACTGGAGGGCGAGCAAGATAATTAAACGTGTCACAGTGTGTGGCGTTCATGGATGCATAACACAGCGTGAGACTCCACAGTGCAGTGGTGTAGTGCTTGGGGGAGGGGGGGGATACGGGACACCGGACAAGGCTTGCTCAGTTGTGACTATTTTACCTTTCAATCAGAGACAGTAGGAACTCAGCAGTTATTTTCTGTCCCATTCTGTGTACAAACAACTAACCACCAGAGACTATACCTCGATGCTTAGACATGTGAGATATAAACCAACCAGTTTTTAAAAGCTTAAAAAGCAATTGGATGAGGCTTTCAGGGCAACGGTGTTGAGTGGGCCTCTATTGCTTTGTTAAAAAACAAAACCAAAACAGGTTGACTGGAATGCCGCCTCTTACTCATTTCCCTGAAGACTCTGCAACGACGAGATCTGACCTTTAAGATTCAAACTGTAAGGCTAGAGATTCTTAGCTAAAGCCAGGGGGGGTGTTTGTAGTCTTTCCATTTTGGGGGGCAGATCCACCCTGCAGGATGTTCCCTCCCTCCTCTAACTGCCTTTACTGCTAGTTTCATAGACCCAGATAACGGGCGCTTACCAAGATTGGCTTCGGCAGGTTGTCATTCTCACAGATAGCTGGTAAAGAAACTCCAAAGAGCTGTCCAGGCATGGGGGATGTCGGCGACATGGGCAGGTTGTCCAGGTGGGTGCTAGAGCCCCGCCAAAAGGCCCAGTTGATGATGGAGCGCCGCCTCTTAAACGTCTTCTGGCTGGAATCTGAGACGTGAGATCAGGAGGGAAACTTGTGATTTCTTCTGCCTTACCTCTACTGTTTCCCTTGTTTGTAGTTTATTTATTACAGGAGCTCAGGCAAATGCTCACGGAGGCCCCTTGTTACTGGCAACGCTAGCTAGGAGAGAGTATTGTAGATATCTGGCAAATTAAGGAAGAATCTAGAGTCTGGCTCCTCCTACCCACTGCTGACTTGAATCTTGACAGCAAAATCTAAAAGCTAGAGAGTTAAATTTCTTAGCTGGAGGTATAGGCCGCTGGTGGAGGACCTGTCTGCCTAGCACAAGGTCCCGAGTTCCACCCCTGACACTTTACAACAAAGACTCCTTCCTCATTGAGCCACAGCGACTTGAGGCAGAAAGGACTTTGCATCAACACATACTTATGAATTTAAAAGATGAGACAGGCATATAAAAAAAAAAAAACCTGAAGAGTGAATTAGGTTACAGTTAAAAAGTGAGTAATAGAGAGGAAGGGAAGAGGAAGAGGAGGACACAATAGAAGGGGAACCAAGGAGACGGAAGAGGAGTCATTTTTTTTTTTTTCTAGAAACAAAGAATGCTTTGTGTTCTGATGTCTCACTCAACTGAGAACAGAGAGGAGAAGCTAATGCCTTACATTTGCTCTCCTTCTCGGCAGTTGTGAAACCGTCAACTTATCTTTTTCAATATGCAGTTTCAGGAAGTGTGTTTAAGGCAGCATGGATGCGGACTAGTGAGACCCACCAGGCCTCAGTGGAGTGGAGACCTCTGCGGGGAGTGACCTGTAGGCCTGGCTGGAAGACCAAGAGGGACTAACACAGCAGCAGCCACAGCAGGTGCAAGGTAAAGGGGGACCCCACAAAGGAGGAAAAGCAGACTGTGAGCCCCAAATGCTGCAGGTAAGGTGAACTCATCTCTTTGGCTGATACCCAAAGCCAAGCACTCATGACGCAGGTTCAAAACAAAAAACAAAGCTCGCAAGGAATGTTCAACAGAACTGAGCTTTGGAGAGCTTTAACACCCAGACACTGCCCGCCTTCAGGGGAACACAGGGAATCGGACATTAACGTCCGCTCCATGGTGTTTCTGTTCGGAAATGATGTTCTGCTGTCCAACACTGGACGGGAAATGATCCAAGGAAGCCACGGTCCGCAGTGTGAAATGCTAATTTCAAACACCCCTTCGTATTGTTCAACAATAAAGTAACGCAACATGCTTTTCTTCAGAATAATATACTCAAACCAAATATAAAATAAGCCACATTGTGGGATGAAGAATGAATGGGCAGTGTTTCACTAAACAGCGTCTTGACTGTGAACCACACTTACCTTCCTTACGCTACCGTAAGTAGGAAATGCAAGGAAGTGTGACGGTCTCTTGGCGGTGGCGTCAGGAGCCCACCTAACCCTCAGCTTCACATACCCATTGAGACTTTCCTATTTCTTTTACAATGAAAAAGATGTTATCTGTCAAAAGGCCTACTTGAGAGAGTACCAGGCTAATTTCAAAAAGGTGTTTGCCCAGGGCATGACTGTGGGCTAGTAAAGCTGTTACGATACCAGGCTCTCCTGGCAGAGGGCCTCTCTTTGTACCCATTTTCCGTGGGTTTGACAGCTGTCCGGAAGTATGCAGACAAGAAAGATAGCCATTATTCTGCTCAAACAGCACTTTATTCCTGCTGTGATCTAGCTTCCATTCCAGACAAAATGAAACAGGAAAGGGAACTGATTCTTTCTTAAACCCAGGAAGGAAGCTGCCCACCAAGCTAGGCAAATGTCTGCAGAGATGAATGCCAGCTTTCTGCCTGTACATTCTAACTATTTTCCCACTATCATATTTGGTTTTCACACACTTAAGAACATTCTATCACCAACTTATATTTCCAGCTATGACTGGAGACAGAGGATAAAATCAACATTGAGTCATATACGTGATATTTTCAGTGACAGCCACCCTGTCTGTTGTGCAAAGCATTTAGTGTGAGATGTCAGGTTTCCTGGGACTGAGGTAAAAAAAAACTGATTGAAGCTTATTATTTTTTGTAGCATTTTAATGCATACTTCTTTTTTTCCCCTCAAGATAGGATTTCACTGTGTAGCCTTAGCTTAGCTGTCCTAAACTCACTTTGTAGACCAGGCTGGCCTTGAACTCACAGAGATCTACCTGCTTCTGCCTCCCTGAGTGCTGGGATTACAGGTGTGCTCCATGGCTGATTCTTTTCATGTTTACATGATAAAGCTCAGTACTAAAAATGTTAATTCATGCGTTTTATGGTTAAAGAGTAACAGTCGTAACAAAAACAAAAACAAAAAACCAAAAAACTTTAACCTGGAAGTCTCTCTTGCCCATACAAATGAGAATCCCTGTCTCCTACTCCAGTAGCACACTCATACGAGGAACTGTAAGTCTATAGAATTTGCCCATATTTGCCACGTACACAGTGATGTACCACGTTCTGTGTCTCTTAAATCCACAGAACTCAAATTTGTGAATTGCTTAGATCTAGGAAGCAGCTATGCTACCGTGGCCTCTCATGTCAAAAATAATACCTTATTTCTAAGGTTAGTGAGGAGACAACAAAGAAAGTAATTTCTTTCTGTTAATATTTTATGCTGCCTGGTTAAAATAAGCTCCAGGCACTGCTGGAATAGAGAGAGGCCAGTACCAAAGCAGCAGCTCAGAATGAACCAAGGATTTGCCCAAGCATCCTTGGAGCCTCAAGCTCTATTTACCATCACGGACAGAAAATGAGACCGAGTCAAGTTTAAGTCCATTCGCACAGCTGGTCTCTGATCCGCTCTGACCGGAGGGAGGCCTATATCCAAGGCCAGGTCGTCATCAGGCCATGGCAGGGCTAACTGGTGTGTGGAGGCGTGTATAAAACAGGCTGTCCAGCCAGTAGGAGTGCCCATCTGAGGCTGGCTGTTAGTGATGCCAAGGTGCCTTTCTGCTGTGTGGTTTCTTCAAAGTGCTCAGCAGCCATCTAGAGATGGGGCAGTACTAGGTTATGTTTAGTGAAGTGGGAAAGGTTACAGAGCTCAAGGCATCTGGCAAGAGAGATTGTGACAACCATGCGGTTTGGGTCATGTATGGAGACAGCAGCACACAAGTGTAAGCGGGGGGTGGGGGGGCGGGCGTAGGGGGGATATGGTGAGAAAGTGGTAGACTTGGAAGGCGAGTGGAAGGAGGAATGTGGCATAGACTTGGTGGGGGAAGGACGACTGTGGTCTTAGAGAGAAAGCAGAATGAACAAAGGCTGCCCCAACAACGGAACAGTTACACACTTGTTTAGCCCAATGAAACATCAGAACTTAATGGAATGAAAACTGGGTTTGCACCTGATAACTGCAGGGGGTTTTTTTTTTGGTAGGGAGTTTTCAAGACAGGGTTTCTCTGTGTTAGCCTTGGCTGTCCTGGACTCGCTTTGTAGGCCAGGCTGGCCTCGAACTCACGGTGATCCGCCTGCCTCTGCCTCCCGAGTGCTGGGATTAAAGGCATGCGCCACCACGGCCCAGCTCCACAGGTGTTTTAGTGTGAGAAAAAAAATTAAATGATTTAGATGTAGTAGAGGAGGTCCCAATCGAAAAGACTTGGCGTGCACATTAACATGTAAAGCAAGAAAAACCTTTATAATTAGTATTGATTGTCACTTCCCTCTAAGTTTGGATAACTGAACACATATTTTTTTCTTTTTCTTTTTCTTTTTTTTTTTTCTTTTCTTCTTATAGCATGGTCATTCAGCAATGAAGTTAGAAATGGAGAAAACGGCGGTGTTTTTACGAACAATACGGTAACTGCAATGCCGCACAGAGGAGGAGCTTCATCTGGGCCCCAGCTGATGCCAACCATCTGTCACGTGGCGGGAGGGTGGCCCCCCCGAGCGCCTGAGGTCTTTACGTCTTCCTCCTTGACTTGTTTGTCTGTTTGTTTGCAGGAGGCGATGCCGCCACTATTCATTGGCTCAGCTGACAGAGGCACACATAGAAGTGCACTATCAACTTCCTATCATCTTTATCCCTTCTGGTCTCCACTTTCTCTTGCTTCTTTATCTAGCCTTGCTTTAGACTGAGA
This sequence comes from Acomys percivali, assembly GCA_907169655.1. Taxonomy (NCBI): domain Eukaryota; kingdom Metazoa; phylum Chordata; class Mammalia; order Rodentia; family Muridae; genus Acomys; species Acomys percivali. The sequence goes on along the minus strand of OU015749.1, from coordinate 107,203,218 downwards.
GCTTTAGTGCAAGCGTGGGTCAGGGGAAGTTATAATGCTCGCTGGACATCACAGCTACCATAATGCCGCCTTTATTGTGGGGCAGCGCAGTGAGGCAGCTACATTCACAGGGAACTCACGTTAGACTAGTCAGCCGGGGGGGGGGGGGGGGGGGGGGCCTCGGTAGAAATCATCTTAGTCGCCGCACATTTATCAGGACCAAGATCCCAGTTAGGGCAATCGCGGTCTGCCGACACCCACCGCGGACAGGCCCCCTCTTATAATGGGTTCATTTAGGGGAACACACAGCGGAGTGTATTAGAGTACAAAGAAGGCATTGAAGTACCTGCCGCACTGCCCAGGCCTGTCGGCTCTGCAGTGGCCATGAGGTTAAAGGGGGGGAAGGCTGGCGAGGGAGGAAGGGACAGATTGTGGGTCCCTTGCTTCTGGGTGCAAGTCAGTAAATGCCTACTGTTAGTTTACAGACCCGTCTTCAAAAATCCCATTTTTCCTTCCCTTGTGAAAACTTGTATTTGCAAAGTTCATCTGGGTGGAAGTTAGATTTGTGCGTTCAGGAATGCAAGCTGCCGCTCAAAGAGGGCTCTCTGAAGGACGGGAATCCACTCACCGCTCAGTTGCTGGGCTGTCGCCAGGCGGATCGGTTTCAAGATGAACTGGCACTGCATCTCTCGGGGCAGCTGTTCCATGAGGAAAGGCTCTTGGAGCTGGGATGGGGTGGCGGAGTCTTTTGATCCCTGTGTCAGAAGGGCAGTGTCTCGGAGGTGGCTCATTTTAATTCCATAAGGGTACTCATGCCCTACAAAGAAGAAAAAAACCAAAATGCAGACTTCAGGCTGACTGGGTGACACCACCAAGCACTGCAGATGGATGGGAGTGTGCTGTGCTGTACACCTGCGCATCTCGGATATAGAATCCTTCTGTTTACTGAGAGGTGCTTGTGCCTAGCCTGCAACTGGGACCTTGGAATACTGCAGGTGGCTCTACCAAATCAGAGTGGTCATCTCACGGAGGAGGAAGGGTGAGAGAAGAAAAAAAAATCTTCAAAAGGAATCCTTAGGATGACTGTAGACCCCAGTTTGCAAATTGCATAACTGACCACCTCTAGGCTTGCATCTGAAGAGAGGGACAAAGAAGCCTGTCTGGGAAGGATCCTCACAGCCCAGCCACTGAGCAGTGAGCCCCTGTCCCCAACAGGGCCGCCTTCAACAACAGTTTGCATTCTTAAACACAAGGTTAGTACAAAGGTGTAGTAACTCACCCCTGGAATCTCAACACTTGGGAAGCTGATACCGGAGAATTGCTGTGAGTTTGAGGCCAGCCTGGGTGCCAGCTATACGCTGAGTATGAGACAGGACCTGGGCTGCAGAGTCCACGTTTCAAAAGCCTCCCCCACATTCTCCTGAAGGCTCACCCCGCTATCTATGCATCTGTGTAAGAGGCATTTACTTGTTGGTGGCATAGTCAGTGGCTCACCAGCCCTGGGGGCTGATTCCTTAGTCTGATTTGCTTCTCTCTGAGATGGATGTTCATAGGCAACAGTCAAACAAAACAGTAGAGGGTACAGAGTACAGGTGCAGGCCCAACAGCAGACTGATGGACTAAATCCTGGACATCTGACCATAACTCAGTTTTTGTTAGTCAGTACTCCAGTAAACCCACCAGGGTGATGTCATCCTTCTGTCCCCCCATGATGTAGATCCTTTAAGCAGAGATGGTACATTTTCGCTTACACCCACCAATGTAACTCAGCAGGCTCTTCCTTTGTACTTGGCACGGGCATACAAGGCAAAAGTGCTGCTGCCATTTATATGTGGCAGAAAGCCTCCAAAGATTAAGGCAAGGAGAGGCCCCTTAGCAGCAATAACACAAAACCCTTCAAAAACAGTGGCCAGCTAATCCACACTGCTTGCTTTGTAAACGAGACGTTTTCAATTGCATAGAGTGGCCGTACTCGGTTCAAAGTGGCTGTATGCCTAAAAGTTACCTTCTACTTCATTAAAACTTATTGAAACTATCTTAAATGTTTGCTATTTTAAATGACATTGTTGCTTATTCATTTTTGCACACATGCCATTTAGAACCAAGCCCATCTGAGGGAGTCAGCGTTGCCCTCAGCATGGCACAATGGCTTCCCAGTTTCCTGTTTTCTGCATATCAGAACACACAGACGTTTTACATAGGAAGGTTTGGTTTCAACCACTCAGGACACTTGGAATACCCAGCCACCCCAAGAGTGACCTCACGGGTAAGGGGCTGCATGAAACAAAGCATCCAACACACACACACACGCCCCGTTCTCTGACAGGCAGGCAGTGGAAGAAAACTGCTAACAAACGGCTGTGCTGGTTACCATTTTGGGATCGGAAACAGATAGCAGAACTTATTTTAATTGCCCTATTTCTGTTGATTACAGATTGAAATTACTAACCGGTAAATAAGTAGTTGAAATAAGGTAACTTACGACCTATTTCTCAATAGTTCCTCAGAGCGGGGGAATTTGAATTTCAAGCCAGCCTGGATTACACAGTGAGACATGTAAATGGGTTACCGTCACTTCCTTTGTGATGCTAAGGGAATTCTGGTACAGAGGGATGTTGCATACTCAGGGATGGGTGACAGGTGTGACAGTGCACCACTGTGCCACACACAGTACCCTGTGCACAGAGGCAGCCTTGTCATTAGTTACAGCAGTAGACAGGAAAGACACAGGCAACGCAAGGCGATGAAAATCAAATGTGTACACACGGCAAGAGAAATTCCAATGCATGCCACGCTCTCATGAAGAAACCCCCAATAGAAGGCTTGGCAAGATCTGCTCGTAAGGTGAAAAAGACGAGCGGAAAAATGTACATTTCCCAACTATAGTCATAAGCAGCCTGACAGAAAAGATCCTATTGTCTGGTTCATAGTAAAACACTTGGTATAGTTAACATTTCAGCTCAAGATTTCAGAGCCAGCAGAACACAGTGTGATCTTAGCCGGTTACAGACACTCACCAATGAGTGGGTACGGTGCTGCTTCTTTTCCAGAATTCACCCACAGCTGGTAATCTCTCTCAGACCCCTTGAGATAAAGAAGAAAAATGAAAACAAATCTTTCACGTTAGATACTTGAATGAGGAGGAGAGAGTTTGGGGCATTTTATGCTATTAAGACTCATGGGGTGCATATAGTTGGGGGGATAGTGGTGCTTATTTCTACAGCCAGATCCTATTTAAAAACAGGATCGATTACTCTTGGTCCCCTCAGTCCCACAGCCCTTGAGCTGGCTTGGGATCGGCAAACCTCAAGGGAATCAGACCCTTCCTTGCCAGGTGCCCACATAGTATGAAAGCTAAGGGAGCCCTTTGGTAAAGGTAGAATACACTTCCTGGTTCTAAAAGGCTGATCCTGACCTATGAGATTCTCTGGTCTTCTCAGAGAATACCAGGCTTAGCATCCACTGTGCCTCTGCAAGACAACCACCTCACCCAGCTAGCCATACCCACAGCTGCTTATGGGACTGTACAGTTAAGTCTCAGAGGCAGGCTGCTATTAGCGCAGTGGGCTCTGAGGGGAATGGCCACGAGGCTTTCTGGAGATGGATAGCTAGTTGAACTGACCAGTATGAGTAAGAATGCTACTCGACAACAGTCCTAGCCATGGAAAACAAACTTGTTCACTAGTGGAATTATAATTCAACAAAACTATCATCAATCCCACTTGAAAGAGACACTAGCTATGTAGACTTTGCTGAGTCCTCCAGGAGGGACAAGGCAGCTAGAACAGAGGCAGTCAAGTCTGTTTGAAGCCTTTCATGGTCCTGCCTTCCTCTTGCAGTTAAAAGTCAGGGTCCTGGCTACTGTACATGTCATGCAGATCTCTGCTGGCCACATGTTCATGCACACACAGATCGTTTTATCTCCATCTTGTCCTTTAAACAGGAGGCACGATCTAGTCAAAACACATCTGAGGCAATGCCAGAGACACTGTAAGGTATCTCTTAGCATGGGTGTCATCAAATAGTCTCAATTCCTAATTACATTTTATTGTATTTGCCTGAACAGATCGGATTTTAAAGACGCCCAAGAAAGTGCATCACGAGGCAGTTAAATCTCCTTTCCCAACCTAAAACTATGTACTCTTAAAAACAAAATAAAACTATGTACTCTTTTCCAAGGCATGCTTGTGTGGGCTGGAAATCAATGCAGAAAAAAAAAACTCCACTTTACTCACACAAAAATTTAATTACATTTTAATTATATTACTAAGTTTTACTAATCAGGTCATTTTACCCCAAATTTGGTTGCCTTGAGTCATCAGTGGGCTTAGTAGCACTGCGCAAGAGCAAATCTAAATACACAAAGCAATATTATGACATCTCAAGTGTCATGTCATAGCATAGTTTTAAATATCACATTTACTTTGCGTGGGCATCTGCACATACACAAACACACACGCACTAGAGCAGCATGCCAGAATACATGCGGAGGTCAGAGGAAAATTTTCGGGGGTTGGTTCTCTCTTCATACCAAGTGGGTCTTGGGGATGGAACCCGGGTCATTGGGCTTGGTATCCTGCGCCTTTACAGTGGAGCCAGCTCAATGGCTCATATCACACTGTGTTTAAAAATAATCTCACAAAGATTTTTTTCTTAGTTTTCATTCTTTTGAAGCCTCCCAGTTAACAGAACTCTTCCTGGGGGTACTAACAGGAAGGCAAAAAGAGAAGCTTTCCAATTCCCTCCCCGTGACCTGCTTCTCAATACTCCAACCATTTCCACTAACAATATTTCGCAAACTCACCCCAGAACACAAAGGGTCAGGCTAGAGGAAGACAGACTGATAGTAAGCACAGTAACACTCTTCAGATCCATGACAGAATTCTAGTTTAACCATTATGGTTTTCAGGTCACAGAGGTGTTAAAACAGCATAACACCCATATGTCATGCTAACAGAAAAGCTTTCCTGTTTTCTACATTTGGGGAGTGGGGCAAATGTAGCTTTGTGATTGTGTTGTGATGGGAAGGGCTATATGCTTACATCTAAATTACTAAATACTATTTTGAATATAGAACACCAAAGTTTAAAGAATATCTAGGTGGTGGGGGGAAAGGAATCACATGTCCAAGGCCCACCTGGGCTACCCCGCAGGGCCACCACGCAGGGCCATGTGTTATAAAGAGAGCAAACAGAGCAGAAGTAACTTACCGTTATCCCCAGCATTTGTAGTGACATGTTAATAACTTCACTCGCCGTGTCTGAATTCATTACTGTTATAGTTTTAAACTGTAGAGAAAGAAGGAAAAAAACACAGACAATAAATGAAGAGTTTAAAAATGGTCGATAAATCATTGTCCAGTGATTATCCAAAGGTAAACACTGATCTCAAGTCTGGACAAGGGGGAGCGAGAACTCTCCATTATGAATCGCTTTCATTCCGATAGGCTATGGCCACAAACAGTTCATTCCTTTCTCTTAAAGGACGTGGCTTACAGAATACAAATGTATTGGAAAGCTCTGTGAGAGGCTGTGAACATCAATCACACACACACACACACGCAATGCTATTCCTCTGTTCTCTCTCTACAAGTGCATTTTTATAACTCATTGGCAATGGTGGTGAGGGCAGAGCTGGCCAATCAGCCAAGGGAAAACCAGTACAAGACCTGCTTCCTAAAAGGAGTTAGGGCTTGCGGGTGAGAGCTTCCGAGTGCTCAGCACTGGAGCGACTGGGCTTGTAGGCTTCAACCCTTCGATGGCTTAGAATAGATGAGTCTATGAGAGGAGTGGCAGTTCTAGAAAACCTCATTCTGCCAAGTGGATAGGGCCATACACACTAGTTCTCCACTGACTATACCGCAAGTTGCTCCTAAGAACAGAAAGGCAGCTTGCACGAAGAGGGAAGAGACTGGCCAGAGTCTTGAGTATCTGGAGAGTGCAATGGACTCCAAAAGACTCTCATACAGTGATACGTAACTTAGCTATGCACATAAGTACATATGGCAATTATTAGAAAAACTAGCAATTAGTATGCTGCCCCAGGCACAGGGCTTGCTTACATGGTACAAATAGTTTCATAAATGCAAACAAAATAACATGAAAGAAAAAAAGTTGACACTGATATTTGTCTGTCTTCTACAGAATGTTATCCTATGAGCCAATTACTTGATAGGAAACTTAATTGAACTAATTTTTCAGAGGCATATACACTGACTTTTTGAGGTTCTTGTACTCCTAGGGATTAGACCAAAAGGTGTCAGAGCCCAACAGGAAGGAGCTGGAAAGCACAATGTCTGTCATTTACCAGAGTGGCATAAAAGCAACACAAGCTAGGCTTCAAGCTGAAACAGGCTTTTTTTGGAAAGGCTCCGCTGCCTAAGTTGGAAAGTCCATTTAAGAAATGCTGCCATATTTTTTTTTTTTTTTTTTTTTTTTTGTGCAGTGAAGTGTCTGTGTTCCTATATACCTAGTGTCCAAGGTGATTGTTTTCACATTGGGCACATGTATGCTCTGTACTAGTTACCGAAGTGCATCTCCCTGCAAACCTTTTGGGGGCCATAACAAGTGAGTTTCAGCACACAGTGCTTCTTGCCTAGAGAAAAAAGAAGCACACAAGACTAAATCCCGAGTTTAGCAGGGTTCTTCAACAAGCTGCACACAACTTTAAGGCTAAGAATAAAAGAATTACTTCCCTTGGAATACTCCTGAGGATTTATTCTAGAAGTTTGGGTACCTGAAAGAGACTACCACTGAAGCTCCATCAGGGGAAACCTCGAGTGTGTCACTGTACCTTGACTTCACTCATGACTATATATCACGTCTTATCTTCAATTATAAGTGGGACATTAGTTTTTAAAAGCGTGTATTTCCCATGTATCAGAACGTGATAAAAATTGAAAAATTTCATGAAAATCCTTAATATAACCAAACAAATCACAGCAGGCAGAAATGCAGTAGCCTTGTTTGTTTTGTCTTTGTTTTTTTCCTATTTTACAGAAGGAGATCTAAGTAGTTTCTTAGCCTAAAATTTTGTATTTCCTTTAAGCATTGAGATCTGGCCTTTAGAAGTTGATCAGAACGCTGGTGTAACTTTTTAGGACTAAAACAGAGCTCTCACGAATGACATTTGCACGCACACTGTGACTATTACCAAGAGCTGCTATGTAGTATTCCAGCCCACAGCACCACAGAAAGACATGTTCCCACCTTGTTCATGATTGCTAATAGCTCAGATCTTGTGCCACAGTTTCAGCCAACAAAGAACACGTAACCGAGGCGAAAGACTTAATGTTTACCACAGAGACATAGCGACTCCTAGATAATGTCATCTCTTTCCAATCCATTCTTTAATCTCAGGGATTTAATTCATAAAAACTCAAAGAATAGAAACATTTTCAAAGCACCCAACTGAAGAACTGACAACCTGAGAACTACTTAGAGTAATAGCAAATTCTTCCTTGTGGCTTTGCCACAAACTTCTGCAGCTGTTCCTGAAAGGACCCATGCCATGAGAAGATATTTAAGAATGCAGCTAATATGGATTTTGCTTGTCTCATTCTCTGTAGTATTTGCTCTTTATGTATAAATACACATGGTACCTCTAGATGCCTGGCTTCCATATCTCACACACAGCCGGCCTATCCCCTCTTTCAACCACAGTTTCCTATCTTATTCAGAGACGTGGAATTTAATTTCCTGGCTCAGAAACACTTACATAGGCACAATTCCCAATGTCCTTGGCGAAGATTTTGAGGGGGATGCTCTTCGGGTAGTCCTTCTCTTTTTCTAGAGTGATATATCTAATCAAATGAAACAACAACCCGAAACAACACTGAGTCAGGTGGGATTCACTAATGGTTCATTTAAAAAAAACCAACCTATTTTGATAATGTTATCAATATACTTATATGCCCTCTTTCTCTTTATTTCTTTTTTTTTTTTATGGACACTTGAAAGATAGTACAATCAGATTATACGATGGGTTGAAAGAGATTCCACCCACCCAGTACATTAGGCATGGGCCTCCTCAAACAGGACATCCATATCAAAAGTGATGTTGGAGGTGGGACCAGGTAAAGGTACCAGCGAGTGATGGTCTGTCTCCTCTGAGCACCTGACTACACACTAACACACAAGGGATTCACTCTCACTTAACTGCTCTGCGTGGTGTAAATCTGGATTATTCCATTGTGGGCGAGGACAGGAGAGAAAGGAGGGAAGAACTCTGCCTCTGACTGATAAACCCGTGTTGACCGTTTTATTTGGCACAGTCAATCGTAGGGATGATAACTTATTTTTGAGGTGCTCTGAATTAAACCTTGCAATTATGAGCAGAGAGGAGACACTGGTGATTCTAATGTGATCCAATCAGACCCCAGTGTTCTCCATCCTAGAAAAAAAGACTTGCAATAACACTGTATTCTATCTAGCTGGTATACAAGCAGAACAATATGCTATTTTTAGCAGATAAACGTCAATTCCCACTGAAGAGAAGAAGGGACATCCTTGGGGCACATTTCTGCCATAGCACGTTTGTTTTACCCATAGGTTAACAATAATATTAAAAATATGCGAACTGAAAACATACCTCTGAAGAAGAGAGAGCCATTTGTCCTTTTGTTCTGGGGAACTGCAATCAAAGAAAACAGAAAAGAGGAATAAACCACGAAAGATGTTGATGCCAGCATTTTTAGGCCTGCCGGTTCAGGTGGCTGTGTCACCAGCCCGCTGCTATGAACGTAGCTGTTCATGTGCACTGTGAGTTCCACACAGTGGTTCAGAAGATGACACAGGCGTTTTAGCCCCTTGGGAAAGATCACATAGTCTGGGATCGTTTGCTTTACTAAATCCGCTTTGGTAGATCCAAGGCGAATTCTCTGTGATAGGCCAATGTTCTTTCACCAACAGTACTGGGTCAGAGGGGAGGGAGGCTGTTTAGAGCAAAGAATGTCCAACTTGGAAGCAAAACATTTCGTTTCAGAGTTGTGTGCAAGTGAGGCCATCATGGCATGCAACGTGACCGGAGCCACAGTTTCCACACCTGTGACGCTGGGCTGACTGTCCTCCCCAAGTGCCTTTTTTCCCCCAGCTTAAGTTGTCGTTCATAAAAACAAAATATGCTTAATATTGAGATCAAAGCAAGATTTGGCAGATAGATGGAAATGCGTTGGCCCAGAAACCAGTCTGTTGTCAGGAGAAGAAACATTTTTCTTTTTATCTCATATATGCAAGACAAAATAGTAATTTGGTAGATTTTCTCACAGCAAACTTATTTTAATTACTAAGACATTCTTATCAATATGAATGTATGTACAATTAAATATTATGTTTCTCCTGCCACTGTTGAATTTGATGTTTAAAGTTAAAAGCTTGTCTACTGTATTCTTATATGATCCCATAAGTCGCAAACTTTAAAAATAACATTTCTAGTCCTCTGTATAGGAATTGAAAATTTTTACTCATTCCAGAAAAACATTTAATACACATCTGTAATTTGTTTTAACTTCGTTGCTTAACTGTCTTCACACAGACAATCTTTCAAGGTTGGTAGTCACAAAGTATATTATACATTGTTTTATCATGGAACAAACTTTTCATAGTTAACAATTCCTTGTCATCTTTCTTATAGTTTTTCATTTTAAAACTTTATGTGCGTATGGTTGTATGAATCTTTGCTACAGCTATGTGGGTGCCCACAGAGGCTAGAAAGGGTGTTGGGTTCCCCTGGCACTAGAGTTATAGACAGTTGTGCGCCATCTGATGTGGGTGCTGGGAGCTGAACTTAGGTCTTCTAAAAGAACAGCAAGAGCTCTTCACCAATGAGCCATATCTCCAGCCCCTTATTCTGTGTACGCCCCAAGAGATTTTCTAGATGCAGTTACATAAAACCTTGATGTAGAAAAAGAGTGTTCTAGCACCCATATTAGGGAATCAAAAGTCCCCTTGCGCCCATTGCTGGCTTTGAATCTGACTCTCCAGCTTTCCGATGGCACAGGAGGGGACAGCAGGGGCGGGGGACAGCTTATGTGAATGTTAACGTCAAGTGTGAGCTACTGTGTGGTGAGTCTTATTTCATCCCCACATCTGCGGCTGGCTTGGACTGTACTCTCATTGATTCCACAGAGATGGGGGGGGGTGGTTGTGAGTTTTAGTTGTGTGGCACCGTGACAGCTGGAGCCTTAGAAGCCCCACTGAGCACAGGTGCCTGCCTGTGCCTTCCTCCAAGTGTTAGCACCTCTCTCGAGTTTCCCAACCTTTGTCTGCTCCCCAGAGCCCTTGGGTGGTGACCAATGTCTGTGTTTTGTTCAGAGTTGTAAGCAGTTATCTACAGGGCAGCCAGTCCATTAGGGTTACATTTTTGTAGGAGAGACAGAAATCAATATTTTACTTTATTTTGAAGGATACTTAATTTGGAAAAAGTTTTGTTTCCAGAAAAGTTATATTTCTAAAATTTCCAGCTGTTTGCAGGTTTTATACTGTTGTTCTCTCATAGGTGCAGCCCAGCTGTCCAAACCAGGAGATGCTGGTGTCTACTAATAACCAAATTCTGGACTTTTTTTTCCAGATCTTGTCTTCTGGAAAAAAAATTTTTTTTCTGTCCCAGGAGCCAATTCATGGCTACACATGGCAATCATGGACTGTGGCTCCTTAGGGACGGTCTACAGGAGAATTTTAGTCTGTGCTTTACTTTGGAAGTTTTAAGTAGCAGTGGTTAGGGAGTCTATAGACTTTGCTTCAGTTTGACAGATGCTTATGATTGAAGTATCTTTTTTTTGTGTGAATAAATACTATAGAAGTGAACTGCTCTTATCAAATCATATTGAGGCGTACATGGAATCTATATGATGTTACTGGGATAGTGACCTTCATCAAGTAGCTACAGAACCATGCTTTTCCAGAGCAAAATGGCCCCATATCTCACCCCTCTTAAAGAGTGGAGATTCATGGTAACACATGGTCACCCTCATGTGAGAAAACTGCTCTCTTTTCCAAGCAGATTAAACCTTGGGAATGGACGTTATCTGTAGAAACCTGTCATGGAATGGAGTGGAATACAAAGAGTGACTAAAATGGCCACTTCTAAACAGTCCTGCATCGGGTCCACAGTGCGCAACAGGGATCAATCGCACACCTGTTCCCTACGTACAGACTAACAGTGTGGAAAGGCTTGGCAGTCTGGCCTCAGGATGATGCCTGAGTAGTCGGGTGGTAAAGCAGGAAGAGGCAGAGAAAAGCTTCGTGTGTGTGTGTGTGTGTGTGTGTGTGTGTGTGTGTGTGTGTGT
>OU015749.1:107174789-107191945 GCA_907169655.1 Acomys percivali | reverse complement strand
ACAAGCTACGGCTCTTACCTGAATGTGGCCACGAAGTTTACTGTGGGCCAGCCCAGGACAAAGGACTTCAGCGCATTTGTGTTGCCTTCACCTACTTCGTCCACACAGCTTGCTGTCCACATGTCGGTTAACTTTATTTTATTTTTTATCTTAAAATTGTTGTTATATCTAACGAGAGAGAAACAGAACACGGGTGCTCTTGTTATTTTGTTTCTTGGGTTTTTAGGCAGCTCTGTATTTGTCATGAGAGGGCAGCTTCTGCCCGTGATGGGCAAATAATGTCTTCTTGTTCCCATCACCAGTTTCTGAAACAGCAGAGAATAACGCGGCTGCTTCTCTTGGCCTTTGAAACCTTTGGGCTTGGTTAGTTCCCACAGCTGCATTAATGGCAGCAGACACCTACACACTGACTTCTTCTATATGCCGAGTACTGCATGTGGATCAAAACCCAACTTATATTTCTGTGATAAAAGTTATTGTGTGTAACTAGCTTACTTCCAAAATTATTTCAACGGATATACCTAAAATCACAATGTATAAAATGTTAAGTAATTCCATTTTAGGAGATTCTGGAAGCAAACCTAGAGCTAGAGAAATCTACAATAAACTTTCAATACAATGGTTGTTAAGAAGTGTTAAGGTGATCTGTGTTTCCAAAGCCACAGTCTTAAGTGGTTTTTTTTTTTCCCTCCCTCAATCATTTTCTAGTATATTCTTGCAAACACTGAAAAACTGTAACCTAAAAACGGAACCTAAACTAGAAAACAACAACAACAAAACAAACAAACAAACAAAAACAGAGAACAGGGCTAACATAATGAGCATTCAGCTCTGGGGACCCAGAAGGTACGCTACCTTAAGTTGGCTGCGGTTGCTTTTTGGCAATTTCTTCCTCAACTCCCTCAGACCCCGTGACACAGAAATACAATGTATTTTGACCTAACTGATATATTTAATACGCATAGTTATGAGATGTGAGTAGTCAGAAGGCATTGGGAACTATGAAGAGAATATGCAGGGAAATGGATTTCCGAGCATTCAGAACCATCTGGGTAAATTAAAGCTCCAATGAAACCAAAGACACAGCACGGACAGGAACCCCCTAAATTCATCTACTACAGGGATATAAAGCTCATGTGAGACTCATACTGTGAACAAGGACTTGGAAGGACAGATATATAAAGGGCACTAAGTACTGTGCACTAAGGGCCACACTCAATTATCCCAGCAAATTAAATGATCTGGCTACCACCCTTCACCCGAGGGTGAGAAGTGACAGGGTAGCCACAGGCTTGGCACAGCAGGGAGTTCATACACAGGCTCAGCCAATTACCAGCTTTATAACGTTGGAGCATCACTTCAACTTCTTTCCAATGAGGGGAATAATACTCAACTCAAGGTGGTCATGAAAACTAAAGCCCTTGGATTAATGACTAGCAGTTAGGTCCTATCAAATGTTTCACTTATTGCTACGGGTATACCTCTTGGATCAAATCTGGTTTTGCCAAGTTAACACCCAGCTCTGCCCGGGTCTTACCTTTATGACCCAGCGTAAGTTAGCGAGGTTTAACAAGTGTTCGCTTTTCTCTGGCGACTGAAAATAAAAATTACGTTGCAGGGAACGAATCTTAATACGGTCTAATCCCTCATGATGTTTCATGAATAACAAGAAAGCAGATGGAGCAGGCGTCGCAGCCACCAATTTCTACGTTAACTGCGCTGACAGCGAGTGTTGAATGGAAAGTGAGTCTTGTTGGGGACCGCTAACGCATATCGCCAGACACTCCCAATAGGTCTGTAGTCTTAACTGCCGGTTTCCTCGTTGCCTCCTCCCAGGGCCACCACGGCAGCCTCCTGTCTAGTCTCCTTGTTTCTACTTTTCCTTCTCCTACAACCCATTCTCCATTGTGAGTAAACGCTTCAGAAATGCGTATCGCATCGGGGCATCCCCCAGCTGAATCTAGAGGTTAAATCCCAAGCTCGCTGGTGTAGCTTGGTGACTCCAAAGTGTCCCTCAATGCTCTCCGCTTCCTGATACACCATTGTGGAGTTCCCTTCCACACCAGACGCAGGCTGGTCTGCGTAGCCAGTAGCACGGGTCAGAAGGGACGGTGTCATCACTTTTGAAAGGCTTTTCACTGTGAAGGGAGCAGGCGCCACGCTCGGAGAAGCAGTACGGAGGAGGTCAAAGGAAGGGAAGGAAAACGAATGTCTCAGTGAGAAACTGGTGCTGTCAGCCTGCAAGTGGATCCTCCAGTCAAGCCTCAGGGTCAGGAGGGCCCTCGAGCCAGAGCTGCCCACTTAAATACTCCTGAGACCCAACTCAAACTGCGAGAGATGCTGGGAGTTTTTAAACTGCTATGTTTTGGAGGGCTTTGTTATTTAGCCCATCCTCCCAAGGTCTTTAATGGTTAATTGCTTTTCATCCTTTACTACGTCTTTACCCAACTGCATACACAATGCACCCTCTTATCTTTTCCTTCCTGCGCCAGCAACTGTGTTTTGCTCCTAGCATGGGTCACTGTCTACAACTCGTCGTACGCATACCAAGATGAAAGCTCCCACAACATCCCGTCCCGCGAGAATGTAGGCTTCAGAGGATCCCGGATTAGACCAATCACATCCTTCACTATCCTTCCTTTTTTTTACTCATATTATGGAATAAACAGGAACCTAAATGAACACATTAATAACAACCCAGTACAACAGTAAGCACCTCATTTATGATATTAGCTAAGGGGCTGGAGAATTAGCTCAGTGGCTAAGAGCACTGGCTGCTCTTCCGGAGGACTCAGCACATGTTGGCTCACAACCATCTCTAACTTCAGTTGGGAGGATCTGACGCCCTCTTCTGGCTTTCATGGGCACTGCATGCATGCGGCAAAAACACCCATATACATACAAACATGAATAAAGCTTTTAAAAAGATACTGGTCACTTACTACAGGCCAGGCAATCTTATAGTAAGCACCAGGTGGATAACGTGGTCTCTGTTAGAGGAAATTCAACTTTATACCGATTACCGAGGGCCTATATTTTACTTACTTGATTTTGGCTGCAACAAACAGATCGTTGAACAGGAAGAGATGCCTCTCCTGCCTCTGCAGGCCTCTTTTAAGCTCCACTGGGCCATCAATCAGCAGAGTCCTGCTGGAGCACATGAACGGTGACAGAAATGCACACGTGTCACTGCTAGCAGAATGACCGTCTCTGAAACAGACCACACGCAGTAAGTCCGTCAGTCAGATGCTCAAACACAAGACGACGGTTCCTAAGGTGGCAACTGACAGTCGCTTATCAATGTGGAACTCAGGGGCTCTTTGTTACTAAGCGGCGGCTCAGTGCCGTTGCTGGTCTCACTGCTGATTCTGCAAACGGTACCTCTCCGAACTTCATTATGGAAAAAAAAAATGTTTTAGCAAAACTGTAACACCTTGATAGCAGACCCATGTCCAATCTGATGTAGACATTAGCATTAATGTTTTATCACAGCGGTTCATCGTATCTCTGAGCCAACTGTCCTTCTGTGGGTTCGCTGACTCACTTCCTTTCTTGCATTCCAGTATGAACTGCTTTGGGGCAGGTGTGTCATCACCTAGAGTCCAGTGTTTACTTAGGAGTCGTCTCATAATTGAAATGTATACAACAATGAAATGCGCAAGACCAAATCTTTGGTGTGTATACACTAAGTTCTGACAAATGCATTCACCTGTGAAACCTGAACTCCTCAATTAAGACACAGGAAAGCATCCCGCCAGGAAGGTCATCCTTCTCGGCCGTTAGGTGGGCGCCATGTTGTTGTTCCCCGGGTGGTTTCATCCTTCTACAGGTTGAGGCTCATGCCAAGTTCGATTTTTTTTTTATACACTCAATAATGTAAAAATTATCCCACACAAGCACGTCTAGTCATTATTAGCTTGCATACCTAGCATCTGCTAGCCAGTAGTCTTTTGTTATGAGAATGCAAGTTAACACAGAGCTCTCTGCCATGTTACCAGCAACACCAACCGCACCTGCAGCCCCTAGACATTGCTCCTCCCGCATCTTTTCCCTCTAGGAGTTCCCTCACCCTCTTCTGGATGGTGTCTCTTTGCCATAAGCCAATCTCAGGCTGTGGAGATGTTGCAGGACATACCACAACTAACGTATGAACAGATAGGTGAGGCTGTGTCCTAGCGATACTGTACAAAATGAAGCACTCCGTCTGGGCTAGGGTTTGTTCTAAGCCTTGGTTTAAACATTTACTTCTAAAACTTAGAAACTCGGCACAACAGCCACTAACCTGGGACAACTCAGGAGCTACCATTATTTGCTTGAGGTTAGCGTAGGCCAAGGGTTAATGTAGGTGGTTCTTTAAATGGTTAACCCTTTAAAGCAAAGGATTTCCACACACGATAAAAGCTTTACCTCATAGTTGGTAGACCTTCGAATACAATTTGGTAGCACTGCTGGGAAAAACCGACAGAGAAATCGAAACATTTGTCTTTGTAGATTTAGCAATGCAAGTCTATAGTCTGTAATTTAAAATGTGTCTATTTATGACAAGAGAAGCTTCGAGACCTTAGCAAGCCGAGCCTTGATTTAAAAAAAAAAAAAAAACATGTTGTAGTATAGATATACTGAAGAAAAAACAAAATCGCTCAGCACTCACATAATTAAAAACAACTTTCATCTAAGGGGACACACACACAAAGCTTCTGTGTTTTTAAAAACTACCATTTTGGTGTTTTCTACTTAAAATGTATTGTTAGACAATGATAAAGCATTTCTCTTTATTCTGAGTGTAATAGAGATATGATTATTTCAGTCTCTTATGGTATAGAAGTGGAGGGTGAGACCATCGCCTTCTACTTACCTCTTAATATAGCCTGAATAGGGCCTGCAAGTTGTAATCAAGAGAGCTCTAAACTGATCTAACAAAACTGCAAAAGGCCTAAAAATTAACCTGCCACAACTTATGCAGGAACATGCCATTTTAAAGAGTTTATGAAGCTATCTCTGAACGGCTAGGAGAATTTTAGGGCCTAAGTGTTACTAAGACCAGATAACGTCCCTGATACCCAGCCACAGTAATATTTTCTACTTGGGCATAGGCTAAAAAGCAGGTTGACTTAATGTTTGAGAGTGATAGTTGTTTCATACAAATCACAGAGCAGCAGCTGGAGAGACGGCTCGGTAGGCAAGGGGCTTGGGGTGCAAGTGTGAGCATTTGAGTCTGACAAGGGGCTGACACCTGGGGCTGTCCTCTGACCTCCTCAAAATGCCGTATCATCTGTTCACTGCCAACCCCATGTTGCCAACACAAAGCACTATAAAATACAATAGACAAAACTGCCAAACTCTCCTTTGGAAATACCTGTGTTCACAGGTGAGTATCAATATACTCACCAGGACCCATACAACCTCGAGTTCTGGTACACTAACTAGTACACAATTACTTTTATACAGTCTACTTCCTCAGAAATTTCCCCTATCTCACAGTCCACTCCAAATGTCATGTCTCCCACTGTTCAATCAGTCTTGGCTTGCCATCTCTTGTACAAGGTATACTCAGGTCTCTTTCTTCAACATTCTCGTCCAACATTCATTGTGAACACCATGTGAACACATACGATAGTGGTAAAGTTTGCTCTGCTTGGTGCCTGCCATAATCATCCATGGAAGATAGATCCGGTCCCTGACCTCAAGAAGTCGGCAATCCAATAGAGGAATCAGACAAATAAAACAATGCGAAATCAGTGCCCTGACAGACATACTGGATTCTGAGGCCCAGCAAAGCTATGGCATGTATCAAGAGACTGGATGGGTTAGGACAGTTTCTTGGAGGACCCCACAGTCTTAAGAGGATGGGCAGACAGGTCAATAAACACTCTAAGAAAAGGAGGTGTGTCATTCAAGACCATGGGTTCTATTAACAGGGGCGTTCAGGAGGCATTGGATTATGGGGCTGGGGTAGGATATTTTCCCATTTTATAAATCTCATTTATTTAGAATTTACCCCAAAGCATCGTAGGCTTGTAGGCAGAGTGCTGTGCTTGTAATATATTGACGAAAACAAAGCAGGGCAACCTGGGGACAGGGAAACCATTAGGAAGCTATCACAGTAAACTTAGGTAAGAAATGTTGTACATTCAACAAGGAGGGGAAGAAAGGATGGAAGAAAACACATTTTAGGACTATTAAAAAATACACTATTAAAACTGTTATTAGCTGTGGGGATAAAATGAAAATAAAACGAACCAAGAATATAGGCCTTATTGCCCAGGCTTTACTCAACTTTTCTCTTTTTCTTTTATGCCCTGCTGGGCTTTGAACTTAGGGCCCTGTGCATGCTAGCCAAGTGCTCTACTACTCAGCCATGCCCCGTGTAATCTGTTTACTCTTTATTTTAAGGTACAGTCTCACTAAATTCCTCACAGTGGCCTTGAATTCACTCTGCCATCCAGATAGGCCTTGGACACACCATGGCTCGCACTCATATTTTGTTTGGACACACAGAGGTATTAAAACTTTTGCACACAGTTTGCCACTTTTCTTCCCCATCACCCTCTATGCCCACTACCCTTCTGGGATTATATGCACTATACTTTTGGGCCCCCTGAAAAGTACTTAAACCAGTGATTTTTTTTTTAATACTGCTGTTTTTAAAAGCTCATCTAATTTTGAGTTCTGTCAAGAATTATACCAAAGCACACAGTTTTTTTCATATTTACTTGCGTGTGTGTGTGTGTGTGCGTGCACGCGCGCACGTGCGCACATGAGCATATATGCATGTGCAAGGTTATATAGAGTTTGTATGTGAGAGCTGGAACTCAAACTCAAGCATTTCTTGGGAGATGGCCACTTGTGATTTTTTTTTTTTTTTTTGAGACAGTGTCTTTCCCTGGGGACTGGGCTCATCATGACCTGTGTGGCCAGCGAGCTCTAGGAACCCTCCTATCTACACCTCCCCAGTGCTGGGATTACACACATACAGTATCATGCCCAGTCTTTTACACTGGTGCTGAGGATTGAACTTGAGTCCTCATGACTGTGTGTCTTTCTACAGCCCACGCATTTTGACCATGTAAAAATGTAACATTCATTAGTGTCTACAATATTCACGATGTGCAACCATTATTGCTATCTAGATGTTAAATATTTGTGTCACTCCTAAAGGAAAACCTGTAGGTCTTAAGCATCGACTCCTCATCAGCCCTCCCCTCCATGGCTCTGCCTACTCGGCACCTGTTGTACCAAACTGCACGTGTTCTTTTCTGCCCCTCTTCTTTAGGCTAGCGTAAGGGTTTCAAGCTTCATACTGTGGCTTGTATCAGTGCCTTTTACTGCTATGTGTTACACCACGTGGATATGCTTTTAAAAGCACCAGCCGAGGAATACTTTGGTTGTTTGAACCTACTAGCTAGTGTGACTGATACGGCCATAAAAACGTCTGTCTCCAGGGCTGAGGATACTGAAGACTAGAACACCTGACCAAATGGGAATCCCATATCTAACTTACTTAAGAACCACCACACGAGTAGCTTGGTTTTCCCACTTTACATCCCACCATGGTGGATGGCAGCACCTCTTTTGCTGCTTCTTATGTTTTAAGGGTGTGCTAACTAAAAAGATATGTTATATAGGCCAGGGCCTCATAACTGCTTCTATAGCTTGTAACAGACCCCTTAGCTGGGCTCTACTTTCTTTCTAACTCATTCTTCAATCTGCTTTTAATATTTTTATCAAGCTGAAGCTTCTAAGATGCATGGCCCCAGTGATCTTTGAATGTAAACTGTTTAATAAGCTCAACTTGGTTATAAAATGTGCCAATTTACAGCTCTTCTACATCGCCAGTGAGTGGCATGCCTGCTGAGCCATTCGGGATAAATGAAGCCAGAAATAATTTGAAACAAAAGAACACAGCCATTGAAATGAGGCTACAAAATCACTACTGATGCTCATCCGTGTCATTCAGCAATAAAAGCCTGTTTTTGCTATATTTGCGACCATCTTGAACATTATAGCAATAAAAAATCCTGGAAATCTAGTCTACACCATTTGTGTCCTACTGATGGGTGAACAAGCACGTGGTGATGATTCTCAATAGTCATCATTGTAATAAAAACCACACTAAAATTACTAGAAAACTATACAACTAATTATATTATGAAACGATAGTGTGCCATATATATATGTGTATGTGTGTGTACATATATACATATATATGACAACATAATGAGCAAAGCAGGAATTTTGCCTTGAGTTATGAGAACAGAGCATGTTCTCAGAGATAATGTTAATATTACAATTAAAATAAGCTCAGTCCCAAAACACTAAGAATGTAACATTTATATAATTTCTGATCGTATCATGGTTCTTCTTGCTACAGGTAGTTTACTGTATATATGTGTAATAATATAAATGTATATGTAAAAAATAAAAAAATATTTAATAAAAAAGTGGGCTCAGTTAGGACAAGGGCTTAGCAGGAACAATGTTTGGATAAACAGAATAAGCAGAGCCTTTAAGAGCAAGAAACAGACAAAGGAGCACTTTAACCAGCCAAATACTGAGTAGGGCAGGTAGTACCTATTAAATATTACAGCCGTTAGTACATCATATCTTGAGTACACTTATAATGATATGATATGAATATTAAAAGGGATACAAACAAGTAAAACAGAATAGCAAGAGGGAAGGAGGAAGCGAAGGGCAGATGGACACACCAATAAACAGTTACACCAACAGCTTCAGACCCCACACACAAAGAGAGAGTATTTCCAAAGAAGAAAGCACACACAACTTCCTCACAGCCTCGACAAGGAGGGAGTTCAGCATAGCCTTAGAGTTCAAGGCACTTATAAGACATTCACGAGGAAAGGAGTTTTGTGGCTGCTGCTTCCAGGGCAGTGGTTCTCAACCCCTGTAATGCTGCGAGCCTTTAAACCAGTTCCTCATGTTGTGGTGACCCCAGCCATAAAGCTACTTTACTGCTGCTTAATAACTGTGATTTTGCTACTGTTATGGATCATAATGTGAATATCTGTTTTTCCAGTGCTCTTAGGAGACCCCAGTGAGTGGGTAGTTTGGACCCCCAAAAAAATCGTGAGCCACAGGTTGAGAACTGCTGTTCTAAAGACTTGAACCACATAGCATACACAAAGACACAAGGCACTTAACGGAAAGAAACATGAGTTGTGGAACTTCTAATAATGAGATTGTGACTTTGCAAGATGAAGGGACGAGAAGCAAGAAAGCCTTCACGGAGGTCTGGGGGAGACGCCAAACTATTCTGTCACTTTCATGTGGCCTGTTGACTTCAAAATTCCTTCTAGCCCCACTGTGAAGGAAATGAGATTTATGTGGGTCATGTTGAGTCAGAGAATGCCAAACACATTCACACTACGTAAGCACTTTACGTGCGCGCTGACTACAGTGTGATGGGGCCACATGTTAGACTGTTTACTGAGTGGCCAGGCCACTCAGGTGTTGGCTAGATTCTCCAGTAGTTGAGCAGATTAGTTCAGGTGACAATTACATACTAGCATGTGGAAAGGAAGGGAATAAGCATGATTCATTTCGACTCATTCTGCTTGTAACTTATGCATATCCTAAAGTTAAAAAATACCGCCTGATAACTTCTTTAATTTTTCTTTTGGGGGAGGTTTGCTATGTTATGTTACGTTGCCCAGGCTCAAGTGACCCTTTTGCCTCAGTCTCCCAAGTTGCTAGGATGATAACTGTGTGCCTTTGTGTCCAGAAGATTAAGAAATACAAATTACAAAGTCTTTAAGATAGAACGCTACTGGCAGGGACTCTAGCTCGTTTATGGCAAAATGCCAATATTTAGTTACTATGTTAATGAGTTGATTCAATTAGCTGTATGACAGTGGAAGGATGAGGTTGGAAGGAAGCATTAACTTCTTTCCTGGCCAAGGCTCGCATGGCACTTCTCAGAGAAAGGAGGAACCTCACGGTGAACACTGTTGTCTTCATGTTTTCACTTTGCAGTTTTAGTTACCCGACCCCAAACAGACATGTGGAAAATTCCAGAAATAAATAGTTCTTGAGAATTGTTCTTTCAATATCTTCAAAATATTTTGTAGGTATTCTGATAGGGATTGCATTGAATCTGTAAATTGCTTTTGGTAAAATGGCCATTTTTACTATGTTAATTCTCCAGATCCACGAACAAGGTAGATCCCACCATCTTCTGATGTCATTTTCAATCTCTTTTACTACTTATCAGCCACAATTGTACTTTAGATTCTCAAGTAAAAGTTTATACTCAGACCCAAAAAATAAAAATAAATAAATAAATAGTTCTTGAGTGGTGTGATAAAGCATGACTCTGTCCCATCTTGGAGCCACACTATGTACCATTAGTCACTTTGCCTTCGCTTTCAGACTGATGTCACAATATTTGAGTGTTCAAGCAACTTTTGTGTAAGAGCCTGTTGCTTTCTCACAATACCCGTGCCATGCGTTGTATCACACAGACGCAGTATCACTTCACAATGTCACAAGGTATGTAAGAACAGCACAAAAAATATTTTGAAAGACTGTGCTTACATAGCCTTTGCTATAATGTACCACTGCAATTATTTTATTAGCTGCTGTTAACATCTTGCTATACCCAATTTATGACTTCAACTTTAATGTAAACATCTGTTGTCGTATTGCATAGTAGCAGTTTAGAAAAAGAAAGACAGCATGCAAAGGCGGCAAGGAATTGTTCTGTTCTGGAGATACGCCAGCTGCAGCTTGAGAAGGTTTGATGATAAATCCAGATTTGGCATCAGCAGCTCTGTGGAGGCAGAGATTAGGAACAGGCTTTTGACATGCTAAGTTAGTTATCAGAAGAGATGACTTAAAAGTACAGAAATCGGCTTAAAGAGGGATGGAGAGAATGCTGAAGTATTGAGTTTTAGGGCACACTAGCTTAAAATTCAGGAAAGGCAGGCAAGCAACACTGACAGAGTAATGAGAAGTCAAGGAAAGAGTGGATGTCCGTTGCCAATAAGCACTGGAGGAAATAATTTAACTACTAGGCTGAGCACTGTGGTGATCTCCAGTGACCTTGAGAAAAATAATTCTAACGCACCTATATGAACCAATTTAATATATGTTAACATCAAATTTTTCATTCACTGATGATTTTAAAGGCCACTACATACAATTTTTGAGAAAATGTTAAAACTTAAGAAATAAAATTAGAAACATAACAGTATAAGTTTCTAAGTCCAGGGAGTGACCTAATAAAATGTTTTAAGCTACCATTTAATAGATTTTTCAGCATTTACACACATGCAACTCTAGCACCCTATGCTACTATTTACATGGGCAGCACTACTTGCATTAATTGAGTTAATATAAAAAAAGGAAGTGGCTGGAGAGATCGCTCAGTGGCTGAGAACAGGAACTTCTCTTGCTGAAGACCAAAGATTGGTTCCCAGTACCCATGCTGGGAGGCTCACGCTTGCAATTTCAGTTCCAGGGGATCTGACACCTGTGACCTCAGTGAGCATTTTACTCATGCACACATACACACCTTAAAAGAATAAAAAATATTTTTTTTTTAAAGAAGGAAGAAGACATAAGTTGGGGAGGGTATGTGGGTGGGGTGATTTGGCAGTGTTGGACGGAGGACGTGGGGATGAATGTGATCTACAGACATTGGATTCATTACCTGAGGATAATGAAAAATATAAAATATCATACAATACAGCCAAGTTGGTTTCATCCTATGAGTGTATAGTTGGTTCAACATCATCAAATCAATAAATGTAATACACAATTTAATAAAGACGTAAATCACATGACCATTTGATAGATGCATAAAAGGTTTTGAAAAAGTTCAGTCCTTCATGATAAAAGTTATAAAGAAATTAGGACTAGATGGAATCGCTCCCAACATAACAAAATCTACATGTGATAAAACAGTGGCTATTATTTTACTAAACGGGAGAAAATAGATCTTTTCCCATAAATCTAGAATTAAGTTAAGGACACCTCCGCATTTGATTCTTATTGAATATATATAGGGCTTGGTGTCTTACATAGAACAATGAAAAAACAAAAATATAAAGAGAGCAAATTACAGATGACATGGTTCTATTCTTAAAAGACCCATGGCCTTCACCATAGACGTTTTGGTAAATGTAGTAAATACTTTCAGTAAAGTTGTAGGACACCAAATTCACATACAATAACAAACCTCTGTAGACAATAAATGCTCTTTAATTAGTCTTATCTGTTTACAAGAAAGTATTGTTAGGCTCATAGAGTTTAAAGGTTAAAGTGCACAACTGGTAACAGAGCCACCATTTAAGTTCTGACTCCAAATTCCACATTATTAGCAGTGTGCAGGACAGTTTGCTGTCAACTTGACACACTTGAGTCATTCTGAGAGGAGGGACCCTCAGTTGAGGAGACGCCTCCATAAGATCAGGCTGCCGGCAAGCCTGTAGGGTTTTCCCTAAGTGATTGGCGGGGGAGGTGTCTCAGCCCACGGTGGGTGGTGCCATTCCCTGGGCTGGTCGTCCTGGGTTCTGTAAGAAAGCAGGCTGAGCAACCCATGAGGAGCAGGCCAGTCAGCAGCACCCCTCCATGGCCTCTGCATCAACTCCTGCCTCCAGGTTCCTGCCCTGTTTGACTTCCTGTCCTGACGTCTTTCAGTGACTGACTATGATGTGGAAGTGTAAACCGAATAAGCCCTTCCTCCCCAGCTTGCCTTTTGGTCATGGTGTTTCATCGTAGCAGTCGTTGACCCTGAGACAGTTGGCACGGAAGAGAACAGAACTTCAAAATGTCTGCCTGGCATGCAAAGAGGCCTCTTGAAAACACAGAGGTGAGCCCAGGAATACAAGGACACGAATGCCATCTTTCGAAACTGAAAAGACGTCCTAAGGTTTTTAAGATCTCGTCACGGCCCTTTGACTTCATGAAGGGGGCACCTAAGGGTGAGATACTGAATCCTTCCTGGATTCGTATGTGGACAGAAAAGAGCAGATGGCAAAGGCAGCAACGTGGTCAAGCAATGGGGCATTCGCACAGCGAATCACAGTAGTTACTGTTTGCTTTCTAGGTTGTTAAAAACGTGGGTGACCTCGGTTCCAGGATGGGGAGAGGTCAGGATACTTGTCCCGAAAGGTTGCATTCCTAGAAATAAGAGCCGCATCTTTGTTTAGGAGCTTGTGACAGGCCGCTGCGGGTGAGCTTGATAGGCGAGCTGCCCACCATTGAGATCTAATGAGAATGACATGAACAAAAAAGCCAATCTGCTTTTCCCCACCCACCCCTGGATTAAGCCTGGAGCCCCGAGTCCTTTGAAAAGCCGACCAAAGAGCTGATGATGCGTTTGCTCACTTCTGGCCTCATGGTTCTGCCTGTACATCATGACAGTGCTCTCTTCTGACTTCTCAGCAACACAACGGTGTGTAGTAGGGGTTGTCCAGAGAGTGGCTGCATCACCAGCATTGCTTGGCAGCCCGGTGCCCATGGCAGTACCCTGCACCATACTGAATCCAAGTGACCAGGAACAGTGAACACACTCAGGGTGGTAAGAAGCTCTGTCTGCGGTTGTCATATCGATGAGAATCGGACAGCCACTGTCCTAAGATGCTGTGCACATGGAGCCTTCTGTGGGAGTGACTAAGCCCTGGCCAAGTGGGTGGCAGGAAGAATGATTTACCCTTACACTGGCGTACTAAAATCTTTGAAAAAAAATGTGACATAAGGAAGCTATCTGTGTTCATTGTCCTCAAGTGCCTTTTTTTTTTTTTTTTTTTTCTGATGCAGGTTGAGTTTTCTCTATATGAAATTCTTGAGGAAAAAGATATTTTAGATTTTTCCGATTTTGAAAATTATAAATGTGAAACATTAGAATAATTGGATGTTTGAGCCTGGACCAGGGTTCTAAACATAAAATTCACTTCTACTTCATGCACACCCTGCATATATCAGCCTGAAGTTAATTACATAGTGGCTTTTGTCCTGCTAAACTCTGCTGGGGTCTGTCATAAGAGGCCAGGTGTGAAATTTCTGATTTTAACATTACTTTGGCACTCGTAAAGTTTTAGATTCAAGAACGTTTTTGTTTTTAGATTTTTGGATTAGGCCTGCTTAATCTATATTGTATGTTGTGCCTTCATATACTGTGAGTCCCAAAGGACATTTTTCTTTTTTTTTTTACACATTTTTATTGAAAAGTAAAATAATTCATATTACATCTCATTTGCTATCCCATCCCATGCATCCTCCCATTTCTCCCTCCCTCCCACTTTCACCCCATTCCCCTTCCCTATGACTGTGACTGAGGGGGACCTCCTCCCTCTGAATATGATGCTAGAGCATCAAGTCTCTTCTTGGTGGTCTGCTATCCTTCCTCTGAGTGCCATTGGGCCTCCCCATCAAGGGGACATGGCCAAATATGGGGCACCAGAGTTCGTGTGAAAGTCAGTCCCCAGTCTCCACTTAACTGTGGAGAATGTCCTGTCCCTTGGCTAGATCTGGGTAGGGGTTTGATGGTGACTGCATGTATTGTCCTTGGTTGGTGCCTTAGATCGAGCAGAACCTCCCAAAGGACATTTTTATATGACTCATTTATCCTCTAAAAGACAGTTGTTCATTTATTTAACAAAGATTTTGATGCCAATTATGTATCAGGTGCTTTTCCAGGCGTTTGCGTTTATGGCTAAGGTTTCTGTTTCTGTGTACATTACATTCTAGTAGGGGAAGCATGAATAAAAAAAATAATAAATTAGGGTATTAGAAAGTATCATCTGATACAAGGTAAAATGGGTCCATTAGAAGGTGAATATGTTAGGACGGTTGGAAAATGTTCTTCAGACTCTGGTGGGTGGGTGGCCTGGGTCCCCGGTCCCACGGGCTGGTCCAGGCATTGCTCGCCACTGCATGGGAATTGATGGACCTTGGGGTCAAAGGTCTCAAGGGCCTGTTTCTTGCTCGAGGGCAGCTAGAGCTCTTTAGGGTGAGGCCCTTCTGGGTGCTAGGCCAGGTTCCCAGTTTCACCAGGGGTCAGCACCTACCTAGGAGGAGTGGCAGAGCAGATCCCAGTGGGTGCAAAGGCAGTTCTGCCATTGCTGCCTGACCACTGGACGCCCTAAAGTGATACAGTATAAAAGTATACCACATAGTCCATAAACCAGTTTTTATATTGGAGATTATAGTTCTGAAATGTACACAGTTCAAATACAGATATGGCAGGGCACACTGCTAAGACTCAGCCATGCCACCACAGAGCTAGCTTGTCTTCTCAGGGTTTCTTGCAGGTCAAGACATAGAATCAACCTTTATTTTTATTTGCCTATCTTCATCTATTTTTCTTTTAATAAAAACCAGATAATTCCTAAATCCAAAAAAAATTAGTCCATTTCAGTGCCCAGGTGCACAAACAACCCTAAACTCATTTTTATAAAATAAACAAAAACCAGGTGTTTATCCAAAACGTAAGGGGAAAAACACCGGGACAAAAAAGTCAGCATTATTAAATCAGTAAGGATTTGCTCAAGAATATGGGGTTATTTTCACATAAAAATCAACGTAGTCTACATAGTAACAAAAGGAAAAATATATGGCCATTCATATGGTGTTCCTAAAGTGCATTTGACAGAACCTAATATCCATAGCAAGCCATTCTAGGAATGGCAGGGATGATTTCCTCTCTCTTCTTACTACCAGGAAGATGTCTACTAATACCAGTCTTTCCACTGTACTGCAGACTCTGACTAGACACATCAGAATCTGAGGAGGAGACAGAGAACATTCAGAACAGAGAGAGGCAGCATAGGGCTCTGCTCATGGGTGGCACAGGTAGTCTATGTACAGTTCCACAGAACACACACGCATACATATGCACACACACACGCATGCACGCACATACACATGCACACATGTGCACACACACATGCACATGCACGCATACAATGCACACACACGTGCACGCACACATGTGCACACATGCACACACATACATACACACACATGCACATGTGCACACATACACAAATTTCTCAAGCTAATAAGTGATTAGAATAAGAGGATGTCTGCTCAAACTATTGCACTAACCAAGGATAATACAATAGTAAACATTGAACCCCTACTCTGATCTACCCAATGGACAGGGCATTCTCCACAGTTATGTGGAGAGCGGGGACTGACTCTGACATGAACTCTGGTGCCCCATATTTGACGACCTCCCCTTGGTGGGGAGGCCTGATGGCACTCAAAGAAAGAATAAGCAGGATACCAAGATGAGACTTGATAGCCTATGACCATATAGTGGGGGGGATGGCAAAGTCCCCCTCGGTCTTAGACCTAGGTAGGGGAGGGGAATAGAGTGAAAGCAGGAGGGAGGGAGGAATGGGAGGATACAAGTGATGGGATAATAATTGAGTTGTAATCTGAATAAATGAATAAAATTAAAATTAAAAAAGCCAAGTATGTTTCTGCATATCTCACAGCAGCAGCCGCAGCCTCACCTCACTGCACAAGACTAAGTCTGATGACAGCCAAGCACTGATCAGGGAAGGACACAGAGGCCCTCTCTCTCCATGATGGCTATTGGATATTCAGAGATAATGAGGGAGGGGCAGACATTATCTTCAGTCCTGCACCCATTGATAAGGCCACCAGGATCCAGTGGATAGCTCCAAGCCCACAGTCAGACTGACAGGCCTAGTTAAACTTACCAGGTCACAATAAACAATAAACACTCAAAAATGAAATAAAAATGCTAATGTTTATCTACACTACTATAGGTAAAAAGCTATCACTATTATCTCAGCAGCAGCCTGATTGGAATCTCCAAACAGAATAACACATTTACACGGATGGTCACCGGCCCTAAAGCAACCAAACAGAAATGAGGAAAAAGAAAGAAAAAAAAAAACCCACAAGAGTGAAGTTGAGGGACTCATGCACCTGGACCTGAAACCACTTCGAAGCTCTTATTACTGGGCCAGTGTGATTCTGGGACGAGTAGTACTGCGTACAGAAGGTGGCACAGGCGTCCTGGACACAGAAGGTGGCACAGGCATCCTGGACACAGAGGGTGGCACAGGCATCCTGGACACAGAAGGTGGCACAGGCATCCTGGACACAGAAGGTGGCACAGGTGTCCTGGACACAGAGGGTGGCACAGGTGTCCTGGA
>OU015749.1:107163613-107174779 GCA_907169655.1 Acomys percivali | reverse complement strand
GTCCTGGACACAGAAGGTGGCACAGGCATCCTGGACACAGAGGGTGGCACAGGTGTCCTGGACACAGCAAAATGACGGTTTGACCAAGGAGGACAGGAAACTGAACAGGGGACGGGTACTTTCTTAAAAAGTGTGGTGGAAGTAACTGGACAGCCATATGC
Organism: Acomys percivali; assembly: GCA_907169655.1. NCBI lineage: Eukaryota > Metazoa > Chordata > Mammalia > Rodentia > Muridae > Acomys > Acomys percivali. The sequence goes on along the minus strand of OU015749.1, from coordinate 107,174,618 downwards.
AATAAACTTGAGTATTGACCCTCATTTTATATGATATATAAAAATGATCCAAAGTGGATCATGTTCCTAAATGTGTATTTTTCTAAAATAATGCACAAGAGGATATCTTGACCTTAGGTCTTGCAAAAGAAATGACAGAACACAGAACAAAGGTGTAAAATGACACAGGCAGTAAGCTGGACTTCATTAAACTTAGAAATCTGGCTCTTTGAAGGACAGTGTTATGAGGGGGGAAAAATAACTAGCTCTGTGTTTGGAGAAAAAAATTCGCAAAGCATATGCTGAGCAAAAGACCGGCATATAGGGAACTGCGTGGAGATTATAAAGATAGTCTATCTGCATTGAGTCATTGGTAATAATGGTTCACATCTCAACGTGGTCTTAAAATGTGGTTGATGTGAGTAGGGAATGGAATCTATAGTATTTCAGTATTTCTATAGCATTTCAGGGGCTACTATACTGGATAGTATGAATTTGAACATTCAGCCCTTAAAACTCAATAATAATCCAAACAATTCAATGAAAATCACAATCAAGATATGAAAACTAGCTTTCTACCAAAGGAGAGACAGATAGTAAATAAGCCGATGGAAAGATGTTCAACACCATTAGAAGCCGGGCGTGGTCGCACACGCCTTTAATCCCAGCACTTGGGAGGCAGAGGTGGGAGGATCACTGTGAGTTCGAGGCCAGCCTGGTCTACAAAGTGAGTCCAGGACAGCCAAGGCTAGCACAGAGAGACCCTGTCTCAAAAAACAAAAAACAAACAAACAATCAACACCATTAGAAACTAGATAAATAAAAACTAAATCAATAGGAGATAAAATGATATACCACAAAGAATTCTCAACATTAAAAAAAAAAATGCTTGGCCATACCCAGTACTAATAAGGATATGTATACATGTGGCTACTGGAATATAAAATGGTACAGCCACTATGCTTATTTTGCATGTATGTGCACATGTGTGTGCATGATTGTGTGCGTGCATGTGCACACACCATGCGCATGTGTGTGTGTGTGTGTGTGTGTGTGTGTGTGTGTGTGTGAATAGGTTCTTGCCATGGGAAGCAAGTGGAGGTCAGAGGACATCTTTCTGGAGTTGGTTCTCTCCTCCTGCCATGTGGGTTCCAGGGATCAAACCCAGGTCATCAACCTTGGTGGCAAATGCCTTTACCCTCCAAGCCATTTTGCAGGCCCAAGCACAACTACTTTGGAAAATAATTTGACAGTTTCTTAATACATACACCGAATTTACAATCCAGATATTATACTTGCTGATATTTACTTGAAAATGAAAGCATATGGAATACAAGTACATGCAAATCCTGGTATATGAACATACAAAAGCAACTTTACTTGGCTATCGGCTATAAAGATACGTCTACTGTCTACCAGCTAATTAAAGGGGTAAGTGATGATAAACCCAGACTCCAATGTTACTCAGTAGGAAAAAGTAGTACAGTATTCTTATTAACGTCTCAAAATAAAAACAAAACCCTGTGACATGACAGTGAATCACTGATTGCCTAAGTGTAGGTGGAGGAATCACAAGAGGGCAGGAACAAAGGCGCACGCCCAGCCTGTGGAGGTCACATAGAACTGCTCATTATCTGGCTCTGGTTTTGGCTTCACGTTTCTACAGCGAATTAAAACTCATCACGCTTCAGGTATGTGTGTTTTATTACACACAGCTATTTAACAAAACAAAAACAAACCAAGGAAGCTCAAAGAACACAGCACAGAAGAAAGAGCAGCAAAGCCTACACTTGGTTCTTAGACAGTATAAATAAAAATGCTTTAGTAACAAAGAGACTGGAAATCATCACTATCAGGAATGAAAGTGCTATGTATACAGTTCTTGCACACCTTAAAAAGATCAAGGCATAATTTTGCTTCAAAAATAAAATGTTATGACAAAATTGATGACAAGGATGAAATGGACATACACCTGAAAAGGGACTGGTTACCAAAGCCAACTCAGAAAAAGAACTGAATGCTTAAATAATCCTGTGTATCAACTGGTCGACAAAATAATGATTTAAGGCAATTTTCAGACAAGAAAACACGATGCTTAAGTAACATCAGTGATAAATACTGATGAACATTTTAGGAAGAAATGGTAGCATTTCTCCACACCCTGAGAAAGGGGATGTGGCTTCTTTCCTTTGGGTGGTGGGCTCCCCACAGGGCTAATGCTGCGTGGCTTTCCTCGGTTGCTCCCAAATCAAGTAGTCAGAGAAACGTATGAGAGCAAGCAGAGTGGACATCAATCTTTATAACCTCATTTCTGTGACTTTCTGCTAAACCTACTGGTTTAGACAAGCCTGTGACTGCCAAGAGGCAGAAGTCACCAGGGTAGGGGCACAACAGGAGCTGGCAGACAAAAACAGACCAGAGATCCCACAGAAACAAATGTTCAGCCTTTTCCTTGAAAAAGATTCCTATTTATTTCTTACAGTGCCAGTTTTGGTTTCTTTAAAAACAACAACAACAACAACAACAACAACAACAACAACAACAAAAACCTAGTTATGTGGCTTGTGTTTTAATCCCAAGTATGGGATATGGGGCTGCTTTAATTTGTCCGTAGCTTTGTCAGCTGAGATAGGTGAACTCTGAGGACTCCGAGCATGTATAAAAACCAGAGCCCAGAGAGAAGACTTCGAGAGAAAGCTTTGAGAGACACTCCAAGGAGGAAGAAGGCTGCTGCTGGGTCATCCTGCTGCTCCTTCTGGTTACTGCTGATGAGAAGAAGTCGGAGCTATCCTGAGACAAAGATTGGACTTGTCCCAAAGGGACCCAACAACCCTAACTGACAGGAAGTAGCTAAGAGAGCTACACCCCTTCTCCTCAGTAACCTTCTTTCTCTCCTGCCTGGTGTTGGAGGGTTGGAAGGTATTAGGTTGGAAGGGAGGAAGGGGTATAAGAAACACAAATTAAAAAGGATTAAGAGGGGCTGGAGAGATGGCTCAGCGGTTAAGAGCACTGACTGTTCTTCCAGAGGTCCTGAGTTCAATTCCCAGCAACCACATGGTGGCTCACAACCATCTGTAATGAGATCTGATGCCCTCCTCTGGCCTGCAGATGTACATGCAGGCACAGTACTGTATACATAATAATAAATAAATAAATCTTTTTAAAAAAAAAAGGATTAAGAAAGGCGCCACAATTTCTCAGTAGTACAACACACACTCATATTTTAATAGGTGCCCAAATGCATTGAAGGGACATGGGTTAAATAAAAACGACTTTATACATGTAGATGAAACATTTTTCATAAATTTAAAATCTAAATTTAAAAAGGGTTATATACAAAATGAGAGAGATGAAAGAACAGATATACAATTTCTATTCTGTATACTACTGAGTTACTGTGTATGTGTACACGTGCATGCATTTGCACACGAGCACATACGTGCATGTATGCATGTGGAGGCCGGAGGTTGATGTGGGTTATCTTCACCCACCTTACTTTTTGAGACAAGGTCTCTCAGAGAACCCAGAGCTCACCGCCTCAGCTGTACTAGCTGGCTAGCAAGAACCAGGGGTCCTTTCGTCTCCACCTCCCCAGAGCTGGGATTACAAGTGTACTGTGCTAAATATGGCTTGCAAAGGAAGCATTTTACCAACTGAGCCACCTCTCCGGCCAATCACTTGGATTTTAAAAACCCAAGTGAAGTAAGGTCCCATACCTATGTGTCTGTTACCCCAGTGCTGCAGGTGTGTGTGTGTGTGTGCGCGTGCGTGTAAGAGAGGCGGGAATGGGAATTACTGGGGCTCACTGGCTGTCAGTCTAGCTCCAGGTTTAGTGAGAGACCCTGTCCCAGGGGAATACGGTTGAGAGCAATAGAGCTGGATACTCAGTGTTGTCTTCTGGTATTCACTTGCACACACAGGGCTGTGTTCCCATCTACTCATAGATATATAACACATACACGGGGGGGGGGGAGGGAAGAAGAGAGAGGAGGGAAGGGAAGAGGGGGAGAGGGGGAGAGGGAGGGAGAGAGGGGGGAGAGGGGAGAGGGGAAGAGAGAGAAAGACAGAGAGAGAGAGAGAGAGAGAGAGAGAGAGAGAGAGAGAGAGAGAAAGACACAGAGAGAGAGAGAGTAAGAGAGAGAGAGAGACAGACAGACAGACAGACAGACAGACACAGACAGAGACTGATTGACAGGCTTTGCTGGCCTAGAGCCCACTATACAGACCAGGCTGGCCCCAATGCTCCTGTATCTGCATCTTGAGTGCTGAGATTGAAGGTGTGCGCCACGACATTTGGCAACACAGAGAAAATTTAAAGCTGAAACCTGTAGAGTTGGAGGCTGGTTAGAAAGAACATGAAAGACTGAGTCAACTTCCTCGAGCCCTCAGTTCTTCTGTATTAAGTGATGATAAGGAGAAGCCCCCAGGTATAGGGATAATATGTAAAATTCTATTGAGGTAAAGTGGGGCAGGGCACCAGACTCAATCAGCAGGAGGACCAATGGCATTGGCTCCTAACACGGAGAACTGTGGGGCAGGCTAAGCCCAGGTTTTCTCAGAGGCATCAATGACTGGCTAATGGGGTGCTAGTTCTGAGTCCTTGCCCAGAAAGAAGACTTGGCAAAATCTGGTCTGGGACTGAGGCCAGGGCCTTCAAGGAGTTAAGATTTCAGGCCCTAGGAACTCCAGCTTTCTCCCCTGAAGGGCTGTGCTTATCAACCCCTAAGACGGCTGTGTCTGAGGTACCCTGTGTTCCCTTCGCAAACACTGTTTGATTTAGCTCTCTGCTGGCCGTGACCACTTTCCCCCTAGACATGTAAGATGCTGTACTTAATAAATCTGCTCAGCATAGGCCAATGGCTGGTGTAAGACCTCCTGGCCTCAGCTTCCTGCCTTCTTGTCTTTCTCTTCCCTGGTCCTCTCTCTTGACACTTTGTTGTTTGGGGCCTTGTTCATGTGGGTTTGGGTCAGACAACATAATAGATAGGCAAGCATTAAATCAGCATTGGGAGGCAGAGGCAAGTAGATCTCTGAGTTTGAGACCAGCCTGCTCTATAGAGTGAGTTCTGGGACAGCCAGGGCTACACAGAGAAACCTTGTCTTGAAAACAACAACAACAACAACAACAACAACAACAACAACAACAACACAACAAACCAAAAACGAAAATACAGACAAAACAAAACAAAACAAAACCCCAGCAACATACATTAATTACTCAATAATTGTCTTTCCTCACAGAGGTTTCCCCAGCACTGATCACTCTACACTTTCTCAAGCGGTCTTGGGCTCTTACTCAGCAGGGCAAGAAAGGAATTATGTATTTTAATCCAACTAATGTTTAAGCACTGAACATACAACTTTCGTAAAAGGCGAAAGATTTATATGATCTGAAGAGAAACCAGAGTATGCTGAACATACAGCTTGCGAAGGGTAGAAAATATGGTCCTGTCACCCATTCAAATGGGAAAAACAAGATCTACACCTCTGTCACTCAGACACCATGTGACTGGGGACCAAATGAGTTTAGATACATTGATAAGGGTGCTTAACAAAAGCTTACATTGCAGCTATAATTGCCTAAGTTGTATTTTAACAGGTTAGCCCATTTTTGCAGATGAGGAAAATAAAGCGCAAAGAGGAGAAATAGCTTGCCAAGGTTCCCACAGCTTGTAGGGAGAATGAGAACTCAAGGGCAGGAAGTAGCCCAAGAGCTCACTTAGATCAAATCTCTAATGTGAGTTGCCTCTCTATTGCGGCAACTCATGTCTTTGGCTTCCTTTTGTTCATAGCTCTAAAGGGAAACCAACCCTAAAATGCCAAAAGTACTTTGGAGAACCTTAGCTTCTAGCTTTCCAGGGTAAAGAAGTACCCAGTCCAGTATGGCGTCGACACCTTAGGACAGCCCGCTGTCCCCACGGACAGGGTGAGAAAGAGTAGCTCAGCATCCACTGGTGAGGCAGGGCTCTGCTGGCACCAAAAGGAAAGATAAGACTGCGCAGTATTTTTTTTTTTACCCTAATTTGATGACTTCCCCTTGGTGGGGAGGCCTGACAGCACACAGCAGAAGGGGAACCAGGCTATCTGGATGAGACCTCATACGCTGTGGTCATATGGTGGGGAGGATGGTCTCCTTTTGTCAGAGGTCCAGGGGAGGGGAATGTGGCAAAAGAGGGAGGGAGGAGCAGGGAAATACAAGTGAGGGAATAATAGTTGGGTTGTAATCTGAATAAATTATAATAAAATAAAGTAAAAAAAAAAAAAAAAAGACCGCGCAGTAACTGCGATGAACAAATTAAGTTCACGCTGGAGTGAAGCAATCAAGTGGATGTGCCATTCCAAAGATAAAAAAATAAACTAGTTCAACCCTGTCAAAGTCGGCTAGGACAAATAAAGCCTTCTGAGGGTCACCCAGGTCATGCCACAGGAAAGGCATACTACATTAGGGACAGGACTATCAGATCGCTTCTGAAGAACAGGAAGTGTTAACTGGGAGCCTCATTCCAACTGCAAGACTGAATAAAGAGGAGGAGGTGAGTCCACAGATCCATCCCTGTTTCCCTGACTGCAGATGCAGTCCAACACTTTCTCTTCTTAAAAGACCTGACTCTGCCTTAACCTTTATTATTCCTTCTTGTCTGCCACATTCGTGTTTGGCTTCTTGTTTCCATAACTCCTGGCTTTTTTTTTTTAAACAAATTAAAGATGAGCACCTGTGGCTATACACCATTCCTTCTGGAAGTTTCCTGGCTGTGTCCCAGAGGTTCTAGCAGGTTTGCTATCATCTTCATTTGCTTTCAGAAGTTTTAATATCTTCCCCTTGACTTTTTTTTCAGTGACTCAGTTGCCAATGCTCTGTGCAGTTTTTTTTTCTTTTTTCTTTATTTGTTTTTGTGGTTTTTGCTTACTGCAGATTTCTAGTTTTATTCTATGATGGTCTGATAAGATACAAGGAATTATTTTATATTTTTTTGCATTTGTTAAAGACTGCTTTCATGTGACTATTTTAGAGATGGTTCCATGGGCCACTGGCAAGAATGTGTAACCTCTAACTGTTAGGAGAATATTCCCTAGATGTGTGTGCAATCCAGTCCATCTATGGTATGTTAGCTCTGCAGTGTCCAGTTTTAGTTTGGAAAACAGATGTAAATATGAGCGTTGGGTACAGAAGTGTCTCACTATTACCATACTGGGGATTATCTGACTTCTCATGCTTTTCCGTGTTTCTTTTATACAATTGGGAGTGCCAACACGTGATGTAAAAAAAAAAAAAAAAAAAAAGTGAAAACTTGTTTACATGCACTCTTGGCAAATCATTTCCACTGGGGTGGTGGTGGTGCACTCCTTTAATCCCAGCACTGGGAAGGCAGAGGCTGGTGGATCTTTGAGTTCAAAGCTAGCCTGGTCTACAGAGTGAGTTCCAGAACAGCCAGGGCTACACAGGGAAACCCTGTCTCGATAAACAAACAAACAAACAAACAAACAATGCAGTGGCCTTCTTCACCACCCAATCTGACCTGTGATTTAGGAGCCTACTTCATCAAACGTGACAGTGGCTACACCAACTTGTTAATGGCTTTAGTTTACTTGGTAGGCTGACTTCTTCCATCCTCTGACTCCCAGTTTTTCCTAATGACTTTACCAGTAAGGTGGGTTCCTTGGAGATAAGAGACAATGGATCTTCTTCTTCTTTTTTTTTTTAAATCTAGACACTGTGTGTCCTTTAACTGATGGGTTAGGGCTATTTGCACACAATCTAATTACTGAGAGGGCTTTGCTGTTTCCTATAGTCTCTGAGTCTCATGCTTGGGCTGAATTAGCAACAGTTCTCCTCTTGCTTACGCGTTAGCACCAAGAGCTTTCTGGCTCACCGTGATGAACAGGATGGGCCCTTCCTGGCTCTCCCTTGTCAATCCTCTCATGAAATGTTTGCTTTCCTATGCTCTCAGGCGTAAAACTGTCTTTTTCCTTCTGTGCGAGGCATAACTTTAAGTATTTTCTGCAGTCTTGGTTTGGCTGTGATAAATTACCTTAATTTGTATTTATCTTCGGTTATGTCTCCATTTCTTCTCAATTTTAAGAGACAACTTTGCTGGATATAGAGATCTTAGGAGACAGTCACTTACTTTTAGGGCTGGAAATAATGCTTCTCTGGTGAGAGATGAGGCTGGTGAGAGATGTTATTGCTATCTGCCATAGCTGCCTTTGAAAGTGACCTGGTGTTTTGCCTTTACAGCTTTTAATTATTATTTCTTTGCTTTGTGTTTTTGAGTTTTTTATCCCGATACATGGTAGAAGCAGTTGTTCCCAACCTTCCTAATGCGTCAACCCTTCGGTACAGTTCCTCACATTGTGGTGACCCCACCACCACCATAAAATTATTTTCATTGCTACTTCTAGGCTGTAATTTTGCTACTGTTATGAATTGTGGTGTGAATACTGGATATGCAGGTCATCTGATATGCAATCCCTGTGAAAGGGTCTCTTGACCCCCAAAGGGATCATGTCCCACAGGCTGAGAACCAATGTGGTAGAGATATTTTTTTCTCTAATTATGCTTATTTGGGTTTAAAATATTCCTCTTGTGTTTGGATACCCAGATTTTTTTTCTCATCTAGGTTTGGGAATTTTTCTGCTAAAATTTCATTGAATAAGCTGTCCGTGTCTTTAGATGTTATCTCAACTTTTTCTTCTTTCCCATGAGTTCTTAGGTCTGTTCTCATGAACCTGTTCCAGAGGTGCTGGAAATATGGTCACGCTCATCAGCTTCTGTCTTCACGTATCTGGGGTGGACGGTGGTGTCGACCTCATTCGCCACCCCTGAGACCTGCTCTTCTTGATTTCCGAATGATGCTCTTCCCTGGGATCCCACTTATCTAATAATCTTTCGTTTTGGGGTGTAGCAGTTGTGAGCTTGTGGAGATGTCACCATTGGTTACTCTCTCATCTCTCTCTCTGTGTGCTTATCCGTTGTGTGTTTCGTGCATCTGTTGGGAGGACACGTCCTCCACGTTTCTTACCCTTCTCGATTTCCTCCACTTTTTTTTTTTTTTGTTTTGTTTTACACGGGCCCTACTGGTGAGTGCAGGAGTCCTTACCTACTGCTGTTCAGGAAGGAGATCACCACAATGACAAAGATAACGACCTGACAGCCAGGTGCAGTGTTAGCGTGCTGTCAGACACTTGTGCCGCCAACGAGGTTCAGAGACAGTGGGGTGCTGGCACTGCTTAGAGAAAACGCAACTTATAAGATAGCCAGCACTATTAATAGTGAATTAGTAAGATGAACTGGCAATGGGGAAAATGGGGAAGAACGAGTAACGAGATGAAAAGTGTAATATATAGTATAGTATAGTATATATAAGGTATCACAAAAGGTGTGAGGAAATATTTTTGAGGAGGCCTAGAGAAATGACAATCATAAGCGCTTTCTGGTGAACGCAAGTGCAACAATACAACAGGACAATTAAAGCAAGAAAGTAATAGCAATTAAATGATAAAAAAAAAGAAGCAATAAAATGAAATAGGCGGCATTATAATTGCGGCTGGAATGAGGAAGCTCCCTCTCTGCCCTGGGCTGGTCTTTTCAATCAGTATCCACAGGCTGGAGGGTGGGGAAGATAGCTGTTAGCCTGAGTAATTCAGACACATGACATCAATGTGCCCTTCCCGAGGAGACGGGCTTCTGTGACTAAGTCTGTGTTCTGCCAGAATCCCCTGATGAGAGGCCTCTCATTGTAAATTACAACTGCAGGCATAAGGTTATTGTGTACTTCAAATGCTGATTTCTGTGCCCTCCATATCTGGTTGCAAATCTTATTCTGAGAGTCTCCTGTCTCAATATTGTATAAACTCTGTTCCTTAACTGTCCCCTGATATGCCAGATAAAGCAGCTTTCTGCCAGTCACTGAGCGAGGGAGAGGATAGGGCTGGACTTCCTGCGAGCCAGGGGAGGAGGAGTTAGGAGAGGAAGTAGGGGGATTCAGAAGGGGACTCAGCCACAGGCAGAGGTGCGGGAGAGATGAAGACTCAGCTGGAGCAAAGTTCGAACTAAGAAGCAAGTAACTTGGGATTTCGGCAAAGATGGAGTCAGGATAACATAGAGGGTTAAGAACAGACTTAAACTGCTCAAGATTGTGCTGTAAAGCCTTACCAGCAAATATAAAAGGGTCTCAATTATCTATGTGATAGCCAGGTTAAGAGAATAAACTAAGAGAAACAAACAATTTTATAAAAACGACCTTTAACATACGACCATATTTACGACGCACTGGGGACTGTTCTTTCCATGTATAGCTTTCCATGAAGCTCTGGGTGAGCAGAGAAGGCCCGTCTGCCCATGTTGACTTTTGCCGAGCCCATCGACTGCATCTTCGTCCACAGCACACTTCTAGTGATCCCAGGCCAGTGGTCAGGGAGGTGAGGGTCTCCTCGCCTGAGAGTCGGGTTCCTGTGCCACACTTTTGTCTCTGCTGCCTGGCTTTGCTTCAGCCCCCTCCCTGTTCCTGCATGCTATATCCGGTATCTGGCTCTATTTCTGCCTCTCTTGGCTCTCATGCGGTCTTGCCTGTGAGAATACTTCCTTGGCAGCTACAGTTGACTCCAGCTAAGCTCAGGTAGTATGGTGCAACGGGGCACGGGTGGCTTGCTCTAGCTTTGTCGGGATAAAAAAAGTACAATTAGACCAGCAGTTCTCTATCTGTGAGTCAGGACTTATTGTGGGGTCTCATTTCAGATATCCTGCATATGAGATATTTATATTATGATTCATAACAGTAGCAAAATTACAGTTATGAAATAGCAAGGAAATAATTTTATGGTTGGAGGGTCACCACAACATGAGTAACTGTATTAAAGGGTCACAGCATTAGGAAGGTTGAGAACCACAAATTAGGACTATATCTGTTTTCTTAAGGAAAAAGAATCTTTCTAAAAACCACCCCACCAACAACAAAACCCTAACTTCCCTTCCTCTGGTTGCACAGATGTGGCTTCTGATCTGCCATTTATCTGCTTCTTTCTCTCT
>OU015749.1:107135350-107163603 GCA_907169655.1 Acomys percivali | reverse complement strand
GATGTGGCACAGATACGGCACAGATGTGGCTTCTGATCTGCCATTTACCTGCTTCTTTCCATTTGTGGCTTTTGATGTACTACACTTGATGATGCCCTTTTATTATACGAGTCATCTATTTTACATACACACACATCCGTGTTGACTTCTTTCATATTGCACAATGACATTTAAGCACAACTATAAAATATTAATCAGAACCCCAATGACAATAAAAAGAGACACCTGTTCAACCAGCCTGTACAGGTGTAAGTCTGTTGAAAAAAAAAAAAAAAGTACTAGCGACCACTCACCCAGTAAGGAAACTACTACCAGATATATGTCCAAAGCAGCTAAGGAATTCTGGAGCAACAATACAGTTAACTTTGTGTTTCTTGGCTGGACCCTAACCCATGGTCTACCTCTCTGCTGCTGTTTTTAGGGAAGGAAGAGTTGGCTTACAGCTTAGACCTTAAGAAAGTTCTTCTGGATAAGTTTTTTAAGTTGATAAAGATGAGATATGATAAATACTGATTTCCATTCAGAATTTTAGACTCACCAAGATAGGAAAGATGTTTTCTTCAAGGCTGCCAAATACAAAGAGCCAAAATACTATGAATGTAACATTTATATAATTATTGATTGTGTCATGGTTCTTCTTTCTATATGTAGTTTATTGTATATATGTATAATAATATAAATGTATATGTAAAAAAATATATATATTTAATACAAAAAAAAAATAAAAAAATAAAAAATAAAAAGAGACACCAGAGTGCAATTCATAAAGTGTGTACTTCAGTATGGACATGTTCGGGCATGACTATAGTAAACCATGACAAGGGTTCAAATGTTGACATCTACTTATAATGTATATATTTAAATTTAAGAACAATGGGGCAAGGAACCCCTCTATAGATAAACAAGTGCCTCCAAATGTGGTACCACCAAGTGTTTTTTTTTTTTTTTAATGGCTCAAACAAATACACAGTATAATTACCTACTGCTATACAGCACAGATGCATTTCTAGCAAATGCAGTATCAGTTACAGTGAATGTAAACACTGTGTTTCTATATGGAGCAGTCAGGTTTTAGGTATGAACAACACATACAATTTTTCCTTCCATAAATATGCTGTATGTGGGACATTCCAAAGGGGAGACCAGAACTTGACTAACCTTGGCTTCGCTGGATGCATCCTGTCCTTTACCAGCTGTGCTTGCTGCTCTCTGCGATTTCTCAGAAAATCTGACCCTCTACATAATTCCAAAGTGCCACCTACAGGTTGGTACCACCAGGGAACAGAATATTTTTGTAAAATGTTTCAGTACCTTACATAAATCAATGCCTTGAAGAAGATGTCTGTCTACTGACCCTGAACTCAAGGCCTTTTTAAGCTGAGAACTCTCCTACACTTCAAACCCACAATTTCGTAGTAACAGATTTCATTTAAAACCCTATAAATATTGTCCCTGTATGTAGAGAACTAGAGACGGCTGTACTGATGACCACATACTTCTCTGTGTCCACTTCCCCTAAAAAGACCTCCTTCTGTGCATCCTGGGTAAACAGGATCAAACTGTGAAGAAAGGGCCATTTTCTCCCACCCACACCAACTCAGAAGTATGCTAAATCAAATAGCTGAAGTCATTTACATGGGCACGGAAGTACTTTACTGCATTTTCATTAGGAAGAGCATCTTTCTAATTAAATTTGATTAGGAACCTATTGAAGAAAAGTAGTTTATCTTTCTTGATCAACCCAGTGATTAAAGTATATACTTAGGGCACAGGTCAGAAAGAACTTAGTTTGAGAACTGAAAAAAAAAAAAAAAGTGATCTAAGTATCTTAAATATTTCATTAAACGGGACTGGAGATTTATCTTTTTCACCAAAATCTTCTGTATGACCATGCAGATGCTCTGTTACATGAGCGGGCCATTTGGAAAAGCAGCATGGTTATAGATAAACCCTTACTTTAAATAAAGGCTACGGAGATTCTCTTCATAGAGAAGGATGCACAGCTTCACTGAAAGTTACATAGTTGCCCTGTGAACATAAAATTGTCTCTGGATTACAATACCATTTTTTTAAAAAAAATGAATGAGTTAGGGACCCAAGAAGATGGGTCATTGGATAAAATGCTTCCCGGGTAAACGTGAAGACCTGGACTCAGACCCCAGCACTCAGACACAAAGCTGGTGTGGTCTGCATTTAATCCCAGTGTGGGGAGACTGACACACAAACAGCGATTGCAGGGCAAACTAGCTAGGGAGACTGGCTGAATCGGGAAGTTCTGGGTTCAGAGACTCCGCTGCAGTAAACAGAGAGTGACTGAGGGACACAACCAATGCTAACCTCTGACCTCCACACACCATGCAACACACATGATGCGCACGCACATACATGCACGCATGCACACACACCCAAAAACCTTGATTAGTGAGTAAATATCAGTTAAATTTGTACACATTATAAAAGACTTTCTTAAAATCCTCCTAGAAAAGTAATTAGACTTAATAAGTGAATCAGCCATTTTAATAGATACTTAGCCTGGTTTTCCACATAAAGGTGTACTAATTTACAATACTGCCTATAACAACAACCTTTTAAAGAAAATAACCTTAATGTGGTTTACTTATTCATAAATATAATTGGTAAAAAAATTACCACATCCACCAATAGGTACTACCTTGTGATTAAAAGCAAGCACATTTGGGGATATAATGCAAACACAAAAAATTTCAACACTGGGAGTTCTATTTATCCAGGTAAACATTGACCCTTCATACGTACTTGTATTTGTGAGCCATGTGGTATGAAAGTTTAGTTCTAAAGAAACTGAGTACGTGCCCTAAACCTGTCTATGCCTTACTAAATAACATCACAGGTCATAGTTTCAAGCCGAAAATGCTGGTGCCGATAAGCAACCCACTAAAAGATGATCTGGGCCCCTCCTCAGAGGGCACAGCATGGACCAGATGCAGATGGAAGGCCTTGCACTCACCTGGTACTCGGCCGCTTCTGTAAGGCTTTGTCCAGGATAAGGGATGGGGCGCTCCTCCTCCTTTCTGCTAGTGTTTTCATTTTCTGTTGAGGGAAAATAAATAAATAAATAAATAAATAAATAAATAAATAAATAAATAAATCAAAAGAGTGACCAGATGGCTCTGTGATATTTTCAATCTGATTCACCAAATTTTGTATTGACTATCAAGGAGTCTATAACTTCCGTGATGGATCCAAAGCTGCCACCTCTAAAACAGGCCCACGAGCACCAGCATGAGGTACAGGCAGTGTTCCTACCAGGGAATAAAGGAATACAGCACCACAGCCTTTTGGGTATGTGCTAACTGCTAGCACACCACTTTTCCACCTCCCTGACGCTGCAGCCCTTTAACACAGCTCCTCACGTTGTGGTGACCCCCCCCCCAACCTTAACATTATTTTCATTGCTACTTCACAACTGTAATTTTGGTATTATCATGACTCGTAATGTAAATATATGGCATACAGGATGTTTGACATATGATCCCTGTGAATGGGTTCTTCCTCCAAAGAAGCCATGACCCACAAGATCAGACAGACTTGAACCATTTTACTTATATTTCAAGGTATCTTGACGAATATCATCTTGACTCTATTTTGTGGTGATCATGTGGTCGCAACTAAGTTTCGGTGGAAGAAAAGATTTTGAGAGGTCAGATAAAAGGAAGAATAACTTAAAGCCCAAACCATAGTGACTAGGACCTTTTTAAAATAAGATTTGTTTATTTTTATATGTATGAGTATTTGCTGGCGTGTACCTCTTGTATACCATATGCATGCAGTACCCATGGAGGCCAGAATAGGGCCTCGGGCACCCTGGAACTTGAATTACAGATGGTTGTGAGCCACCCTGTGGGGGCTGGGGATGGAATCCCGGTCTTCAGCAAGAGCATCAAGTGCCCTTAGACACTGAGCCATCTCTGTACTGCAGCACCTAGACTCTTAAATAGACATGTAATCAACTCTCGAATTTATTTTACATTTAAATGTTTTTCATGAAAGTATTTATTCTTCTAAGTATACTTGTTTTCTTTAACTTTACAAAGGAAAATCCTCTAGGTAATATAAGTAGTAAAATAGACTTGGTACTGGAAGTAAGAGCTGAAAATGTGTGGTGAGAGAGAATCTATTCAACCTGAGTTACCCAGATAATTGTCCTCTAATTAAAAGCCGTGCATACAGTCAGAGAGCCTGCTTCTAGAGCTTGATTAGCCAGATTGACAAGAGTCACAAACAGCCATGATTAAACTTCAGACCATACCACAAAAGCCACCCTTCCTGCTGCATCCTCTCTTTAGCCTGGCCCGTGGTCTCGCTCACTGCCCAAGAGCTTGGAACAGCCATGTTTGGAGAGTGGGCATGGCTCTAGTAGTAACCACACAAAACCAAGCAAGCTGACTCGCTGCCAGCATCTCATTATGTGTCACAAAAGAAGTAACCGTTTCTTAGCTGGCAAATATAACTTAAGATGCTAGCAAAGGGGCATCTAGTTGGATGATATGCTTTTTATCAGTATAACTTTTGCTCCATAGTGGTCCCCTAGTAAAGAGAGCAGGGGGTGTTCCTGCCACGGACTCTGCTGCCTGCTCATTGACCACTTCCCCCTGGCGGGGTACCTTACCAGGCCACAGAGGAAGAGGATGCAGGCAATCCTGGTGAGACTTGGTAAGCTGGGGTCACTTGATAGGGAAGAAGGGGTTCCCCCTCTCTGAGGACTAGGGGAGAGCCATAGGGGAGAAGAGGGAGGGAGGGTGGGACTGGGAGGAGACAAGGGAGGGGCCTACGATTGGGATGTAAAGCGAATAAATTTTAAAAAATAAATGTAAACTTAAAAAAGAAAAAAATGGAGACCGCCAGACACCTAGGCCAGGCATTATAGACTGTACATCGGTTACAGGCTCCAGATTACACAGAGGGGGGTAAAAAAAGTCTGCATAGTCTGTATTTGGTACTTTCCTCACAGAAATAGCACACTGACTCTCAAGTGTCCACCCTTCCCGACCATCGGGATTTCAACAACTTGGTTCCCACATCACAGCATTCAAAGCCCATCGCACAGGCCCATTAGTCACACACCTGGGACACAGGACTTGACTGTCTGACGTCCCGGGGCCGCGGTGACTGTCCTGTGAGAGCAGCTTCAGTATTAAAAAACTGGGTTGATTTTTGCTAACAAAGGGGCAGGTTACTAACATGCATCAAAGCTGCTTCAGATTTTTCTTTTTTCAGGGCTCCACTTCGTCCAGCTTTGTCTTGATCCCTCCTTCTTCCCTACCCGGACCCCCTTTACTCATGTCTGATGCTTTGAAACTTGGAATGTGAGTGATCCTGCTGGCCCTACAGGAAGGAGGCCCTTGCCACCTGTTTGACCTTGGGGACTTGCTGACCTCTGTGGGGGTCAAGCGGGGGTGGGGGGCAAGGGGCTCTGACGTCACCACCAGCAGACTAAAGTCCTAAGGTAGTTTCTCATTCCTGAGTTCTAATTTTGAACCCTGCGTTTCGGGTTGATCAAGGATTTGGAAAGAACTCACAGAGCCCTAAAATGAATTAAAAGAGCTTACCACAAACAGAACAGAACAAACAAAAAACAAAAAAACAGTAACAATGAGGTTCTTCATTTGGAAACACATGACTTCCAAGTTAGCGCAGCATTATTACACATGGAGACACGGGCATCCATGTGAGAGACAAGGCGGTGGGTGGGTGGGTGGGGGGGGAAGACCTGTGGAATGAGATTCAAGGGTGACACTGGCTAGCGGGCATTTTAAAACTCACAAAGCTGCGAACTATTTTTTTTTTTCCCCACAGAATCTCAAAGATCTTGAAATAGATTCCTTAAAAATCCAATGATTAAGAAACCATCCGATTTAAGGACATCTTCCTGGAAGAGTTATAAAACACAGCATGGGTAATTTTTTTTTTTTTTTTTATGTAAGTGTTCCTTTGTAAATGTGTTTACATGTTTTCCATGGAAATAACATGAAAGAACATTCGTACACACAGTGATTAGATTGTGTTCCACCCACTTCATCCAGTTAGATTCATACTGAAGGGAGTGCCATAAAATTACAGAGAGAATACTGCTATTGACCGAAGTCTTACAGTCAGACTCAGACTTTGCTCCTTGTGAAGCCAGACATACAATCCAAGACAACTCAATCCTTTCTATGGCCTTCAACTGCCTAGGAAACCAGAACACGTGGTCTGCAGTCTCTTAGGTCATTCTGATAGTCTACCTGGATTTGAAAAAAAAAAAAAAAAAAAAAAAAAGAAAGGATCATATCATCTAGGAGTCACAGGATTCGCTTTGTCCGGGAGTAATCAGTGCCAGGAGCAGCTGATACAACTGAAGATACAATGAATGGGAGTTGTTTCATTCAAAAATCACAGATCCTTCTGGCTCATGTATGAAAACCAAAGGCCTATGTGGGCTTTGACACAAAACCACAGATCCTTACTTAGGCAGCGAGGACTTGCACTCTGTGCTTGCTTATAACTGCATGCAGTTCAACACACTGGACGTGGACGAGACTTCATTCTTTTGCAAATGGATAGCAGTGTAAGCACATAGGGTCAGCCTGCACCACACCAACAAAGTGCACAGCTGTTCCAAGGTTAATTATGACTCTTGGTTTTATGAGAAACCAGCAGTAAACTGCAAACAATGTATATGTCGTTGACTTACAAGTCACTACCCAGGTCTCACTATTTTCTATTTCTTTTTCTGAACTGAAGTGTTTGATGTTCAGAGCAAGGTGACATCGTAGTGGATGCAATTTGGGAAGGAATTTTTTTTTTAAATTATCTTTTATCTTAAAAAAGAAATTATTACGTTCAAAGAGAAAAAGGGTAATCATTTTTTTAAAAAATGCATAAACTAAACACTAAGTTGAAAAGCAGTCGTGTGCAACTTTTGGAAACGTGCTGCACATGGTATCCTTCATCTAGCGTGAAGCAGCTCCAGACTTAACAAGAGTTTTATGTGTGTTAAAAATCAAACAGACATGAAGCAGCATCGCTGTCTCCTCCATCACCCCCAAATAGGCTAAGATCTTACAAGAAACTGGGAAAGACAGTAGCGATCCCATTTTAACCTGCTCCCTTTTGCAAACGGCCTCTTATCCGATAAGCATAGCACGCACTTTAAAGAGAGGTGGAGTCTTTGATTTTTACGCCGTCTCTCCTCTGAAGCTATATTTAGTCTGGCAGGTCAAAAGAACGATCCCGCCCGAGAGCAAACGGACAGAGGTCACAACTGCAGATGAGAATGAAAAGCATGTAATTCATGTTTTGGTTTGTATTTCAAAAATAACTCAGAGCCTCAGCGATGTTGCCAGCTAATCTGCGAGATGTTTCCCACCCTAAGTCATCTCTATCGGCTGAATTCATCACACACCCGACTCTCGGGGCTCCCATCTCATTTGGTGCGCTATACAGAAGTTAGGCAGCTTTTGTCCTTGTTATGACATTATCTCTCTGCCCCTTTCTAGAGAACAGGGGCCGCCTTCCCTTCCAAACTTGCCCTCTCTCTTCTGCAATTATTTATCGGAACTCAGCGTTGCATTATCAAGGCTTAGTGTAATGTTGGCATAAACTATATAGTCAGCAAACAGGGGAGGGGTGATTTTGAAGCCTGGTTGTTCACCATGTTGATACTGGCCTACACACACACACATACACACACACACACACACACATACACACACACAGAACGAGAGAGAGAGAGAGAGAGAGAGAGAGAGAGAGAGAGAGAGAGAGAGAGAGAGAGAGAGAGAGCGAGCGCACAGGCACAGCGCTCACACCTGTAATCTCTCCACTAGAGATCCACAATAGGAAGACGGCTGCAAGTTAGAGGCGAGCCAAGGCTACACAGTGAGGACCCATTGGAAGAAAGAAGGAAGGAAGGAAAGAAGGGAGGAAGGGAGGGAGGGAGGGAGGCAAAATCTTTAACAGATTCTGTGAAATGGGGGAGCCATGAAGGAACTGGACAGTAGGTGGCATTTCTGTCTGCTGGAAGCTATGTGTCCTGTTACCATCACTTTGTACTACGGTAACTATCTGTCTGATGACTTAGCAAGGACTCAATACCTGTCAGCAAACTGTGCCAGGAAAACCGGATAAGTACATGCAAAGGGATGGGGTTGGGATTGTAGCTCACGCCGCAGACAGTTAACTCAAAGCTGCTGAAAAGTGTGAGGTGATATATTAACATCCTACAAAATACAAGGTAATGTGGTGACTTTCAATGAGGCAACCAAGTGTTTCTTCATGTAGCACCGTAAACACAAGCAACAAAAGAACAAAACCAGGAAATCATGCGCTGTTACTATTGAATGTTTGTGCAGAATGGAGATCATTTGTAAATTGTACATGTGTTAAGTGACTGGTATCTAGAATATATTAATGGCGATTGCAACTCAGTAATAGAGGCAAATTACTCCCGTGGAAATCAGGTGAAAGGTATGATTTCTGCGAAGACACGAACACACATGACAAATTATAAAAGCCACAATTGGGAAAGCAATAAAAAGAAAGACAGATACTGGACTCCTGTACACTGCTGTCTCATTCCAAGTTGGGGCTGTTACTGCTTGAAACGATTGCAAAGTTCCAGGAATGGTTAAACAGCGTTTCCAAGTGTATGATCCTGTAACTCACAACAAGGTATATGCTCCCAAGGGAAATGAAAGCATATGTTCACACAAAGGCTTGCACACCAATGTCCACAGCATCATTAGGAAGCATATATATATATATCAAGCCTAAGTACAATGCCACAGTTTGTACACAAAATAGTGCTCAGTAATAAAAGAAGTCCCGAGAGGGGCCATGACGTCACATACCTGAACCTTTTAAACAGCATGCTAATTTCGGTAAAACAGTCACAAAAGACCATGTAGTATGGATTCCACTTACAGAAGCTGCTCAGAGCAAACTATTCTACAGAGACAGAATATAGGTTAGTGCAAACTATTCTACAGAGACAGAATATAGGTTAGTGCTTGTCCTGAGCCTGGGAAGATGAGGCACCAGGAGATGACCGAGAGCCGTGTGGTCCTTTATGAGGTAATCCAAGTGCCTCAAGACGAATGCATAGTTAAAGACCCAATCTAGAGACCAATGGCTGTACACTTAAAGCAGGTGAACTGTACAGTATTTTAACTGTGTGTTTAACCAAAACCAAAACAAAATAACTACCTGTCTACTTAACCATTACGCTGTGTCCCAGCAGACTAATTTGTGACCGGAAGTTAGAATACTCTTGTAACAGCCACCCGATGTACACCACATGGATATGTACAACAGACTGCTCTTTGTGTGGAATGGCTCAGTGGCTCTCCATGAAACTCTGGAACTGGCCTGCCTTCTTGTTTGCTGCCACTCATCCCACTTGGTGTTTGCATGGCAAGTTGTCAGAAGCTGCTAGGTAAGAGAGTGGGTACCATCACTTACACACATGGTTAACATGAGAGTACCTAAGTCGGAAAATAAACATATAAACAGGCAGCTTCCCGAAAGAGTGGCTCATGCCTGTAATCCCAGCACTCAGGGAGGCAGAGGCAGGCAGATCTCTGTGAGTTCGAGGACAGCCTGGTCTACAAAGCAAGTCCAGAGCAGTCAAGGCTATACAAAGAAACTCTGTCTCAGGGAAAACAAAAAGGAAAAAGAAGTGAGTTGTCATTTTCTGCAACTCAGAAAACATTTTATTAGTGGTATTTTTTTTGTTGTTGTTCAGATTTTTTTTGGAGGGGGGCTTAAAAAGATATTCAGTAAAGGAAAGAGCAAAAGACACTTCCCTTTGTATTTTCTAGAAAATAATACTGTGTCATTAAAAGTGTTTTTGTCTCTTAAAAAGTTATTTAATTTTAATATTTAAAAATAATTATCAAACCTGCCTTTATTCTCTCGCCTCTAGCTCTTCCCCTGCCTTAATACTCTGCCCTCCCAACTTCGTGTGCAAAACCAAACCAAACAAACGCCCTACTGAATCCACTTAGTGCTGCATGTGGGTGAGTGCAGGGCCGTCTGCTGGGGCCAAGGCAGCTGCTCAGGGCAACCCCTCCAGTAGCTCCTTGGCTAAGAGTGGGGTGGAAGACCCCATCCATACTTGGTTTTGTCTGGCCCGATCTGGTGCATACAGTCACAGCTGCCTTGAGTTCATTTGTGTACAGCCTCACCATGCCCAGAAAATACTGTTTTTCTACAACCACCCACCCACCCACCCACCATCTCTGGCTCTTAGAATCTTTCCTTTCCCTCTCCTGAGATGGTGCCTGAGGAGGAAGGGTGTTATACAAACGTCCCACTCTGGGCTAGCTACTCCAGTTTCTCATTCTGTGCATGTTGACCACCAGGAGGCCTCTGCACTAGGTGCCATTCCTGCAGAGAGAAGGCTCCCTGACCAGGGCTGAGACTTGCACTAACTTGTTGGTATAAGGATAACTACTCGGAAGACAGTCTGATACTATGTTTGTTTAGCAGAACAATAACTTACCACTCACAAATTCTTGGGAGAGTTAAAAAACAAAACAAAACAAAACAGTGCAACCCGGGTAGGGCGTGTGCTATCTCTCGCTCCCTGCATGCCTGCAGTATTTATTTGTGGAGACATACTCAAGCCACCGCACAATTATAGTTCAAAAACATTGGCCCTGCAGTGGGAAAAGAATTATTTTTAACCTTGCGCCTTGCTTCTGGATCCCACTATCACAACAAGGCTTTGACCACTGGGTAAAATTGCTGCTTCCAGCCATTGTCGGTTCAGCCTGTGCCCAGTATAATAGTCTACCTATCTACAAGCCGCCCGCCCCATTCAGAACCAGTCTGAGGACTGAGTGAAACCAAACATCACAGTAAAGACCACTGTGAGCAGATTAGCATTCTTCCTGGAAGTAAGATAGAAATGATTTTACTCTTGGCTTTGTTCTTTCCACAAAACAATTGTTACTCTGAGATACAACAACAGAAACAAGAGCCCATGTAATGTAAAGAGTAGGTACTACGCTAGCAGATATTGGGGCTTAAATCTGGGACCTACTTTTATGACATAACTTTTCAGATTCTCTCCAAAACAGACCTAATCCCTGGTCCTATCTCTCTCTGTGTGTATATATAAGAGATCCCTGAGCTGAAAAGTACCGTGATATTGGGGCACACACATAAGACTTACAGTACTGTTTATGAAAAAGTGAGAGAACATCACAGTGTCCTTTGCACATTCCTTGTTCCTCTGCCTCCATATCTACCCACAATGCATTTTGTCTTGTCATCACAGTGGGGTTTTGAACTAGCTGGACTGTGTGGTCTCCATCAACGCTACTGGTTTTAGCTTTTGTCCAAGCGAGAGTCCCTCTCAGCAGCACTCAAGTACACAGGTCAACCATCAGGGCTCTTTGCCTTACAGAGCAGGCTTCTGCTGCGGTTCTGTGCATCATGGTCAACACAAAACAGTGTTACTTATACAGTGATGACGCTCTACAATAAACACATACTGGCTATCTCAACAGCCACCGGACTGAGGGCCAAGGGCCTAAAGGCATAAGATACATTGCGATGCCTGGGCAGCTCTGCCTTATAATTCAGTCTTTCATTTTTCCACACTCAGGGGAAAAAGGCATTATGAGCAACAGAAACAGGGTTTGTCTGGATTTATATATGGTGCCAATCCAGTAGTGTTGTTATCCAAGGTCAGGTTAGGCCATAGCTTGCTGTAAACAGGGTCCCCCAGGTGAATGAAGAAAGGGCAGGCTGTGGAGAAGTCCGGTTTCCCAGATCTTGATATGTGAGCTGATGTGGGGACACATACCTTCCATTCTCAGAGTCCTCTTGAGTGACCAGACATCTAAAAACAGCTTTTACGTCCAGTTATGCCGTGTGACAGGTGTCTGTCAAAATTAGGTCAGGGCTGTTCAGCTCACTACTGACATGCACTGCTGATGGGGCTGTCTCTGCTGTTGGCTGCACAGTTCTAATCTAAACTTGTCCTGGAGAAAATAAGGCTGAGACGAAATTTAAAAATAAACCGGCCTGAGTTGTTGCCTACAAGCACCATTTATGCAGAAAGCAGAAGTCAGTGTGACCCTTTCTGCTTTCCCTGTCCCCCAAATCGTGGCAGAAACTCACATACAAGAACAAAAACTAAACACTACCCTACTCCAGTTGCAGACAACCATTAGAGTTGTGACTGCCATAGACACCCTGCTCCCCTTAAGCATCTTAAACCTGCAGGACTCATAGAATTCTAATCTTGAACACAAGAGACACAACAGAAACAGCAGGAAAGCAAACTTTTCCTACAGTACATTTATTTCAGATGTGTTTTATCAGATCTCTGGAGACATGAGGGTGGGCTGTATTTCAGGATACTTGACTAAAAAATTATACATGTGTATGTATATACATAGGTATATATACACACATATATATGTTCTCAAAGCATTAGGTATGTGACATGATGTATGCCTATATGCCTAACTATGTACATCTACTTTTGGTAGTACTTAATAGTTAGTAATAAATGTTAGCGGCCACAAAGGGTTGAAAACAAATGCAACTTGTATATTTACATGTCTCCAGTAAGTTGTGAGTGGTGCAGACATGTGATGCAGTTACAAAACAGAAAAAAAAAAGTTCAATACAACCCAACAAGGTCAAGAGTCATGAAAGAATTAAGGCTCCTCATTTATGGATTCATTGCCAGCTTTCTTGCTCTTCTTCAGTTGCCAAATGCACTGCTGTTTGTCTTGCAGACTCCGCCAACTCATAACCCAAGAGAATGTGGAAGTCTCTGAAGTAAGCATGGCCTCACTGCAGTCCTCATTTCAAAATTAATAACAGCAACAGTGCAAACTCTGTGGGTGCCTATGGGTCATGGGATTTCAGTCTGTGGGTTATAAGTGCCCGTTTTCATCTGTGAGACTCAGTCTTCAAGTTTAACTAACTGGGAATGGGGAGACTGCTCAGGGGGTGAGTGCTTGCTGCACAGCTGTGTGGACAGCCCTAGCATCAGGACCTATGACAGATCCTATGATAAAAGATGATGCCTCATTTTATAACTGACTTATTTTGTTCCAACTTGAAAGTTTGGAGCCATGAAAAGTTGTTATTATTATTATTATTATTATTATTATTATTATTATTATTATTATTATTATTATTTATTTATTTGCTATGTTAGAATGCAGTATTGGGTGCACATTTGAAGAATCCCCCCTGGATTTTTCTTTTAAACTCAAGACTTCTAAGTTTGCTGATGTAATTTTCAGTGACATTTCTCACATAGTATTTTCTGCAGCAGATTTATCTGAGACACAAGGTGTTGGCAAAATATAGTTCTGAGTCTATGTGCATGCCGCATATGCCAAACTTTCCAACAGTAGGTACGGCTGAGCTATCAGAATGGACATTCAGCTGGGCTGAAGAGCATCTGAAATGTACCTGCCTTCCTTCTGTGGAACTGTGGAAGGTCAGAAAGCAGCAGGCATCAAGGCACAAAACCTAGTGAGGTACCGAAATGACAAAACAGTCATCTCAGTGGTCACCATTAGTCAATGCTCACCTAATATTAGTTAGGGGCCACTGTGACTGTGACAAAACAATCTTTCCTAGTTTGTTTTATGCCATCTCTGTGAATAGCACCAGAGAAGGGCTCAATAGGGACAGAATTTTAAACATGGGCTATTTTTCTCAGTACTAAGAGTAAAACTGAAGCTTTACTATTAACGCATTTCATTAAAGACTGAGTACCACACATATGCTTGGCTAAAGTAGTCAACTCTTGGCGAGAGGTGTTGGAGGTGGTGGTGGTGGTGGTGGTGGTATGGTGGTGATAGTGGTGGTGGTATGAGGGTGGTGGTGGTGGTGGTTGTGATGGTTGTGGTGATGGTGGTGGTGTGGTGGTGGTAGTGGTATGGTGGTGGTGGTTGTGGTGGTGGTGATGGTGGTGTGGTGGTGGTGGTTGTGGTGGTGGTGATGGTGTTGTGGTGGTGATGATGGTGGTGAGGTGGTGGAGTGGTGGTGATGGTATTGTTGTTGGTGTGGTGGTGATGGTGGTGTAGTGGTGATGGTGGTGTGGTGTTATTGTTGGTGTGGTGGTAATGGTGGTGGTGATGGTGGTAGTAGTGCTGGTGGTGATGGTTGTGTGCTGGTGATGATGGTGGTGGTGATGGTGGTAGTAGTGGTGGTAGTGATGGTGGTTATGGTTGTGTGCTGGTGATGGTGGTGTTGTTGGTGGTGTGGTGGTGTGGTGGTGATGGTGGTGGTAGTATGGTGGTGGTGGTGGTTGTGATGATGGTGGTGTTGTGGTTGTGGTGGTGATGGTGGTAGTGTGATGGTGATGATAGTGGTGAGGTGGTGGAGTGTGGTAATGGTATTGTTGTTGGTGTGGTGGTAATGGTGGTGTGGTGTTATTGTTGTTGGTGTTGGTGGTGTGGTGGTGATGGTGGTGATGGTACTGGTGGTGTGCTGGTGATGGTGGTATGGTGATGGTGTTATTGTTATTGTTGGTGATGGTGGTGTGGTGGTGACGGTGTGGTGGTGATGGTGGTGTTCATGGTGGTGTGGTAGTGATGGTATGGTGGTGGTATGGTGATGGTGGTGATGTGGTGGTGATGGTGGTGATGGGGATGTTGTGGTGACGGTGGTGTGGTGGTGATGGTGGTGTGGTGGTGATGGTGGTGTGGTGGTGGTGATGGTGGTGTGGTGGTGATGGTGGTGATGGTGGTAGTGGTGTTCCACCACCAAATGCTATAAACAGATTTGGACCCAGAGAATGCACAAAGAGAGAACAGTAGAGTTCATGACAGAAGCTGTTACGTTTGAGTTGCTAGAGCTATTTTAAAATTATTTTACTTTGAGTGGTTTTCTAAGCCTATAAATCTCTTTCCTATCCCATTAGCCCCCACCACATTACACAGTTTTAAATTATTAAGTGAAGGCAAAGGGTCAGAATGATGGATTCTGAGACTAATCATTCTGAACACCAACATGGCTCCAATATGGGCTTCCACTGTGCCAGGACTGGGAAGGACAAATATGGACATCCCCTAAGAACACATTATTCCAGAAGAATTTAAATTGCTATCTGTATGCTACAGCTGCAAGTGCATATGAGAGCCCTATTCTAGGGACTGCTGCACAAGTTTACTGTAAGTTCTTCTGAAGACCCCTAACAGCAAGAACTCTCCCTTCTGGGGTGGACTAGATTTTCTCTGTAAAGCATCAAATCTTGTGAGTAGCAAATAAAGGCAAGCTATCCAGGGAGGTCATTCTTAATGTGAAAATAATAAAGGAAGCTATACAATAAGGGGACTGACTTCTTAGAGAGCATCTCTACAGGCCAGCTGCTCAGACAAACCCACCCTAGGACTTCTAGGTTCAATGCTGCCCCCATTTTCTGAACCTCCCCCCCCCTTTTTTTTTTTTTTGGTAAGAGGTTTTTTTTTTCCCTTGTACAGAGTTAAAGGGCAATTTAAACAGGCCTTCCCTGTCACAGCCCAGTGCAGAATGGCCCATCTGCATACCTGCATTTGTCCAAATCAGGATTGAGTTTTGTTTTTTTGTTTTTGTTTGTTTTTTGTTTGTTTTTTGTTTGTTTGTTTGTTTTTTTTTTTTTGGTTTTTCGAGACAGGGTTTCCCTATGTAGCCTTGACTGTCCTGGACTCACTTTGTAGTCCAGGCTGGCCTCGAACTCACAGCGATCCGCCTGCCTCTGCCTCCCGAGTGCTGGGATTAAAGGCGTGTGCCACCACGCCCGGCTTCAGGACTGAGTTTTAAAGAACCATTTACTAACACCACTTAATAATTGTTCTATTACTGTTTTTAAGCTCTTCCTTTAAACCTGCTGCCCAATAGTGTAGCCACTGAATAACACCGCTATATAAATTTAAATTAAGTTCAAGTTAATTACAATTAAGTCAAATTAAAGAAGAAAAGCAGGTTAGATTTCACCAAATGGAGAACACCTGTTCTTAGAAAAACAAGGCCAAAGGAATAAAAATACAGGTCACAGACAGAGAAAAATATCTTGACTATCACATACCCAATAAAGGATTTCAAGCCAGAATCCATAAAGTTCTCTCAAGCCTCAGTAATAAAAAAAAGCCTAACAACCCAATAGGAGCTGGCAAGATATTTAAACAGATAGTTGACCAATGATAATGTGTGGATGGTATGCGAGTACATGAGGAGATACTCCAGATCATTGGGGAGGCACAAGTCTAGATGAAGAGGCACTACCACACCACACCCTCTAGGACAACTACAACCCAAAGGGAGATGATAGCAAGCGTTGGTGAGCACCTGTGGAACTGGGTTATCCAAAACCATGTCAGAATAAAGTGACACATTTCTCAAAAAGTCAAGTATGTGGCTAAATACAACCCGATCATCCCGTGCCTAAAATTTTACCCCCGAGAGATCATAGATCCCTGCAGAGTTGTGTGTGAAGGCTGTCAGCAAGCCTCACTTCTACCGGCTGGGAAGCAGAAGCAATCTATGTGCAAGACACATGGATAAGTGCACCACAGCGGTCCAGAGTTCCCAGCATCCCAAACTGCTTCAGACTTTCTGACTGCTGATATGAAACGTAAGAAGATCATTCTATGCCACATCTCCTGGGGTGGGTTGAGGTCCAAGCACAGATGCATTGAAAGCAATGAACAAAAATGATCTTTAGATTATGCATGTGAGGCATGTAGGAGATGTGGATGAATTTTATATCGAGGCTCGGATGCCACCCACAAGGCATCTCATTTTGGATAACTAAATAATTCAGAATCTGAAACTTCCAGGCTAAGATACAACTCAGCAATGAAAGGCACTAACACATACAAATAAGCATGGACAGATATAAAATCATTATCTAGTGAAAGAAAGGCAAAAGCGAGCATAGAAATCATATTTCATTTATATAAGCTCAAAATGCCCACAATCCATGGCATAAAGAAGATGGGTGATTTCTTGGGAATATGCGCATTTTCCTAAGTAGCACACATACATCAAACCTTAGATTTGTAAATTCTAAGTATGTGAGGTTATTGCTTATCAGTTAAACTTCAAGGGGAGGGGGCTGTTGGAGCCTTCAGTGTGCCGGCCACACTGCAGGAGCTGAACGGGCTCAAGTGGTTGGTTACTGGCTACTGAGCTAGACACTGAGGACCAAGCCTCATCATGTGACCAGTTCACACTCAAAAGCACTGCTCCAGATCAGGGGCAGGAAACTACAGAGTATGTATTGCATGTGTGCATGTTGTACCTGGTGTGTGTGTGTGTGTGTGTGTGTGTGTGTGTGTGTGTGTGCACGCACACACACATATGCATACACTACTGTGCTATGAACATAGAGGTCAGAGGACAACTTTGTGGCCATTTCACTGGCCTCCACCACATGCTTTTATAAACAAAATCCTACGGGAGCACAGCCAAGCCCACTCACTCATATACTGTCTATGCTATCTTGGAGCTGTCGTGGAGGAATTAAGCAGAGACCATAGGGCCTGCAAACCTAGAGTATTTACTCCGTGTCCCTTTAATGCCTGGCAATCCTTCTCTAACTGATAAATTCTAAGGACGGAGGCCACACTGCTATTCTTTGCTTTACATAACCCAAGGCACGCTTATGAAACATCTAACACACAGCAGGCCCCGCTCTAGCCTTGAGGACTCAGCCGGGAAGGATGCAGGCTATGGAAAGAAGCAAGTAGATGAGGAAATGCCAAGGACAGTGCTAAGACAACCGGTAAATAAAGCAGCAGGCACAGGGCACGCCTGGAGGTGGCTTCTGTTTACAGGGTGAGGAGAGGGAGAGACCTCCAGGAAGACCCAAGATTTGCACGGGCGGTGTGAGAGATAGCAGCTCTGTGGGCAGACATAATGGGAATTAACCCCAGTGCCTCCAAACAGGAACGCATCTGACTTGGTGTATGATAACGAAGGCCCCTGAGGCTGGAGGACATACAAAAGGGGGGAGGGTTAAAAAGTTACTATGCATACAAGAATGGCTCTCATTTAGAATTGTAAGCAAGTGAACATCATCATAGACTCAACCAAACCAAACCAAACCAAACCAAACCCAAAAAACCATTCCGGCGCTGCTAAATGCAGAACGGGGTCACAGAAAGACGCGAAAGACGTCGGAGGGAAAGTTTCTGCAAAGGCACCAGTTAGAGATGGCGACAGGAAAGCGTGGCCTGCAGTGGCAGTAGTGGGCATGGAGTGGAGACATTTTAGAAGTATACTATCTTCCGATGGATTGGCTGCTGCAGAGTGAGGAAAGGTGCTGAAAACCCATCCTAGATTATGGGCTTGAGCAACCCGGGACACAAGTGTTGTGAATTGCAACCACGGGGGAAGTGTGCACTAAGTGCTAACACTTATCGTGCCTATGTGCCATTATTCATTCATTCAATTTTCTCAACAATCTTGGGGAAGTGGAGATTAGTGTGGCAAAGTACTGGCCTTTTATGTTTTATAACGAAGGACACCGTCGTAGAGAGGGTGGCTGCGCTGAGAGAAGAGAGCACAGGGGAAAGGGCACAGCCACCCTTCAGTTACAAGGACAGGTGCAGCTTGAAAATGATAAAGCCACTCTCCAATAGCCCCTCCCCTCCGCCCGCCCCTTGCTAGCATACATAATCAGCCTGGGAGGAGGAGCCCACACTCTTCTGGAAAACAAATGCTTGATTCTTTCCAGCTCCTTAGGTTTACAAAACAAAACGCTTTAAATCTATGCCAATTGCTTAATGTTCATTTACTATCCTAAATTGGGACCGACATCCTGGCAATTTCACCTTTTACTTGGAAAAACCTGGAATTTACACACACACACACACACACACACACACACACACACACACACACACAGGCACACTCCATCTCTGAAGGGGGGAAAAACCTCCACAAGGACAAACATCAGCCTCCATACATCAAAGGCTGAGCCGCCACGCCACTACAGCCACTACTGCCCATACATCAAGTTCACTGACACCCATAGATAGCCTAGCTCTGCTCTGCGACAGGTCCAAGGTCCTTGGGAGCTCACATGCATTTCTATACAGATGTCACCGCTCTTCTTTGACCTCTAGCCAACCCACCATCCTAGTGGGAAGATTAATGGAAGGCCATAAAATCCGGACATGCAGGGAGCCGGTGTATTCCCTGAGTCTCTAATTATAGTAATGCGACGTTTTCACATTATTTGTTAGGAAAGAGCTAGAATGATCTCTCATCCCAACTTGTTTCTATAGAAGCTGGAAAAGGCAGAACCACCGTAAGGAACAAATATGGCCAAATATCGAAAGGTTTTATGCTGGAGGAAGGAGGGAAGCAGACATGGCTACAGGAACACCCAAATCAATTCCCAGGAGCTCAGAAGCTAGAAGTCCACGTGCACTTAAGTCAAGGACCTATTGCAGACACCTGACCTCCCTCGAAATCCTCCTGCTATAGCGCGGACCAGTCAATCACAACCAAACGCTACAAGTAGTTGCCCTCCTGGGTCCTCTGGGTGACAGGGAACAAGGGCGACGCCCCCACAGCCTCATGCAGGGTCCCCTCTCAGGAGGTGGCTCTGGGCCAAACCCCCCACTCCCCGTTGAGACCTCCGGAAGCTGCCCACCCGCCGCCATCCCGCCTAGATCTAGGCCGAACAGAACCTCCGGGTCCCGCAGTGTGGCCCACGACACCCATCTCCAACACCCCCTGTCGGCCTGGTTGGGCGCATCGTCCCCCCCCCCCCCCCCCCGGGCTGCCTACCTTCCTAAGGCTGCCAGGTCAAGGCCACCTAGGGGGCCTGCGAGGAGGCACTCCCCCGTTAGAGGTGGAGGCAAGGCAAGGGGTTTCTCCGAAAGGGGTTCCCACTGGAGAAGACAGCGGGGGATTCCGGGAGGTGACCACCCCTCCCGCCCCACGCGGAGGCCGTTAACCCCTTTCGGCGCCAGGCACGCGTGGAAGGCGCGCGCCCATGGGGACCCCCCGCTCGGCTTCCTCACCTTCTTGGTGCCAGGGCCTCCCGCGAGGCGAGACATCCCTGTCAGCGAGGAGGAGCGCCCCGGCTGCCCCCCTAGAGCATCCTGCTGCGGAGACATCGCTTCCATGAAGAAGATCTGCAAGCCAATCCCAAGCCTAGGACCGGATAGCTGCACGGCGCGGTCCGCTCAGGCCAGACGCCGAGCTGCGGGTGCGGGCGGCGCGCCTCCCGTCGGGGCCATGGACCGCCGCCCGCGCCGCGCTCCCCGCGCTCGCCCCGCTCGCCGCACTCTGCTCCGGCTTGCAAGCTCTCCCGGCGGCCGCTCGTCAGCACAGCCCCGCCCCGCCCCTCCGCGCCCGGGCCCGCCCCCGCCGCCCTCCCAGCGCCGCCCGTGCGCGCGGCCGCGAGCAAGCTTTCCGCACTTGGCGCTGCAGGATTGACTGACCTCGAGAGGCGCCTCGGGTCCAGCGGGGTCCGGAGCTATCGCTGCCGCGCGCCACGCGCCACGCGCCACGCGCCACGGCCGCTGGTGCAGCTCCGCGCGCCTGGCCGCTCGCTCCCGCCAGTGATCCTTCCCGCGCAGCTGCAGCGCGGGAGCCGCAGTGACTGCTGCTCTCTTGGAGACGTTGCAGGGGCTGCCTGCCTCTCCTCGCCTTGATTTCCCAGACTGCTGAGGAGACCCCCACTCCTGTACCCCGCCCGAGGCCTGGAGACCAAGCTAGACAAATTTGGAAGCCCTAGTGGCATAGCCCGACCTCGGGTGCAATCTCGAACGCTTGCAAGCTAAGCCTGTGTGGGTAAATCCCTGGCCGGTGGCTTTTGCAGTCAGGGCGGCAAGCGTGGGCAAGCCACCTTGCATGTTTGCACCACCGGCTTCTGCAGGCTGAAGGGACCTGGCATTCTGAAGGAGCGAGCGCAATTAAAAGGAAAATGCAGGCAGAGAGGAGAGTGAAACTTGGCATAGTAGCTATCGAGAAGGCGACAATATGTGGAAGCATTTATCAGATATCCCAGCGCTCCGAGCCTAACTTCCTGTCAGCCCAAATAGTGATTTTTTTAAACTAAATAATCATCAGAGAGCATTTGGAACAGATCAGGGTTAAATAGTGCTTGTATTTTGCAGAGCTGGGCTGCTGGTGTGAATGATTCGGTAGGTGGCATTCTTCCCTTGGAAGCAGAACTATGGTGAAAAAAATCACCAAGGACACCACTCCCTGATGGTAGGTTGTCTTAGGTTGGCTTGTTTTTGTGACAGGGGAAAAAAAAAAGGTTATTGGCAGTTTGGGCTGCTATTGGGGTAGGTTGTAAGAATAGAACTCTGGTGGGCAGTGTTCCAAGCTAGGAGATGCTATTAAACACACCCCCACAGACACACTCCTCCAATCTCCAAACCCTAAGATTGTTGTGGAAATATGAGACTAATTTTTGGCACTCTCCACACCACACTGTTAAAAGGAAGTTTAATAAATCTCATGTTATATATACATTCACATATGTGAATCAGGTTGCTACAGCTGTGGCCCTGGTACAGAGAAGGGACTTGGCCCCGTTAATTTATATGCTGTGCTTTAAAAGGGCTTTGCAGTTCTGTTGATTCACCTGAAAGAATCCTCAAGGTGGCTCCTTAATCCCTTAATTCTTTGGTGAATGGACACCTCAGCTTTTCTTAACCTGCCTCATTTTTTTTTGTTTCAGTTATTTTATCTTCAACTATTTCACTTAGCTCAGAGACTCCTAGAGGCACCTAGACTTTTGTATTCTTCGTTGACTCCCAACACTTAAGGTTGTGTTTAACACAATAAATGTGTATTAGTTAAATGAACTGAGAAAACACACAAACAATATGAGAAAGATCCACAAGGGCCAAGCCAGTGTTGGCTGTCACTCAAAGAGCCCCCATGTACTTAAAAAGTATCTCCTTGTGATAACATACCCAGTGTCTCGAATCAAGGTGCTTTTTTTTTTTTTTTTTTTTTTTTTTTTTCTGGAAACGTGCAAGAATTTCACTGCTTAGTTTGTGTTTTTATCCCTAAGATTAAATGGCTTGGGTTGGCACAGAAAATTGCCCTCTCCATCTTATGTTTTGAGGCAAGGCTACTTAAGAAGTTTGGGTTGACAGATGACAGTAGCAACACATATCTGGTCACATTACTGCCCTGCTAAAGCATTATTCAATTCCGTGCTGTGGAATAAACCTAAAATGGTACAGTCTGGTAGGCTGACCCTCACTTCTTTTTCTTGCTGTCTTTTTAATTCTCACCCTTTTCTCTGTCACCTTGAATTCTTTTCTTTTTCTTTTTCTTTTTTTTTCACCTTGAATTCTTTATACTTCCAGAAGCCCACTTTGACTTTGAACCCGCGCTTACAGTCTGGGAAATTTTCAGTCTACATTTCTACCCTTTGTTTCTTTACACTGAAATGTCTAGTATCTAGGGCATAGAAATCGCCTGGAGAATTGTTCTGGAAATCTCCAGGACTTTATCAAGGAGCTGAGAAAAGCCTTCCCAGTTCTGTCTCTTATCCGTCTCCGGATGCCAGGCTTGAATGTAACTTCTGCAATTGCTACAGGAAACCTAAGTTTATTGTTTGCTATATGGTGGACTGTAAGCATTTTACAGATGTTATTAACTCCCCATCCGTAATAATCTGATGGGTTCACTTATTCCCCCTCCCCATTTCACATATGAGACAACAGCAGGCCACACGGTCATTAAGCAGTGTACCTAAAACTAGCTGGTAACTTGGGAACTGATAGTTCTGCCTCAGAACCTGTGTTCTCCTTGACCACTTGGGCCACTTCCTGTGCTGTGAAAATGTTTGCCACCCTGAGCAACTCAAGCCACACTAAAACTGTTGTCGTTTGCTTCACTTGCCTTAAGAGTAAGGGTTGCATTTTATCTTCTTTATACCAAGCACCCAGGTTTGCTGTAGTAGTTTTCACAACCTTTTATATTTGAATGAATGAACACATTATTATATTACAACCATCGTCACCTCCATCACTCTGTCCGATGTGAGGGAGATGTTATAATGAGGAAGACACAACCCTGGACCAGGCCTCATGTTGTTTAGACAGTAAAACCGTTTTCTGTTCACCGGGGCTCTCGGCTGTAGAAGAGTGATGCCAGAACATAAAACTGGTGATAAAGCAATGGAAGAGTGTGAAGGACAGTGCCTGGCATAAGCAGGATGCACCTAGGGTATCGTGAAACAAGCTTTGAAACAAAATACAAAGGATAGCCAGCACCTAGCATCCGGGAAACTCCAGGAGCAGGCCTGCAACAGAAACTAAGAATGAGACCAGTGGTTTGCCAATCATTAGAATGAATAATAACAAAGAAACAACTATTAAAGGAACTTGGTGCATTGTTTCTTCATATGCAGGAAAATTAAGTCACACCCTTGATGAGCTAATAGCAATAGTCCTTTTAAAATATCAAGATGGAGCCAGCAGTCAGGTTCTCTGCTGTCCAAATGCCCTAGACCCATGGTGCAAATTGATAGCCTGCATTGGGAGTTCAGATACGCATACTGAAAAAAAATTGTGTTGCCAAGCTTAGATGTCAGAATGTTTTCATATAATTCTGGGTTCTTTAAAAAAAATTAATAACTTGTCAATATTAGGCTCAATATTAGTTCTCTGAGAAATCAGCTGGATATATTATTTTGTTTAATACAAAAGCGTATAGCCACCACTGAGAACTACCTGGGGAAGCAATGGAAGCAGAAAAACTTGTGGAAGGGAGGAACATAAAGAATTCAGAGGAAAAGCCGGGTGTGGTGGCGCACGCCTATAATCCCAGCACTCGGGAGGCAGAGGCAGGTGAATCGCTGTGAGTTCGAGGCCAGCCTGGTCTACAAAGCGGGTCCAGGACATCCAAGGCTACACAGAGAAACCCTGTCTCGAAAAATAAAAACAAACAAACAAACAAACAAACAAAAAACCAACCAAACCAACAAACAAAAAAGAATTCAGAGGAAAATGAACAGTACCACATGGGTTTATTTAAAGTCAATATAACAGTTTTTGAAGATGAGAAATAGTGGTTGAAGTCTTTAGGCTACAAGAGGCTCAGGTGTACCTGGAAGAGGGAGGAAGAAGATTGAGATTTCTCTTTATAGATTATCTGTGGATAGGAAGGAAAACACAGCAGCCCCTGTCAGAGGGCAAGGGAGTCTAATTATAACCAAAGGAGGAGGCAGCTATGCCATGGGCGAGGATGGGGAGAGATGCTAATATTCATTTAGAGAACAAGGTTGGTGGAAAATGTTTAGAGAAAGATAAAAATGATCAAGAAAGGTAATACTGGAAAATATCTAGTGTATTTACCAATAGGAGCAGTGAGTGAGTGTGTGTGTGTGTGTGTGTGTGTGTGTGTGTGTGTGTGTGTAAAGCAATACCACATTGTTTATGCAGTACTAATTGGGTTCTTTATTTCTATCCCAGCGTCATGTTTGAGTACCCAATAGACTCACCCATCCATGAACACCCCTACCTCGCTGGGTCTAAAGTGGAATCCTTTAACTTCTTACCTCCTCCGTCACTCACCATTTCCTGGTTGCGCCTGCCACCATGAACCTTCATAGTTCAAGCTCAACATTCTCGATTTCTTCGTTCTTGAAATCCAGTTGACAGCCTACCACTTAACTCCAGACCGCTCAGACACAGTGTCACACTGTGCACCACCAAGGCCTCTGTTAACTTGCATATTTGAGGTGTTTTCTTTTGTCTTTTCTCTCAGCCATACCCACAGAAAAGTTCTAAACTTCCTCCTAAAACCTTTTCTGTCCCCATTCATGACTTTGGAAAAGGGCATACTTGGTGTCTTTTCAAAAGACTTAAACCTAAATTACATTTGACTCAGCAACTCCATTCCTAAGTATATACTCCCAACAGTTTGAAAACAATGACACTAACACAGTGGTTCTCAGCCTTCCTAATGCTGCAACCCTTTAACACAGTTCCTCATGTAGTGGTGACCCCAACCTTAAAATTATTTTCATTGCTACTTCATAACTGTAATTGTGTTAATAAGTCATTTTGTAAATATCTATGTTTTCTGATGGTCTTAGGCAACCACTGGGAAAGGGTTATTTTACCCTCAAGGGCTTATGATCCATATGTGTGTGGGTCTATATGGATATGTGAATGCGACTTCCAGTGTTCATGGATGCCAGAGGCATTGGATTGCTCTAGAGCTGGAACTATTGGTTATAAGTTCTAGTAGGAAAGTTAGGATTTAAACCCAAATGTGATTAATTCCCAAGCCCAATCATCTTTACATACTGGGATATCAAAAGCACCACAGCAATGCTCATATCTGATCACTTAGTGGGAGATAACTTTACAGAATGTAGCTAGAGCTCTGGACAATAAACACTGTAGTAAACATTTGTCATACTGTAACAGACTCCAAGACACCCTCAATGACTTGCTGGTTGCAACAGATTAACAACTTGGTACTAAGGAGTGTTAAAGTACTTATCAAAAGTCATATAGCTTGGAAATGCAAGAGCCAGCATGAAGCCCAGGAGCCAAAGCCCATAATTTTAGACACTAAATCTGATGGTACTGTCTTTTTTTTTTTTTTTAAATTTTCATGACCATTAAACTGTGATGCATCCATTTTCATGGAGCATGTGACTTCTTACCTTTCTTGCTGGCCAAATGCTCAGCTTAATCATTAAATATATCTATAATCTATCTATATCTCTATGTGTCTATGTAGGTATATATCTTTTTAAAAAAGCAACTTGATTGCTTAACAAGAAACAGAAGAAGGCAGAAGAAATATTTTACATCACATTTTAGATTGCTTCACGACCCGGACAAAATTAACTAACTAACCATTCATTTTCCACTGCATGACTCATTTTCTTACTCATTCTTCATGGGTAAGCCCAATCTGTGACATTTCTCTCTCCTACAAATCACTTTGGGTTCCTTCGATTTTTTTTCCTGGGCATCTCGACTGACTGCATGTTTGTTTGTTCAGTCCACGTGTCTGTGTTGCAGTTACAGTTCTCCGTAGAGGTTTATGGAAATACATCTTTACAGCATCGTTCCTCTATTTCAGGGCTGTGCGAAATCCTCTCTCCTTTAAATTACAAATGAGGGAATAAGGGAAATGACCAGAGGGTGAGAACACTTGCTTGGCAAGCATGAAGACCCGATTCTGAACCCCAAGAAAGGCCAAGCGTGGCTAGCCCTGACAGTCACCCCAACACTGGGGGGATGGAGACAAGAAGAGCCACAGAGCTCAGTGGCCCCACAGTCTCACCAAAATTGTAAACTCTTTGTTCTTTCAAGACAGGGTTTCTCTGTGTAGCCTTAGCTAGACTCATTTTGTAGACCAGACTGGCCTCGAACTCACAGACATCGCCTGCCTCTGGCTCCCTGAGTGCTGGGATTATAGCCATGGGACACCTCGCCCTGCTAAATTGTAAGCTCTTTGTCCAGTAAGAGACCCTGTCTTAAGGCAGTACAGCAGGAAGACTTAGAAGAAACACATCAATGTTTTGTTTGGGCCTTAGCATGCATTGGAACATCCAAACACTTTGTGTGTATGTGTGTGTGTGTGTGTCTGTGTGTGTGTGTCTGTGTGTGTGTGTCTGTGTGTGTGTGTCTGTGTGTGTCTATGATATAACCACACACCCACACACACACACACACACCATACATGCTCACACTATACAAATAGATAAATAACAACTAAAAGACAGTATACAAATAGATAAATAACAGCTAAAAGCCAACTTTTGCATATTTGTTATAGAAAATGAAAGGAAATGATACTGGTAATTTGCAAAAGTGCTTATTACTTTAAAAATAGTACACAAAAATGAAAGGAAGTTAGATGAAGATATTCCAAAAAATGTTTCCCTTTACAGCATATTTTAGAAAGCACGTCATATGCAACATCATCCCCTTAAGATCCACTAGGAGAATATAGGGTTTCATAGTTGAGTGTGTTTTGGAAAGACTGCTCAAGTGACATTGCGCATTATTAAATGTGTATATGAGAAGCTTTGATAAATTCTGCAGTTTAAAGAAAACCTCCTCAATCTCTCCTTAATCTTTTTCTGTCTCACCATAATTAATGTGTTAATTCCACCCAATCAGGGATGGGGATGGGGTAATGGCGATTATTCTCCCTTAATTATTTCCTTCCCATTTTATTTTCTTGGTTCACAATACATTCAAACCTTTTACAGATTTTTTTTTTTTTAATTCCAATCCTTTCCAGAAGTATTTTTTAAAAAGAAACTTTAGGTTCACAGCACACAAAGGAAAGGGTATAGAGATGTTCCTACCCCAGGTTTACAGCCTCCCCCATTATCAGCTTCCTTTCTGAGGTGCATTAACTATTGCTGATGAGCAGATCACAGCCTGTGCGTTTACATAGGCTTCACCCTTGGTGCTAAGCTTTGCTTTCTTGTTTCTTTACTGCAGTGTTTCTCAACCTGTGGGTCGCGACCCCTTGGGGGTCTAACAACCCTTTCACAGAGGTTGCATATCAGATATGCTGCATACAAGATGTTTACAGTACAGTGCATTACAGTAGCAAATTTATAGTTAAGAATTAGCAATGAAAATATGTTTTTTTTTTTTTTTAAAGTTGGAGGTCAGCACAACATGAGTAATTGTACTAAAGGCCACTGCTCTGTTGGTTTTCTGTTTTCATTGATTTTTTGGGTAAGTTCTTATTATTTCTTTTTTCTGATTAACTTGGGTTTTATTTGTTCTACCTATAGTTTCATTAGGCAGAAGGAGATTATCGAGTTTAGATCCCTTTTTCCTAATATCAGCACGAAATGCAATGAGTTGAATTACTCCTCTGGGCTGTGTTTTTTTAACTGCATCTCACAAGTTTTCATAAATTCTTCGCTTTTAATTAACTAAAGATACCTTAAATTTTCTAGCAAAACTTACTCCCTGACTCCATGTTGTTTAGAAATGTGCTCTTTAATCAGACTTTCATATTTTTCTGTTGTAGTCAGTTTAATTGCATTACAGATCTGAAGGCACTTTGTGTGACTTCTAGACCTACACACAAGTCAAGGTGTGTTTTTATGGCTCCAAATGTAGCCCAGCTTGGCCAACTTGCGTGTAAGAAGGATGTGTTTTCTGTTGCTGGATGGTGCAGTCCACAATGTTCGTTATTTCCTTGGACTCATGGTGCAGTTGGATTCAACCACACACTTACTGACTTTCTGATTGTGTCCACTGCAGATGGGGAAGTGTTGAAGTCTCCAGCTA
>OU015749.1:107095505-107135340 GCA_907169655.1 Acomys percivali | reverse complement strand
CACACACACACACACACACACACACACACACACACACACACACCTTAAAAAAGAGTCAAGAAGAAAAGAATCACAGTGCTTATATGAGGAATAGAACATTTTGTAGTCACTATGTAATCTGACATTTTTATCAACTATATTGATATTTAATAGATTTGAATGCTGGGAATTTAAAATTAGTAACTTATATGAGTTATTGTACCCATATAACTCAATTAAAATACAAGGTTTACTTCCAATGCTTTGAAAGTGTTATAGCAAGCTGTTTAGGAGAAATAAGTTATACACATTAAATGTCAGTAGATTAAATCATGGTCATGTCAATTGCTAGTCTACATTTATCACAAGAATATACATCTTAGGTGCAGCAGATAGATATGACTCTATAGAAAGACAAGGTCTTCAAAACCCCAGAGACATGCAGAATATGGCATTTAAAATGTTTTTATTACTTTAAAGATTCATTGGCAATGAGACAGGTTAACTCCTGTCAACACCCAGCCTACCTCAAAGAGGATGATGAGCAACCCCCTTATGGAGATGGCTTCAAGTGTGGCAAGCTAGCCACTGGGAAAAAGGTCCTTATTTCTACCACAGACAGAATTCTGCCTTAGAAAGGGGCAAGCTTGGATGCAGGCAGAGTCGATGGCCAAACTCTGCCAAGACAGGGTAAGCAAGTCCTCAATAGTTCCTGCCTCACAAATATGTCTGTCAGATATCTTGGGCCAGAGGGCTGAAGAAGATGCTCCAACATCATAGAGAGTTTTGGGTGACTATTCAGGTAGAAAACTGTCTCTGTCATGTTTTCATTTGGAAAGCTACTAACCTGCACTTCCAGCATACTCAGGTAATCAAGTTTATTCCTTCTCAAGTCTCTGAGGGAGTTGAAGACCAGGTAGCTTAGTTTTACAATGTAGCTTAATTGTTTAGGGTTTAAGATATTTTTAGGTCTAGATAGGTGTTCTAAGGTTTGATAATGACAATATGTGATGGAGATTGATTTTCATTCAGAAATTTAGATGCACTAAAATTGGAAAGATGTCTTCTTCAAGGCTGTCAAATACAAATAGCCAAAACACTAAGAATGTAACATTTATATAAATCCTGATTGTGTCGTGGTTCTTCTTGCTATAGGCAATCTATTATATATGTGTGTAATAATATAAATACATATGTAAAAATAAATAAAATTAGTAACTTACCAATCTTTGAGTGTAAAAATGTTTAAAAGATGTCTCTAAAAACATCTAGGTTTATGAATGTGTAAAGAAACAATATTTCTAAGAATCATTAGCACAAAGCAGAGAAATGCCATTTGGAGTAAAAGAGCAGACTTACCTGCTTCCTGGAGGCACATTTTAAGTGTGTAAACACTGACAGATTGCCTAACTATTAGGAACATCCATTCAGATATATCTAGTACTTAACCTCAAGGATTTATTGAGCTGCTATGTATGAGGCAAGTGCAGGTAACTGCATGTTATATAATGAACAACATCCACACAATTGACACTCTTATTATCTAAAGTGTAATACAGACATGAGTATCCCTGAAACCTGAGATCTATGTTGGAACCACAAGTTAATTCTGGAGTGCTTGATCCTCTAAGTCTTAAGACAAGCCTATCTCTGTCCCTGAAAG
This sequence comes from Acomys percivali, assembly GCA_907169655.1. Lineage (NCBI taxonomy): Eukaryota > Metazoa > Chordata > Mammalia > Rodentia > Muridae > Acomys > Acomys percivali. The sequence goes on along the minus strand of OU015749.1, from coordinate 107,133,698 downwards.
AAGAGGTGAGGAAGAGAGGAAGGAGGGGTCCTTCTATTCATCTTTCCTAAGCCATACAAAAGAGTCTTTATGCAAACTGGAGATTATGAAAATAAGGGCAAAATGATAGGAATTCATTCCCCTGTAAACTAAACCTGAGAGTGCTTTGCTTTCCTATGTGATCTGGTAATTAAAACATTAGAGGTTATCTCTAGTGACAAAATGCCGTGATGTTAAGTTACCAGCAGGTGCTTTACCTCAGGAAGAGGAGACTGATGACAGAAGAAAATGCCTGTGTTGACACATAGAAATGTTTGAGTAATCAGCAAGAAACAGAAAGAAATAAAATATACAGGAACACTTAAAAGGACTTTTAGCATATTAAATTTCACAGAAACGTGCTTAAGCATGTGGCATTGCTTAAGGGCTAGGCTCACTGGGTGAGGTGATGAGGCAGAGCTTCTTGTTTGCATACTGTGTGTGGCGAAGGGAGAAATATACATTCTTTTCTGGAGGAAGACATCACAGTTCTATTAAAGCAGAAATACATATTCTTTTAAGTCTTTGTGTGGAAAGAAACATTAGGTACAATCTACATAGAATCTAAGGACAAGGGGGGAAAAGGTCTTGTAGAAAGGAAGTATCAACTGAAGACATAGCCAACATATCACCGGCTATTGCTATAGGCATAGTATTGCATTGCAGGGGGAACGTTTAGAAGAGACAAGATAAAATTACAGCTGACACTGCACTTTTATGTTATCTTGACAAGAGCACCAGCAGGACTTAGCTTAACCAAACATTGGCACTCTTCCCAAATGCTAATGAAACACAAGTAGAGAAATTGGAGAATTCTGGATGTAAGCATTTCATTGGCTGAAGCTTCACACATGTAGCTTGTTCTGTACTGGAGCACACACAGACATAGAATTATCTCCCCGTGTGATCACGTCCCATGAATGGTTAGAGTTAACTCGTGAGTCTTCAAGCCTTTAGATCAGGCTTAGTAATGGAGAAGAGATGAGAGAAGGGAAAGGAGAGAGGGATGAAGAAGGAAATATAAAAGATGTGGAAAGAAAAAAAAAAGGAAGGAAGACAAAGGAATTATGCACAAACAAGACTGGTTTATCATATCTTCAAACAGTACATGAAGAACTAACCTAGGATGGCAAGGTAGTAAAGACTGGGACTTTAATCAAATTGATCAAGAAAAAACATTTGGTGGAAAATAAACATGCCCAAATGCATTAAACCCCCTTCTGCAGTTCTTTGTGCAAACTGATTATAATGCCCTTTTATGATAATTGCAGAAAGCCTCTGATAGTTGTCTGCCACTTATATTATTCTCTGTAACATAAAGATACTTGTCTTCAGAGAAATACCTTAGGTATATATCTAATAAAACTGCAGTCTAGTTTGTTAAAGATTTTCATATTTATACATCTATCTGGTATACCTTATAGTCATATTCTAGCTCATTTTATTCCTTGAAAATGTTATGATAGATTATCTTTTAGAGCATTCTTGCTGAAAGACTGTAAGTGTAGGAATGGTGAAAGTGAGAAGAAACATTAATACGCTCTCCATTTAGCTATGTCTGCAGCACTAGCCTGTGCTATGTTGGATAGATCTTCAGTTAATATGTCTTTTCTACAAAACATTGTCTCACCATGTTCTTAGATTCAATGTATATTGTACCTAATAGTTCTTTCCACATGAAGACTTGGCTTGTTTACTCTTGGGAAGAAGGGGGCCTAGTGAATCTAGTTAGTTTTAGGGACTTCCTGGAGTTCTTGTGAATTGTTTACCTTCCCACTTAAGGAGTTTCCCAGCAGGTGAAATGTTTCAGTCTTGGAGGAAACTGCTGCACACTAGAAGGTTGTTATCTGTTTTAGAACACCTTCACCCTCACTCTCTAGGCTTTCATGCAGGTCTAGGTGGTTCCTCATCCATGAGAGTTTTATGTCTTGGTCATCATATCTTTGTGGGGGTGTGGCTGATGATCCTATATATTTCCTAGTACAATTTGGCAGAGGAGTACTAAAAAAAAATGTCCTGAAAATTACTCAGGATTGTTTAACAGGGCTTATAAACTCTGGGGACTACTTTATTCTGGAAGGTGCCATCTCTGCAAACTCCTAGATGATGACACTGTCTGAGACTTTGTGGCAGAAATGCAACCCCTGCCCCCAACATGTGTCAATTCCAGTCAAAATGAATTGATGTCATTTCCAGTTTCAAGAGAATACATTGCAAAATGCTTGCTGAGGAGCTGGCTGGTTTCTGTAAGAGGCAGTGATGTGTCAGCGTTAGTCTCATGATTGGCAGGTAGGACATTTGGCTGCAGCAATACTAATCAGTAGGTGGGCCAGTGCATCTCTTCACTATAAAACATTAGTGCTGATACTTGCCTGTAAAAGATAGGGGCTAGCTGATAATAAAGGGCTACGCCATTCTGTCTATTTAATTGTTAAATGCCTCCCATGTGAAAGGATGTTCCCTGGTAGCCATTTTCATATTTTTGATACTCTCTCATATGTGTTTCTTCACCCATGTGTTTCTTTCCTAGGCTGTGTATAGTTTTCTCATCTATCTACCATATCTCTAATAAACTAGTCAAATCCATCAGCACTGTCTATGAGTTCATAGTCCTGCCTTGGTTCAATTATTCTTGTAGGCAACCAATGAACTTTCCAAAGACTCCCTCTACCAATTTGTTTATATTCTCTGGCTCTTCCTGGACTCAATTCAAAATGTTCAACAATGTAATGTCTTTGTGTTAATAAGAAGATTGCTGAGTCTATTATGTGGTTTTTATATAATTCATTTTGCTTGTTAGTAATGATGGGAAAGAAAACACTGGAAAAGCATGCAATAACTTAGCAGAGTTCTTGTAAAGACAAATCAGTCTGTTGGACACACCATTTCTTCTACTGACTAGCTGGATTGGCTTTGGTAGGCCAAGATGTTATTTTTAGAAAACAAAATTAGCCTAACAGCTGTGGCCTACTCTGCCAGGCCGTCCCCTTTCCCAGTGGGCCTGTTATCTCAAGATTCCATATGCTTCCATGGTTAGTGGTTCCTTCCAATACATAATCACTTGGTGTCAAGGGGCTTAGTTTTAATACTTTGAGGGATGTGAAAGCAAAGGGGGAGATTATTAAGAAAAATGAATGGGATCAAGGGGAAATTAGGTAAAGAGGAGTATGAGGTGGAAGTGAGGGTTGACAATAGCCAAGGTATATGATATGCATGTTTATAAATATGCAAAGGACCTATAAGATAAAAGAAATGTATGTATGAAAATTTCACCCCTAGTCCATTACTGTGTAGTAATAGATGGAGGATGAGCATTTAACCAAGCGAACACATAGCCCTAAATATTCATGTACTAATATCATCTTTTCATTTTTCCCAAAGGGATGATTGATCACAGAAGAACATAAGAGCAGGCTCAGAATCGTTTCTCAAGGAAGAATGCGTGACACACCTGCTTTCTTCCAAACATGGTGCATATGGCCTTGATCCTTTCATGCAGCAAATTCTGCAAGATCACATCCAATATAAAGAGTGCATGCCAAAGGTTTTAAAGAGAAAGTGCCCCATTTCTAGAAACATCCTTCAAAATTGCATTAGGTCTTTCGGTGACCAGATCACACTGACTGGTAAGATTATATTCAGGCATCACTAAATCTGAAGACATAAAGACACAAGAGAGTCACTCACTTGGGAATTTATAAACTAGTGAGAGAGGTGGTTGAAATTCATATGATGATGGGAATGATAGAATCCAACACACTCCAGTATCCTAGGGATTGAAATGATTGTGTTTAGGTCATTAAGGTTTTCTGGAAGTAGCTGTTTGGCTTGGCTAAGTGTGGGGAGATAGGAGAAGCGCATACATAGAGAACAATACCCACAGATAATGGTCCACACCACTCATGGAACACACTATGGGCCAGTTGTGTTTTACTATATAACCTCAGTGGATCCTTGTATCAGCTACATGGAGTACATATTAATACCATAATGGACTGAAGGTCATATACCTTCATATTTGTTCTAAAAGCTACTGACCTAGGAAACATTGGGAGTCTGCATTGCAAACTAAGCCAACTCAAATCATCCTAAAGTCATACACTTGTAGATACACTATATTTTTAAAATATACTGTGTTAAGGTTTTATACAGTTCAAGAACCCCCCCAATACTGATAAATTTAACTTTCATTTTATACTGCATTTGGTCCTCAGCCTGGAAAGCAAGATCTACATTAGTTATTGTTAAATGTATTTTGAAAACAGATGTCTAAGTAGGAAGTATGATAGATGACTTTGACAGAGTAAGAAAAAAAAATGAAATTTCAATGAAATGATATATTTACCTTGCCTTAGAAATTTTGAACACTTTTCAATTTTTTATTATGTTAATTTACACAGAGAATAATTCATCTTAATCATTAACCATTTTTAGATGTACAGCTCAGGAGAGTGTGTATATTTATAGCATCATGTTACCATAGTACAACTTGACCCTGCATTCATTGAACAGTAAATCACCATCCTTTTCTCCTTTATCTCCTGTATGAACCACCTGGTATATATTTTGTTGTTAAGGCAAGGATTCATGCTGTAGCTCATCCTAGCTTCAAATTTGTAGCAATCTTCCTGGCTCAGACTACAGGGGTTAACTGTTTGAGTCAATAAACCCAATCACCTGAAATCATTTTGAATAAAAAGTCATTTCAATAAACAAACATACAAATGGGATAGTCTAAAGATGAGGTCGTCAAATAATACAAAGACATCAAAAAAATTTAATTCTGCCCAATGGATATTCTAGCTCTTATATTTGAATTTGTGGAATGGATTCAAACTTTTCCTTTCCTGTATTTTCTTTTCAAGATTCAAGTCGCACACAAGTTGCTGTAGTTGGTGTGTGTGTGTGTGTGTGTGTGTGTGTGTGTGTGTGTGTGTGTGTGTTGGCCATCAATACACTGCTAAATAGAGCTGAAGAAGTGCCCCAGGTGACTGGTCCCTCACTTTGCTGAGGTCCTTTGACAAGAGACTCACGTAAGCATGAAATACTCAGGAAAGCCAATACTCACAAGCTATGATTTGTAGAATGTCTCAAGGACTGGTGGCCTCCCGACAGGCATCACCAGCTCTAATCAAAGAAGAGTCATCAACTTGCTTGGAGTCAGGTAAATGTTTCATTCTGTTCACATCTCTAGAGTCATCTTCCTCAGAGGCAGACTTATTAAATCAAGATGAATTAAACACAGACTATAAACCCTAACTATGGCCTCATTGGAAAAGCATGGTTAACTCTCTCCTACATATCTTGACATTACTTCTATATAGAAACAGGACTCAATGCAAGAATCTCTTATTACTTCTTAGGAACATGAAGAGAGGGAAAAATGACATTTAGCTCCAAGTCTTCAATTCAGACTATCAAGGAGAAAGCAAATGTGATAGATTTAAATAGGTAGGCCAAGAAGGCAAAAGTGCAAAGAACAACTAGAGCTAGAAGAGATGTTTGAGTCTCTTTCTTCTATGTAGCCATCATATCCTGGCAGACATAAAGAAGTTAAGCTAATGGCTGAGCTCCACAGCCAGCTCCTGGAGACGTCTCTAAGCAAGGTCTTGAAGCTGCCCCCCCTTTAAATCTGCTTAACTGGTTCATTGTGTTTTTAATCTGGTATAAGGCAGGGATGTTTTGAATCAATGTTTGCATTCAATAATGCTCTAAAGGACATTAAAGTGAAGTGAACAAGTGTCATGCTTGAGACTCTTCCAGGGACTAGAGTTGCTAATGGACATGGATACTGTGGTTAAAACAACAAAGGATGGAATCCTGGGCCAATCGATACTGAAACCTACCCATATCTTTCATGGAATGATCTGTGTCCACTAGACTGTATCTGAAGACAATGAGTAAATAGGAGTTAATGGTGTTTATTTAAGGGTGTCTAGCTACAGAGATAAATGAATCTGGGTATCAGGTATAGAGGACAGGAAGTTATTGTAGGTGTGATGGGCCTCGATTCTCCATGTTTTTGAATTTATCTATTTATCTATCATCTATCTATCTATCTATCTATCTATCTATCATCTATCTATATCTATCTATCTTTTATCTCTATCTATTTATCTCTATCTATCTATTTCTATATTTATCTGTTATCATCATCATCATCTTTCTCTCTATATATCTATCTCTCTGGTTGTCCATTTCTACCTCTATCTCTCTTTCTCAGATACTCCCAGGAGATGATGAATCATTTGCTCACTGTTCTTATCCGAGGAAGCTCCCAACAGGGATTTACCTTAATATATCTGAGGCTCTAGCTGAACAACTATGATATTTCAGTTTCTGAAGGAAGCTGACTGGTTCTATGGCTTTCATTTCATCCTTTGTGTTTCACACACCTCAGGTCCTGACTAAGCTCCCTGTGGGGGTTTCCTGGACTATGCTTGAGTAGTACCTCTCAAACTGTTAGGAATCTTGGTAGATCAGTGATAACAGCATGTGAAACTTGGGCAAGCATCTTGGGACCAACTGATTCTTCTTGAAAGTCTCTTTGGAAACACTGACTTTAATCCTCACCAGAGGAGCTTCTTCTCACAGTAGATGGGAACTGACACAGAGATCTACACCAGGGCAGTTATAGAGAGTGAGAGACTTTGAAATAGTTCTAAATGGGTTTTTTTTTTTTTTTCATCAAAGTCTTCCTTTCAAGTCTTGGGAGTCTAAGCAGAAAAGGAGGCAGAAAGACTGTAAGAGCCGAGGTGGTGGATTAGTCAAAGGAAACTGTCTTACACACACACACACACACACACACACACACACACACCAGACCAATGCACATATGAATTTGCAGATAATGTGGCAGCATTTGTAAGGCCCTCACAAGTTCTAGGCAGATGAGGTCCCATCACTGAGAAGGGAAAGTGGACACAGAGTTCCACCCCTATTGATACCCACTTACAAATAGAATTAGCTTTCTCCAGTAAGTGTCACCGGGTTTAGCAACCACACTCCAGGGTAGGCCTCCTGCTTAGGAGTAGTTGGCCAACACAGAAGAGACTCCATGGGTGTGGTGGTTTTGTTGGGTAGGGAGAGTTGTGATTTTTGTTTCATTATCATTTTAACTCAAAGTAAGTTAGAAACCTTTATTGTCACATGAAATTCCAACTTTAAATAGTGTCAGCTATTAAAACACTTAAAAAAAATCATAGTGGCTAATGCTCTGCTTGGTATATGTGATTTATGTACTTGTAGAAGACTGTTCAGCTTGGATGGGAAAGGCCATATTTGGCTCACCAGCTATCATATCCTAGCAGTTAGTATAGTCTCTAAGATGGACAGGGGCTGGGCAATTGGGAAACAATAGAATCAGTGCAGTCACATTATCGGAGAGAATAATAGGAGCTGAACTCGGTCTCTATGATGTCATTCCCCTCTCTTCTATATTCTCGAACCATTCCTTCAACAGCCGATGAATTATGTGCAGTGACAGGACCATGTTCCTTTCAGAAAACTAGAAGCCTGCTTCCTGTTGTTATCTAGCCTTGTAAGGTCCACTGGAAATGTGTTAGGCATCACTTGTGTTTTCCTTTTCAATATTTTTGAATTGGTGGAATTGAATTCTCTGGGAAAAAGACAGATTTTTTTTAAAAAACAGCCTCTATACATTACTCATTTTATTTCACCACTTTCAACATGGAGATATTTTTCCTTGAAGAGGCAGAAGTAAAGCAGAAATTAAGCTCCATTTTCTGTTTTCCATTGGTTTTATTGAATATGGTTAGTAGTAACAAACCATAACTAACTTAATAAATTACAAAAAGTGATCACATAGTTGACTTAGAATTGTTACTATAATTTGGCAAAGGAGTATTCTGGGTAAGTCAAATAGGACAGATGGTTTCACTAATTTATTCAACAACTTATTAATCATCAGTTACAGGTCAAGAAGTATAGTCAGTGTTGTAGACAAAGAGTTACATTTCTGATCTGGCAGAGCTCAAGACAAGCTGGTGGGGAGAGTGGATTGGTGGCTGAGGAAGTGGGTGATTCATTAGGCAGCTAAAGAACAGACAAGAAGATGGTGGTCATTAAGAGCCCAAAGCCACAATTTATTTACTTTCATTCTTTGAAGGGGTTATTGCTTAGTAGATCAGAGAGTGGCTATCAATAGCAAATACATCTTGATTTTAGTACAACTCTGTGGTCTCTTATCACCCAATAAGGCCCACCAATAACATATTCCATTTGGAGAAGCTGAAAAAGAAACACCAAGAAGTAAAGTTCACTGTTGGTCCCACGATCAAAGGTCAACTGATTCCTAAGCCTTGGCAGGAAGTGATGTATTTCATGGTGCTATAGGGTTTTGGCCTTGATACCACCCTCCTCTATACAGCTCATGGAGAGGTAGATGGTGTACTCAGCAAGTCTGCAAACACGAGAAGGAAGAGAGGGTTCCAGGAAGGATGCTGAAGCTCTAAAGCAAAGCTGACAGGCTGAGAGCAGACGGGAGACACAAGAGCTCCGGTACTGCCTATGGGAAACGCTTGAGATAAGAAGCACGTCATATCATTTCTTTGTATTTTTGAATGGTTGCATATACCTAATGATATTTATCAAAGATAGGAGCCGAGTCCAAACACAAAATTATCTCATGTTTCCTGAACACTTTATATATAATATACATACATACATACATACATATATACATATACATACATACATATATACATATATACATATATATACATATACATATGTATACATATGTATACATACATATACATATGTATACATATGTATACATACATATATACATATATACATATATACACATATACATATGTATACATACATATATACATATATATATATATATTCTTACTTCAAGGTAAATTTATAAATTATGTTTAGTGCGTTTATGTTTTAACTGCAACTTAAAGAGTTTCAGTGTGGTAGTTCCCGTCTGTAGTACTCCAAAAGCTAGAACTGTCTAACAACAACAACAACAACAACAAAAAAAAAAAAACCATTAGAAACTGGACTGTACAGCATGGAATGGGCAGAAGTGCTCAATTCCAGAAGTTTTAATTGACCATCAACGTAATGGAACATGCAGCTTTTTCTTATAACAAAAGATGGAATGCAAATGTAAGCATGGTTGTGCACACTCATTTAGCAAATATAAAAATAATATTAAGATGATTTCTTTAGTGTATTCCCCACCAAGTGTGAAATTTTGAAATGTGTGGATTGGTTTTTTTGTTTTGTTTTGTTTGTGTGTATTCTCAGGACTAACTAAGTTCTTGGAATAAAAGATTGAGTAACTATAGGAAGGAAGGTGAAAAGGAAAGGTGAGATGGAATGTAATTCTTCCTCCTAATGGGCATTTGATTAATGGTTATTATTAAGGAAGAAAAATTGGGGTGACAAAACTTGTGTCATGAAAAAGTCTTAATGAGAAGAAAATGGGAAAAAATTACTTAGCAAAATGAGATCCTGGAACATAAGTGTTTTGCTTTTCCAAGCCCCTTTCCAAAAATAGCCAGTAATTAAGAGTATAGAACCCTACAATGTGGGCTCAGAGGCTGGCAGAAGTGTTCCATAGCTGTCTGACTTAACAAGGCAGGAGAGGGAGTGCAGAGAGATATGAAGGTAGAGATGAGACCTGGGGAAAGTGGCGGTGGGGTGAGGGGCGAGACAGAGACCTATAGAGAAAAGAGAAACTGTAGGCAGGAACAGCTCTGACAAGCTGCAGACCTAAGTCAGGATAAGCTCCTGGGAAGGATATGAGGGGCACTAACAGAAACTCAGAGGAGCTGGGAGCGTAGAGACCAAAGAGGACACCCTTTAGACAAGATTCCTAGCAGAGGGAGGGGAACACCAACACACTCACAAAAACGCGAACCAAAAAGTCACCCTGCCTACAAGATGTGCAGGGATAATGATAGAACAGTCAGACCAAAGACTGAGGGAATGTCCAACCAATGCCTGGCCCAATCCAAGACCCACCCCATGGGAGAGAGCCAACCCCTAACACTATTAATGGTACTCTGCTATGTTTGCAGACAGGAGCCTAGCAGAGTTGCCCTCTGAGGGTGCTTCGCCCAGCAGCGCTTCAAAAGAGATGCTAGACTCACAGCCAAACACTACTTGATGGGAAGGGAGTATTGTGAAAAAGTAGAGGGAAGGAAAAAAGGACCTGGAAGGTGACAGGAGCTCCATAAGAAGACCAACAGAACCAACTAACGGAGGCCCAGAGGGGCTTGCTGAGATGGAAGCATCACCCAAGGACCATGCATGGACTGTACCTAGGCCCCTTAAAAAGATGTAGCCAATGGACAGCTCAGGCTTTATGAGGGTCCTCTAGTAAGGGGGATGGGGTTGGGGGCATTCTCTGACATGGACTCTGTTGCCAGCTTTTTGATCACTTCTCCCTGGCGGGACTGTCTTGTCAGGTCAGAGGGGAAGAGAACAGGCTCAGTCCTGGTATAACTTGATGAGCTGGGGTGGATGGGAAGTGGGGCTCCCCTTTTCTGAGTAATAGGGGAGGGGGTGGGGGAAGAAGGAGTAGGAGTGAGGCTGGGAGGTAAGAGGGATGGGGCTGTGACCAGGATGTAAAACGAATAAATAAATTAATTAACTAAAAGAAAAAAGAAAAAAAAAAGACATCTCTATGGGTCACAGTCTTATCTACTGGGCAGTGTAACTAAAGCACCTGTATCAATGGTCCATGGAGTGGGTCAACCAAACAAGCACGGCTTTGAAACGTCCGTAGCAGTACCAACCATGGAGGAAGAACTACTGAAGCATTTGTTGTGACTCCTGCTACCAAGGGATTAGATTCCTCAGTTTGCCCTGCAACATCCATAATATCAACTTTTAGTAAAGAACCAAATGTTATTTCGTGCCCTTTTAGAAGGACTGGAAACATGTCAGTGCTTACTCTAGGGAGGGCACACCGCCATTTCTGGAGCAGTGCTGGCTGCAAAAGCCACGAGCCCAGCAGACAGATAAAGAAGTAACAAGGTTGCACCGCCAAGAACATCAAAGCCCAGAAGCACCCAGAAGAACATAGTTTAGATTGTCCCCATGCTTGAGAGCATAAATGGCTTGGGGGCAGGCAAGCATCCAACTGATGAACGGTTAAAGACCCCTGGGGATGGAAGGACAGCCTCACAGAACACCTTGACTCTGCTACCGACATTCTGGCAGCTGGGCAGAGCTGGTGCCTCTAGGACCAGGGGTCAAGTTTACAAATTTCTTAAATTAAAAATGATGAAAAAGAGACAACCAAAAGCATGCTCCAGTTTTATTTTTATAATCGCTTAACTCAGGGTGACTGTTTTAAAGTTTAAAATAGCTGTATCCATTATTTCATCTATGAAAATAAAGAGCGAATGTGGATATAAAACCCACAGTGTGAGTTTAAGTACCGAAAGGAAGACACCATTTCAATGCCGTTGTTACACTACAGTGAGGGTGGGGGGGAGAGGGGGAAGGGCGTGTCAAAAGTAGAGAAACAGATTAAGACAGACTGAATTGCTAAAAGCACCTTCTCAGCTAAATACAATAGTGATGGCATCAGAAACATAGCTCAAAAGGACTGGGCTACATTGCTTCGCTCTGTGAAGACATTAGACATACTCCTCCCTACCTCTGGGGCTGCTTCAACCCCGGCCCAAACTCTGACTGGAATCCACTCTTGATCCCACCTGCCTAAGCTGCCCAGGCCACTGTGCAATGGACATACACCCAGCAGGAAAAACAAAGCAGTTGAGGAAATTAGAAGGCAGTAAACGCAATCTCACTCAAATACACCCAACTCAACCTAATGGAATGAAATTCAGTCAAGCAAACATCTCTTACGCACTTTGTGACTGTACAAGTATGCTGATCTATATAAATGAGAAATGTTCAGGGTGGGGTGTGTAAATTAAGGTAGCACTCCTGTCTTCAAAGAACTCACAGTGTAGTGAGACAGACTTAAACAAAATGAACAGTAACAGCCAGACTGTAGGGTTCTCAGACGTGGGTAGAGTATAGATGAAAGCAGGTGTTTTCTGATGGAGATAGCCAGTTCCCTTGACATGTGATTTCTCACTCAATCTCAGGAAGTCAGGGTGGAAACCGGCTTAGGTTAGCAAGCTTGGCACACAAGTTAGGTCTTCAGAAGCTGAACGTCTGTCTGCCGTATCTAACCGATAGTCCTAATCCTAGATTGCAAATCTTAAAAACCACTACCATAGGGTCCCTAACACTTTACACATACTACAAGAAGGCAACTATCTGCGTTCAGACGGGCCTGGGCACGCCTTGATGCTTCCATGGCCGCAACTGGTCCACACCAGGAACACCATACAGCTAGTTCACAATAAAAGACCATGCTTAGGAAATATGACCCTGGACTTACATATACAAACTTCCAGAAATCAGCCCAAGCATTGGATCTAGCCCCTGATCTCATGTAGCCCTTCTACATGTGAAACTCCCCAGGCACACCTGTGCCACTGGAAGTGCTCCTTCAGGCCTCCTCAACAGTGCTCTCAAGCAGAACAAGTGAAGGCTGTTTTACTTAATTCAGGTCCTGAGTGGCTCACTCTGCACTCTTGTTTATAACACTCACCTTAGGAAGCCAACGCTTCTAAGCGATGCCCAGGCAAACTGCCAATTGCTTTCGCCTCCCATTAATATGTGCTTCTGATTTGGTTGCCATGGTTACAGAAAACTGCAACTCTGGATTTCCCCTAAATCAAGGTCCAGTATTTTTATTCATGGGGAATACTGCAGCCAGACCCAATATATCAAACTTGCTCCATGCCAAGCATAGCTCCATACTCCTGTGCCTAAGAGTCTTCAAGACAAGTGGGCTAAGGAAGGGGGACCCATTTTTTTTTTAATTTTACAAATATCTAGGCCATATAGCTAGTCTCTTCTCTACTAGCTCATAACTTGAAATAACTCATACTAATCTACATTCTGCTATGTGGCTGGCTACCTGAGCTCAGGTACCATACATCCATCCTCTTCCCATCTTGCCTGGCTCTATCACAGCATCCCTTCTGCCTGCTGGATGCCCCACCTATTTCCTGCCTCAGCCATAGGCCCTGGGCTTTTTTGTTTGTTTTTAATTTATTTTTAATGTATATATTAAGTTTATATTCTGATGTAGCCCCCCTCCCTCCTCTCCTTCCTGTCTTTCCCTCCAACTTTCTTCTCCTCATCCCTTTCCCCTTGTCCTCAGAAAAGGGGCACTCTCTTACCAGCCTACCCCAGCACATCAAGTCACATCAGGAATAAGCTCATCTTCATCCACTGAGGCCGGGCCAGGCAGCCCCATGAGTGAGAAGTGAGTGAAAGCAGGCGTCAGAGTTCATGTTATAGACAGCACCTACTCAACTTTCTAGGGGACTCACATGAAGATCAAACTGCCCATAGGCTGCATATGTGTAGGGGATCCATTTTTTAAAATTATGGTATACTTTTTTATATATATAATTAAATGTTACCTCTCAATAGTGAAACAGGATGTTTCCACCTAATGGGGGCTTGAGACCTGCTTTGAGAGGAGCCATTGTCCTCCAGTGGTGAGAAGATTCACAATTCCTCAAAGGAAATTTTTTGGTTTCTTTTCATTTTTTTTCCCTTCAAAGCAATCGGAACTTATGGCGACTACAGAAAAGAAGAATCCTAAATACTGTGATTGCTCTCAACTTTATCATTTCCTGAGGCAGAATCACCACCAGTCCATGAAATTCCTTCCCATTTTAGCAGCATGACCTTTATAACTACCGTATTCAGAAAACTGCCCAGGGAATCCACATCCATCCCACTGCTTGGATGCGCTGCCATCTCCACTCCTACAAATTTCACCTTTACAAAGGTGCCAGCTGAGGTCCTATGCGTTTTCAAGCAAGCATGGGGTTCACCGATCTGTCACCACCTCCCTGGAGAGGTGCATTGTGGTATAGGCTGTTCACGTGGGCTGTCTGTAGGTTCCTGAGTGCACAACTCTTTCCAAACCTGCCCTTGACACTGAATTTTCGCCAATTCATCTGCAGATATGAGTGGAGAAACATAGGTGATGGGATCTGCTCCAAACGATTGGCCCTGGAATGACAGTCTGTGATCACACGCGCAAGCTCCACGTTCTTTCTCATTATACACGTTGTGACTCCACTATGTTTATACAGGGTCTTCATTTGAATCTTTCTGAAGTCAACCACAGAGAATAACTTGGAGTATTTAAAATAGGAGCCCTTTATTCAGTTCCATTAAAGCCCAGGCAGCAGGCGACTCTGGCAGTCCCCCAGAGCAAATAATGACTGGGTATTTCAATATTCATTCTGAGGATTGCCTATTCCCTTGGGCAGTTGGGCACATGTTCTTCTGGAAGCCAAACAGCAATAGAATCCAGTTAGAGCTGGTCTAAGTTAAGACATTTCAGGAAATATGGCCTTTTTTTTTTTTCTACAAGCATAAATCTGACCACAGCACTGTCTATAGCCTCTCCACCAAGGACAACGAGCTTGCCATGTGCATCAGAGGATCTGCCTGAGGAATAAAAGGGCTCACATTTCCTTCTGGACATGACGTAAATATGCCTGAGCTCAAGGCCGGGAAGCGTACCTAGTGAAGAAAGGACAGGTTAACAGCTCTTATTTGGCTGCATGCAGCCTGCTTTTTGTCGGCATGAGTTTAATTTAGCGCTTGTGTGGGTGGCTGTGTGCAAATTTGCAGAGTAACTTGCTTTAACTGTTTATTTACCCGTCCCTCGGAATTTGGCGGACAGCCTGACGGCCAGTCTCTGGCTAACTTATGAAAGTGTAAAGCAAGGCGAGTTTATTTTAGACAACCTGCTGCCTCTCTTTGCTCTTTCTTTCCACATGTGTAACATCCCCTCCCCCACGCCTCAAGCTATTTTGCCCCTAACCACCAAATGTGCTCGAGAAAGACTGACAAAAACCATTTGTTGTAAGTTTCAAGGCATTATCCCAGTGGAGTCATAGTCTTGTTTTTATTTAGCCATATTAGAAAATCAGGCATTCCACATAAACAAAATTTCTAGATAAATGAAAACTATAGCCCCAAGTGCCAATTAAAGCCTTGGTTGGCTTTGAGAGAAGCATTTAGACATGTGTTCCACATATCACTATCTTCACAGAGGTACCAACATAGTAAATGATCAATAATGTGAGGATCTACACGTCACCAAGTACTCTCTTATGCATTTTTTCTCCTTGGCTTTCAGGACTTTAGAAGGAAGGCACTAGGCTTCTGTGTGTGGTCTCCGAATCAAAGTTTCAAACACGTTTCAATGCCTCTGGTACACTATCACACAATGGCGTCCTGTACATACTTGATTTTTCCTGAGGTCCCCACTGTTTTTTGTCTTAACGCTTACTACCTGTGTCTAGCTGGTCTCTGTGTTCCATCACTGGAGAAGCTGTATCCAGCAACGTGGACCAGTTAGCCTACTTGCTACACGTACTTCCTTGAGCTCATAACCTGTAACTTCTTGCTGCCTGGGAAACCAATGAATTAGCTTATGAGAAGAGTAGCTCACAGTAAAGCTGAGCAAGCCACACACTTACTCCAGTCTGGCTGTCTAAACGACTCCATTTCAAGCGCTGACATTCTCTTCACAGACCACTTTTTCCCGGACTATACATGAGCACATTCTGACTTTTACGTTCTTTCCACCAGGCTAAATTTCATTGTCACTGGTGCCCATGAGGCTTTAATGGGAAGCCCCAAATAGTTTCCCTTCTGAGGAGACACAACCCTGTCTGTCTCTGATCCTGTCTGTCTCCTGGGCTCTGAATATTCCTAGGGGAATGGAGAAAACGAGAGTACATAGTCCACTGCCATTTTAAAGCTTTGTAAAATTAATACAGTATACATAGTAAATACATTTTGAAACGGTTCCTTCTTCAGTGCTGGACAGAACTCTCGGAAGGTTGGTTGAGCACAGTAACCCATGAACTTCCTTATAGTTCCTGTTCGCCATGCTAAAGTGAACATGTATGGGCCTTTGTGTACACTTATGTTACACCTTTAAGTTTCTCCTCTCGGCTTACCTTGTTGTATAGCTTTTGTTCCTGTCATGCATAATGATTGCGCAATAGCTTGCCACATTGTTATATTTTCACTACTGGTCGTGTGTCTATTCATATATTCTTATCTTCTTTTATGGTTTATGATATTATAAATAGAACTGTAAAATTTTTATGTTTGGGGAAACTTTTTCTTTCTTTCTTTTTTTATATATACATTTATATTATTACACAATATATAATAAACTACATAGAGCAAGAAGAACCATGAAATAATCAGGAAATTATATAAATGTTATACTCATAGTGTTTTGGCTATTTATATTTGACAACCTTGAAGAAAACATATTTCCTATCTTGGTGCATCTAAAATTCTGAATGTAAATCAATTATCTATCATAGCTCATCTCTATCAACTTAAAACATCTATCTAGACCTAAAAACATCTTAATCCCTAAACAGCTAAGCTTAATTGTAAAACTAAACTATTTTGCCTTCAACCTCATCAGAGACTTGAGGAGGAATAAAATTAATTACTTGAATAAACAGGGGGAAATTGTCTTAACTCTGCTTGCTTCCTAACTCACACACAAAGTTGGAATGACAAGGTCAAATGCCAAGATGACTTAAGAGATGTGAAGTTATTGGAATGCTGACTCGTGCCCTGATCACTGAAGTTTTTATCATTTATCTTATGTCTGCTTGTGTCAGACACTGGTGAAGCAAGCAGACCAACATACGGTCCTATCCTCAAGGGATGCTGTTTGAGGTATTTTGCTATCAATGCTAAAATGAACTACATGTTTGGAATAGTAGGGGCAGTGATGGAAGCACATATAATTATTGAATGATATTTACAGGAAATTGCAAAGAACAAGCAAAGATTCATCGGGACATGGCACAGGTCTCATAAACTTAGTTGTGTTTGGAAAAATGCAAGTATTTTGCTGTCAGTGGAGCAAAACCAGGGAGCTATAAGCCACTGACAACTGCTCCATTTAATGGTGGGTTACATATCAAGGGCTTGCTAAATGTTTTATTGATATCATCTCCATCAGTCTTTACTAAGACTTTGGGAAGTAGGAATGATGAACTCCTTGTTGCTATTAAATAACTGCAAATAGCAGAATGCAGGCCTACATAAGGGCCTAGTTTATACCTCTAAGCATTCTTTTCTATCTGGACTCCTGTGGAATAATTATGGAAGTTGAGACTGGTAAGGAGGTCACAGAGGTCATTATCTCTCACGCTAAGGATCATGGTTCCTTTCTCATCAATATTGGCTCTCTCTTCAGTGCTTTTGTCAAACCTGTACAGATGACTATTACACCACTGCTCACACATCTGGGTAGTATCTGCTAGATAGCAGCATGCATTCTTCACTGACCTGAGATACTCAGCACAAAAAAGTGTATCCTACTTACATTTTCCCAGAGGCAGCAAAGAGCAGGTATGAAATTGATGGGACTGAATTAACTAGAGGGTCTTAATGACAGGTATTGATGTACTGGAACAGGTTCTTTCTGGCTTAGAATTGTCAGTCATTATACTTACGGGAGTTATGTCAGCTTGTGTAACCATTATTACAAACTACATTGGGTTGGGTAGAGTGATTGCCATGCAAGCATGAGTAGTTTGGGTCCTCAGCACGGACATAAAAGCCAGGTGGGGGAGTGGCCCACCTGGGCCATTCCAGGTCTTTGAGGGCAGAGATGGGAAATCACTGGAGCAAGCTAGCTAACTACACTAGGGATATTTGAGAGACTTTAAGGAGACTGCGTGGTATTAGAGTAGACCCGATTATAATCACAAAGGAGGGCCAGTGGGGTCAGAGGTAGAGAGGGAGTTGTGACAACCAAGCATAACTTCAACTTTACTGTGGGCTACAAGCTAAGGTATGCAAAGTACCCTCCAGAATTGGGGAAAAAAAGAAAAACAGGGAACTAGACACTGCACTAGAGGTATGAGAAGGTATGAGGCTTTGATGACATCATGGTGTTGAAGCACAAACTGATTTTGAACTTCTGCTCTATTGAAATGAAGATAACAAAATTGTGTTGTGTTTAGTATTTCCCTTTGTGATTTTTTAAAAACAATAGCAACAGAAAACTAATAGCTAATCTTAAGTGAGAAACCCATAGTGAGACCCTTTCTCAGGAAGACAAAAATTTTTAACATGCCTTTTCTTACATACCCGCTCACTTCAACATCATAAAAGCGCTGCAAAATAGGGATTTATTATTATTGTTGTTGCTGCTTCCATATATAGTGGAAGAACGTGAAATTTGGTGACCTTAAGAAATTGGCCAAATCTTGTCCCAGTGGCTACAAAATATCACCCCGTTTGGCCTCTATCATCACTTTTTGTTCCACGTGGGTTTCCTTCCCCCAAAGTGTGGACAGATGTCCTTGCTGTTTCAAGTCACTGTTTCCTGCTTCCATCCCAGATACGGAAAAGCAGTGTTTACGGGTCCTCTGACACATGCCAGGTACAGTGCTTGATACTTTGCGTGCTGGTGAGTTCTTTGAGATGGAACCTCATTCATCTTTCTGTTCTCTTTTTTTTTATTCTTGTATTTCTCATTCAGTTATGGTTTTCAATGTAATCTACATCTTCATGGCCCACACATTGTATCACCAACCTCTCTCTAAGTCTCCACTGTCACATGGGTACCCATCAGATATGTCTACTGGGCATCTGAAAGTCAGCCCAGATTCAATTGCACCACTGGCTTCCTTTTTTCACAAACTTTCTTCCTGAACACTGTGACTGACACCAGTATTCACCCAATTGCTCAGACTAAAGCTCCTGGATTCCTTTCTGACTTGTGTCTCCCACACTTCACTATCAGAAAATTCCATTAATTCTATCTTCAAAACATACCTGCTAGCTCCTACTTCTCGGCACCTCCATCACTACCCTCCCAACCCTCTCATCTGAGCTGCCCTAACTCTTCCTGGATTTCCATCTGACCCTTGCTGCATCCAGTTCATTTCCTAGGAAACAGTCAGGCTGACATTTTGCAAACAGAAATGTCTGGTCTGAATCTACCGCAGAATAAAGTCATTTCCGGCCACACCTGTCCTTCGACCCCGGAGGCAGCCCAGTGCTTCCCCTCACTACGGCCTGCCCCTTCACTTCTCTCCAGCACGAGCCCTCTTCAGAGAGACCTCTGAACGAGGCGACTCACTTACTGCCCACTCTTCTCTGCCACTTAACCAACCTTAGCTTTCTCTGCAGCACGTACATACGCCTGCTGCTCTACATACTTATTGGGGATGGGTTTGTTTTTTTTCCCCATCTCCTTCAGTGAATCAAATGCTGAACTTTTGCTTTTCCATTAGAAGGAGAGTAGGTACTTAGAAAAGATCTTCTGAACAGAAAGCATTCTTTACATTAATATCCACTTCGCAAAGCAGGGACCGCTCAATACTACGATCTGAACATCAGCTAACTTTGCTCTTAGATGATAATTCGTGCGTGTATAACATGCACTCTGGTTACTTTCACACACACCTACTCACTCTCAACTCTGTCTCATCCTACTACCTTCCAACAAGTCTGTTTCTCACATCCATTTTCTTTTTCTGTGACCGACTGAGTAACGTCTTGTGGAATTATCTCAATTAACTGTTTAATTTGAGATGTAAATGTTCTTATTTCACAGAGAGGTCATGTATACGGCCGAGCAGACTTGACTCCTGATCTCTACAATATCAGCGTCCTTCTTAGTTCCACTTCCCCTTGGAGTTCCCACTTCCTTCCTCTCTGCCTGGTGTGTGGAGGTCTTGGAATAACTCAGATAACAATGAAAAAGGTCTCGTTTACGTTTGTGTTCGTACAAGATGTCTCAGGTGGGTTGGATTTGGCAAATTCCAAGTATCAAGTCCTGTCAAAGGCTCAGGCAATAGCAGTCTTGCCCTGCCCTCAAATAGCTGTCCTGGAAATACACAGTGAGGGGTTCCTGGTCAGTCCACAAACACCTACAAAACAAACAATACAAAGATTTCCACCCTCACTGCTGTTACTCAACATAGCACTCAAAGTCTTAGCTGGGGCAATTAGAGAAGAGAAAGCTATAAAAGTCAAACAACTAGGAGGTGAGGTAGTAAAACCATCCCCATAGGCAGATGATTATTATATATAGGCAACACTACAGAGTCTGACAAAAAGACTATTAGGACTGAGGAACAAATTCAATAGGCTTGCTGGATACAAACTCAGCACTAAAAAATAAATATCATTTTTAAATAAACCAATAATGAGATTTCTAAAAAAGAAAATGAAATCAATGCCACTCCCTATAATTATAAAATACCCAGGGATAAGATGGGCCAACATTTTAAAGGTCTTCTACAATCAAAAAGCACAAAACAATGATGAAAGTACTTGTAGGACACACCCCACTCCATTCTCCCACACAGTAGAGAGCATAGATTCAAAGGATTGCTGTTGCTATCTGTAGGTTCAGTGCAGTTCTCACCACAACACCAATGGCATGCTTCACTCTTCTCTATTTATTTCTCACGCTACAGCTAAGGGAGGTGAAGTCTTTTAGAGAGTTCTACCTCCTTCTCCGTGTGGTTTGGCGAAGGTGCAAGATCACAATGTTGACTGTTCATGTCAGCATTATACCTTACTGTAAAATGTTAACAAAATGTTAACGCTTCCCAAAATATGTTAATCACCTCATTTATTGAGGAAGCTTGAATTAGTGACAACTGACGTCTCCTCTGTGGGTGGGTGGGTGACTGCTCTTGTAGGGACAACACATCCTGGGTTTGATTTCATCAGATGACTAGGGTTGCCAGTTAGGGGTTTCAGGTGAACAGCAATGGCATCCTTTAAGCAGTTAGTTTCTAATAATTTTTTTAGTGGTTGTTTTATAGATGAGGTGTTACTATGTAGCTCACCAAGTTCATGTTCCTCCTGCCTCAGTGTGAGTATCTGAATTGCTCATGCCACCATACTTAGTTTTGACCCATTTTTTTCCCTTGAGTGTAGTCAGTAAGCATGTAGCTGCTATATCTGTGTACATTAAAACACATGCTTTCATCATCAAAAATGTATGTCGTTCTATAGTAGATGATATATATTCTGTCATGCTGTTATGTCTCTCAAATTATCCTCCCTTTAAAAACAGAAGTAAATTTTTTTCTAGAATTATATTAATTTTGATTTCCTGGCATCTTAGCCTTTAGAATATGGCATTAGCATCTCTGTATTCAGGATTATGAACTCAAATGCTTCAGTGTTTTTACTTATGGATGGTTTAATTTCCCTGACATGCTTAAATCTCAGTTTCCTCTACCTGTTTAGGCTTCTTGTGAAGCTTAATTTATGCTGGGTATATTAATTAAAAAAATATATACTATCTTAGTTGGGCTACTATTGCTGTGATAAAGCACCATAGCTGAAGCAATTTGGGGAGGAAATGGCTTATTCAGCTTACACTTCCACATCACTGTTCATCATCAGGACAGGAACTCAAAAAGGACAGGAAGCTGGAGGCAGGAGCTGATGCAGAGGCCATAAAGGGGTGCTGCTTACTGGCTTGTTCAATCTCCTTTCTTATAGAGCCCAGGACCTGACCAGAGGTGGCACCTCCCACAGTGAGCTGGGCCCTCCCTCATCAATCACTAATTAAGAAAATGCTCTATAAGCTTACCTGCAACCTGATCTTATGGAGGCATTTTCTCAATAGAGGTTTCCTCCTTTCTGATGACTAGCTTGTATCAAGTTGCCATAAAACTAACCAGCATATACACATTTATTGTTACTCTATTTTTTAAAAATGTATTTATTCAGATTATATCTCAATCATTATCCCTTCACTTGTATCTTCCCTTTCCCCCCTCCCTCCCTCTTTCATCCTAGTCCCCTTCCCTAGGTCTGTGACAGAAAGGGGCCTCCTCTCCCATCATATGGTCACGACCTATATCAAGTCTCATCCTGGTAGCCTGCTTATCCTTTCTCTGAGTGCCACCAGGCCTCCCCAACAAGGGGAAGTCGTCAAATTTGGGGCACCAGAGTTCACGTCAGAGTCAGTCACCTCCCCCTCCACATAACTGTGGAGAATATCCTGGAAAGACTCACATGGTATCTATTCACTTATAATTGGACACTAGCCCAAAAGGGATGTCCCATGAAAGTCTTCCCTTACCAGGAGATTGGGATAGATGTGGTGACTTCCTATTTGGGCTCTAGGTGAGAGAACTATTGAAGAATGGGAAAATAGAAGGATCTAGATGGTTCTAGAAACCTACAAGAACATCATGATGGGTGGATCTGGACCCAGGGGGGATCTGCTCAAACTACTGCACCAACCAAGGACAAATATATGCAGTAAACATTGAACCCTTATTCAGATGTAGCCAATGTTACTCTATTTTTAGTTATTTTCAAAATAACATGGTTCTAGCTAAGTGTGAGGATCCATGAGTTAGATCTGGCAGTGAAACAGAGTTTTTATTTTATACAATGCTAACTTGGTCCTCTGGCCAGTAAGAACATAACTCTGTAAGGAAGAACGGTATTGCCACATAAGTTTTCCCCAAAAGCTGTCTCTAAAACAAGAGTTTTGGTGCAAGTATTTTACTTAGGAAATAATTCCATGAAGCAACAACAGGAGAGAGGGCCAGATAAGTAAGCAAAGAAAGCTGCGATTGTAGCCTAATGCTGCATGAAAATTCTAGAAACACTATACAATACATGCCTTGGAGCTACCTACTGCATGGCCACCAGAGCTGAGGACATTTGTTCACTCAGTCCCAATGCTCTAAAACTTCTAGAGGTGAGACATTCATTATTGGAGGGCAGTAGGGGAGGGGAGTATGTAAGAATGCTGACTTATCTATAGTGCAGCTTCCTGGAAAAACTCTTAGACACAGTTCTAGACCTCTATGAAAAACAGAATTGAGGATTTTCCTCTAGGGCTGCAGAACCCAGGATTCAGATAGCATAGCTGTTTTAGAGGTATATTGCTATCTCAGATTGGGTTGCGTCTTTGTGTCTCATGATGCTAAGCATTGGACCCCTGTGGCTGAAAGATGATTCTTCAGAGTCTGATTAACATGATGATAATTTACACAGAACAAGTAGTTAGGGAGTGAGAAATCATAGCGTATGTCTAGGATTTAGCGTCATCTAAGTTTCCTAACAAATTTAAGCTACTTATGCACAAGTGTAATTATAATGAACCACATGGCATAAAATGTGAAATCTGACACAAGGGCATGAGGTTAAAAGGAACAAAATAAAGAGTTAGTGCCTTTGATCTGGAATATATAATTTATAGAAAACTTGTAATAATGATGAAAGATCCCATGATCAACAGTGCCTGGAAATCAGATGCTAAATTTCTTCATATTTAGTCAAAGACATTTATAAAAGGGTCTTTAAAACTGGTTATATGTGGCCTAATTGTTCTTAACCTGTTTTTGTAGAACTCTTGCCACCTTCCAGAGTTTTCATGGAAACTTGATGGGAAAAAAATCACCCTGTGAACTTTTTCCTTTCTTACTACAGCAAGAAAATAAATAAAGAAGAAACTGAAGTCCAGATAAGAGCTCCTGTGTGGTTCTCACTAATATAGAAAAATCTATTAAAATTTTTCTCACTTCCCCTCTCCTTTCAAAGCTGGTCCAGTTAGCCTTGGCTTGCACCCCTCTTTTGCCAGTTAGAAAACAAAACGGAATGTTTGTACCGAGGGGACAAGTCTGAGCAGTGACTCAGAGGAAGCAAGCATTTATAAACTATGCTTCCCTAAAGTCTCAGGACAAACATGGCTGTGGCTTTGTTCCAGGTTGGACAGGGCAACACATTTACTCACTGGGGTGGCCCCTTGGCAAACTGGTGTTGCAGGGGCCTTACCAGAAACAAGACCTGGGCTGCAAGTGGCCTTGAGAGGACAGCATTCCACGGTGATCTTTCATCTCTAAGTCAAAACAACAATGGCTGTAATGAAATCTGATAAAGAAAAGGGGGGCCCTTGCTGGAACAGAACGTTCTCGGGGCTGAAACTTCATTAACAGCAACTGTCTTCTTCACAGCATGCCTTTGCCCGACGACCAAGGTTGACCATATCTAGCTAGACTACAAATATTACAAGGACATTAGGTTTTATCTCTGGAGTCAGTGAGATTTGTTTTTGAACCCCGACTTGCTACTTTGTATTTTCACTTGACTAGGGTTTAGGAAGGACTGATGTTTGTGGCAGGCACAGCTGTTAGTAAGTGCTGAGGATGAGAGTGAGCTAGACAGACAGGGTCTCTCTTCTCCTGCAGTTATTTTATAAATTAAAGAAGGAAAATAAAATCTCAAACTAAAACCAGAGAGATGAAGTGAAAGTGATGGCAACACCGTGCTGGGAACACATTAGGACTCTAGGCTGGGTGGCTGGAGAAAGCTTCCACAGGATGGCAAAGGGGTACGCGTTGTGAAATTGCATTTGAGATCTGAATGACAGGAAAGTCAGTCAGATAAGCACATGCCTGGCACAGGCTTGCTTCACAAACAAGATGAGCGGGAGAGAACAGAGAGGAAGGAAAACAGGGACTATAGAGACTACAGAGGGCAGCCATCTTTGAGACACCTCCCATAAAGAGGCGAGTCTGTTTCTACCCTGGAAACTGACTGCTGTGAACATTAAAATATATAACAATCCCGAGTCCAGACGGTGAGGTTCCTGGCAGCTTCTGTCTTGGTTTCTCTGTGGTCTCAGACTAGTATATAAGAAATTCCAAGGATATTTCTGCATCTCCGCTCCTGTGCCTAAGGCTCAGAGAGCCTCTCAAAAGAGGGGGTAGAGAGGGTTTAAGAGCCACAGTCCCAGAAAGGATGCTTTGAAACCGTCCCTCCTAGAAACGGCTACATAAACAAGATTAGAGCAAATGGCAGTATCAAAAGACACGCTAACGTGGAAGAGGAAATTTCACCTAGACAAGAGCTGCAGGCAACCCATGACCGCAATGGATGCTGGGAGATGGAAAAACACCCTCTCCCAGAAACCAGCCCCCTTGTTGGCTGTCTAATATAGAGTGGTCAGTCTTGACACTGTATACACACAAACAACAAAAATGGACTCAGGGGGCTTATTTATGCACACGTACACACATGTGTATGTGTGTAACAAATCTGGATGTAACTTGAGAAGAGGTGCATTGGAAGGTTAGAAGGACAATATGGGGGGGGGCGGCGGAGAGGGTGGAAAGAAGAAAGGGAATGATGGAAGTGATATAATTCAATTTTAACTAAAAATGTATAATTTTAAAGTGTCCTTCATGATTTATGCTTATAAGCACTACTTGATAGCACTGTAATTGCTATAATGCTTGTTATTATTTAAAAGAAGACTACTTATTAATGAATGAGAACT
Source organism: Acomys percivali (assembly GCA_907169655.1). NCBI lineage: Eukaryota > Metazoa > Chordata > Mammalia > Rodentia > Muridae > Acomys > Acomys percivali. The sequence goes on along the minus strand of OU015749.1, from coordinate 107,108,254 downwards.
TTACTTGAGGCATGGTTGACTAAAATCAAATTTGCATCACTTGAACTGAAATATCATGCTTTTGGGGGGTTTTGATTTCTTACAGGGTTAGAGAGAGAATCCAAGGCTGCACACATGCAGCTCAGTGCTCTGCCACTGAGCTTTGGCTGAGGCTCCGGTGCTTATTTTGAATGTCAGTGCTCCGAAGCATTGAGATTGGTGTTGTATTAGTTACACCTCACATAGCAGAGCAAAAATGCTAGTTGAATGACTTTCTTGTCTAATTCCTAAGTCTCTGCGATGATTTTTGACACTGGCCTTTACTATTTTGTAAGTGTAATGGCAAAATAGTAAATCCCGGTCGCTAGTAGCCTGCTTAAAACACAACCAGTGGTCGAGGATGTACCATACTGACAAAGCGTTGCTTGGTATGTATGAGGCTCTGGATTGGCATCCTGACACCATAAAAATATCAAATATACTTAAAATAAATATTATAAGTGACATCTAAGCTTCACAATCCTTAATTTTTTTATTCTAATCATTTAGAGTTCTCACTCATCCAGTTTCATAAAAGCTGTGGACATTCAACTAGGAAGCACCAGTAATTCTACTCCCTACATGAAACCTTGAAGGTAGATGTAACTTTGTTTACATGTCTCTATGGTAGCAGTGGATGGTTACAGGGGGCAAGGAAGAGCACCATGTGGATTAGTGTTCACTGCTAGTCTATTTCAGTTGGGACAGTGAAAATCAGCCTCAAGCTAGCACAGTGCATGCAAAGAGATCATTCATATTCAGAAAAGCAAATTATAATTAGTATTCTCCCTTTCAAGTCAAGGAAGGAAAGTCAGGTTGGATTGAATGGAAATAATTGAAACTTTATCGCTAACTAAAGTTCACTGGAGAGGAACCACAGTTGCGGAGGTTCCCCAAACTTTATTCTATATGGTGGACTATCTTAGATTATTTATATAGTCTCCATCCATATTTGTGATCCATATCTGTGAGGAAGCACAGACTTAAACAACTGCACATTGAAATTTATATCTGTACAGCAGATACGCTTTCCTCCTTGTCAATATTCCCTAACCATTCAATATAACAACTACTTTCCCAGCATCTACCTTGTATTAGACATAAATGGCTTAGAGATGGTCTCAAGAAACAGGAGGAACACAACCAGAAGGAACTTAGACTTCAAGACCAGATTAAGATACATAGTTATTAAAAAAAAACAAGATATGGGAATATAGCTTAATGACAGAGTGCTTCCCCAGCATGGCCAAGGTCCAGAGTTCAATCCCCAGCATCGCCAAAAGAGAGGGAGAGTATCATATGAGAAGACATATATAGGCTGTATGCAAACCTACAACAATTTATGTGAGGGAGACATTTAGGAGATACAGAGTATGAAGTTAGCACTACTAATATTTATTTTATTATCATCATCATCATCATCATCATCATCACATCATCATCATCATCATCATCATCATCATCATCATCATCATCAACAGAAGAAAGCCAGGTTAGATAGGCTGTTTAAATTACCATGCTTTACCCTGAAAGCAGCTGTCCAGAGCTGATTCTGCAACTGCACTGCCTATTCCACAAAGTGGCACTGATTTGAACAGCAAGGATATGTGTACAGTACAGTAAAGTTTACAAAAGCTATGTTTGGAAACTTAAACTTATAGGAATATCAAACATACAAAGAATAATTATTTAATAATCAATCAGTTCCATTGTCCTTGTAAATTCTCCTGACTAGTAAGTAATGGAGTTTCAGGCAGATGCTCTTTTGACTAATGTGAGAACAGAAGTGAGTTTGTAAGGTAACAGAACTGTTGTTGTCATTATGTGGATTTCTTGATTAGATATTCTCCATCCGGAACAGAATATAATGTTGATATGACAAGCAGGAGCAGGAATCCTAAAAGGACACCGTGGTATTTTCATATTGGTCACTAGACAGCAGGTATGCCTGGCAACAGCCAGCCTCAGGAAGTGAATCAATGATGGAGTCAGCAAATGAAGTAGATTCTCCTTGAATTATCCACCAAACTATTTGGAGTTTAAATTATTGGCAAAATTTTATTGTCTCACTTTTCCAGGCACTTAACAGTACTTTTTAAAAACAACAAAAACAATAACCACAAAACCAATTTGGAGCCTTTTTCAAGACTATTCTTTCTAGAACCTAATATATGATTTAAATTTTTTTCATTGCTAAACGTCTTTAGCATAATTTCACATGTTTGTCAAAACAAGAAGACAAACATCTCTCAAATACAATGCAGACAAATTGCCTACTGCTATTTAGGATAAAGGAAATGAAACTGTCTTATTGGTACTTTTGCATACAAAAGTACACTTTTTAAACCTCCAGGCCAGAAAATTTTCCTAGAGTAATATTAAATAATTGATTGTCATCTCTTCCTTCACAAAAATATCAATATACAGTCTTTAATGTATGGGCTTTATATTCTTTTATACAAAGTCAAACCATAAAAATAAATGTTAGTGTATATAATATAAATGGTTTTTCATGACCACAGATCTTCTAAAAAACTATACCCAGGGATTTAAATCAGAGGTAATAAAAATAAAGTTATACAAATATTGCCGTTGGCAATGTATTTCTCCCACTGTTCCACAAGCCTGAAGGGTAAAGGAGGACTTGATGGGACTGTGATAGGTAATTTAACAGACTATTTTGGATTATTTTTCTACAGTATGATTTACTGTCAGAGTTTGGCCTTTTAACTGGCTTGCATGAAGGAAAGAATTGCTATCTCTGACAATTTGGAAATATAGTTATAAGGAAAAAAAATAAAAACTACCAGAAAGACTTTGTCATAAAATTCAATATATCCAAAATCGGTTTTGTATTTGTTGCAAACATTTCAAGTCTTTAGGGCTTGTAGACTACAAGTAGTTTAGTAAAAGACTACTGAAGTTTTTTCTACTCTCCAAGGAACACTTCATCTTTGTGCACTTGATTGCATCTTGTGCCACTTACAGAAGCAGAAGAACCTACTGACTTTGTTGGATGTCACACATTTTTTTTTTTTTGGCACATTTAATGATGATTATGGCCTCTTGCCTCTTTCTAGAAAGCAACCCTTGGTTATTTTTCATCTTGCGCCAGGAGCATTTTCTCTTGTAAACTTTATTGCACTATACATATATCCTTGCTGTTCAAATCAATGCCACTTTGTGGTCTAGGCAGTATAGTTGCTATAATTCTCATCATTCTTCCTGCACCGAATTCTATCTTATATCATCTGATGTCCATACAGGATTTAAAGAGCTTTAAGCCATAATGCTAAAAAATGGACAGCCTCAAGATTACCACACATCCTAAGCATCAGAACATCGTTAATACAGGCAAGACAGTCCTTCATGCTCTCCTCCGAACTAGCCTCTGCCTTTCGAGTTTGTGCTTTTAAATCTTAAGTATAGCATTGTCTCGTGTGTATGTACCCCTGAATGGGATCTTGTTAAGGCCTGCTTGCCTTGTTGTTGGCCTTGTTAAAACGCCCTCGTCCTGTTTTTAGTCTCTGAGACTTCCTGTTTTCCTCCACTTAATGTTCACAATTCTATCACAAAGCCATATTGTAGCTTATGGGTATAGATCATTTATGATGCTACATGGTATTTTATTCTGAGGGCATACCATGCACCAGTCACCCATCTTCACTAGCATGAAGATTTGGATTGTTTACAGTGGTTTACTATGAAAGCTATAAGAACTAAATTAGCCATCATCGTCTTATATTCTCCTGGTATATGGGAATAAGTAATTTCATTCTTCCAGCCACACTGAGTTAAAATAACTTTATTATTTTCCATCACACAATATGCATATAAGTATGTATATTTACACAGATTTTTCAATTGTACTGTATCCTCTTTATCCACTTATTAGCTGCTGAGTTCTTGATGCCTAGATTAGAGCATATGAATCAATCAGTGAATCTGTGAATGACAGGAGCTTCGTTGCTTGATTTTAAAGTAAATTATCCTGTTAGAGTTTCCCATCAGAGAAGGAATCATTGTGAATACTTAAGAGACACTCAAAGAACTATGAGGAGAATCGGGTTCTGATCTAGAATATGACAGTAACTGCTGTGAAATAATGGGCAGAGCATTTAACTTTTTAAATTCTGAGTAGCAACATTTATAGACAGTACAACAATAATTTATGATTCTATGGGTTAGCCCAGGATATTTTTACATGGGTTTTCTTAACCATAAATTTATACATATATGTTACCTGCCATTATCTCTCATAGTACAAATTCCATAGACTTGTAGATATTAAAAATAAGCCTGAAGTAAAATTATGCTTTTAACTATCCTTGAGGTCGGGCACAGAGACTAATAATAAAGCAGAGAGAGGAGAGAGGGAGTGAGTTCAGGGCTCTGGGCCTGAGCTGGAAAACTTCATATAGTGGGTGTGTGGCATCAGGCTTTTGCTGCAAAATCCAGCTATTTTTAACTTCAAGTAAGTATAAAGTGTATCTTCTTAAGTAGGGCAACCAAGATAGTGCATTACCCTTCCCAAACCAGCCTGTTGCCTAGATGAAATATTCATCTTTTGTGTCTAAATAAGAAGATATATATATGTATACATATATATACATATATACATGTACACACATACACACACACACACACACACACACACACATATATATAGAGATAGATAGTTTGGCACTAAGAAGGAATAGAGTCTTCAGTAGGTAAATCTTTTAAAAAGTCCTAGCTATAAAATAACAGTAGCAGAAATATCCATTTATATTGCAGTGAGCATGTATAGTCTAGAGAAATGAGATGTTTTTAGCTTCAATTCACATGGACAGGCATAGGCTGTCTGTTAGAAACCTTTTCATCTGCTGGTTTCTAAAGCAGACCAACAGAAATGGTTCCACGATTGGATTTAGAAGTAGCCTGTCCCAGTGTCATCTAGAGCTGACAGCTTTAGCCTCTGTTGTACCATCTGTGAAATGGGTGACTAACAGCATTGTCCTTCTCTTGTTGCGGGAATTAAGTTTGGTTATGTAGGTGAAGGTCATGGGTAAACTTTAAAGTCTGATGCAGATGTTGGGGTTCTGAGATGCCAGTTACACGGGACCAAGGGGAAGACTGATAGTAATGCCAAGAGTGAGTCATGTGATGCTGTCTCCTTCCCACTGCTCTCTAAGTGTCCCCTGCCTTCCTGGCCCTGTTCTGGCCCCAGATCCCCAGCGTTACTGGCCAGCCACCTGCTGAAGGCGCCTCCCATCACATGCTGGGGACATTTCTTCCCTCATTTCCTCTGTCTTATGTATCTGTTATTTCTGTGTTCTTCTCAGCCGAGGCTCCACCTCATCTTTCTAAAACAATGGAGAGTCCCAGCACAGTGGGAGCTGAAGGACTTGTTTTCCTTTAAGCTCCCATCAGAGCCTCAAGTGATGGGTTTTAATGTGGGCTCTGCACAAAGTTTACACGGCCACAGAGATCCACTGTGAAGAGTAAGGAAGTAAGAGCCCACAAGGCAGTTCTTACTCCTCTACAAACTGTGTACAGGTGTTATTACAGTTTTACATAGCCCAGGAATCATCTGGAAAAAGCACAAACCTCTCTCACCCTTTGACAAGTTCTGTGTGACAGACCTCAAGATCATCATTCATAGAAAGCCATGGAGTGGTATCCGTGGCTTTCATGCTGTCTTACGTCTACAGTGAGAACTTAAATACATTCTTCAGGAGAAGTAACAGTGTGTTCTTTAAGGAAAAAGAATGTTTAAAGTTTTTAATTAAACATGGAAAACATGCATCGATTGGATTCAAGACAAACCTAGCAGGAGGTGGCTGTTCGGCTAATGTTTCTTACCATGGCCTTTTAGAGTTTTCTTCTTACTGTCTGAACTTTCTGTACCTCTCTGTTCGTTTCTTCATGCTGTCCAGGTCAAACCTCAGAGGAGCTTAGCTTGGCGGGCCTACCTTGCTATGGTTACCCTTGTTAAACGAAACACTCTGCACCTAGCCTCCTATTGACCTGTCCTCGATCTAGCTAGCTTGTAGTGCTTTGTGGAGAACAGCTTGGCTCAGCCTGACTCTTTCCAACAGAAGAGAAGAAACGTGACTGGCAGATCCAGGACACAGGGGTGTCAGGGTTCATTGAACAAGAGGAAAAGAGGTCGCTTTGAGTAGAATGTCTTAGTCTGAGTCACCCCCTCAAATCTCACAGTTGCAACCCTCACCTCCTCCAAGCTCTATTCCTAGGAAGATGGCTCCTGGAGGCAGACACATGTCAGTCTCAGAGTCAACACCCTCTACCCCATCCCCCCTCCCCCCGCCTCTCTCTCTCAAATGCACATCCAGTTTCTCAAAACTCTAAAAATAACTGGGAAAATCATTCTGGTCAGGCCATGGTGGGCGGGGAGAGAAGGCGCTAATAAAAACAAAGCAGCCTAAGGAATTTCCCCTAAGATTGTTAGCAGTAGATCCAATGCTGAATGTTATTTTCCACCTCAAACCCCACCTCCCATTCCCGTGCTTACTAGCTGTGAGACCTTGAGGAGGTAAAACCCCTGCTTTTCATGTGTGTAATGGTCCAGCGCGGTGTGTTGACCTCTGCAGTCCCACAGGGGTTAAGTAAGGAACAGCCTGCAATGTGCTCAGCTCTGCTGCAGGCACCTTACAAGTGCTCCATATATCTGAAGCATTTTTATAGCATCTACATGATGACTTCACTTATGAATTTCACAGATGTGATTCAATTAACATTTCTTCAGGGCGCTCTCTGTGTGCGGCTCTTCATGAAAGCCATATGCGGCACTGCCAATGACCGAAAATTTCCCAAGTTAAAGTCATTCATAAATGTCAACAACCTTTTGATTATGCTTTCTATTCTTTATCAACATATAAAAAATATATAATATATACAAATATATTTTTATCATAAATGTAGAGTCTTGCAAAATCAGTGACTTTGGGCATTAAGTTATAGGATATTTTAATAATACACATAGGCAATTGTGATGGAAGTCTAATTTTTAAATGTCAATTTCCAAATAATGATAAAAGTTTAGAGAAATTATACCTAAAGGTCATCATCAAGTTTGAGATAGGACACCTGCTTAAAGGTTACTAGCCTATGTAATTTGTACATGGCATTTCTTCTCAAAATAAATGCATCCTTATTTTTCTTGAATGAAAATTCGGTGCCAGCTCATATCCTTCCCAAACTCTCCCTTCTATGGAAAAACTTATCAGTGTGTGTACAGGATGGAGGTGGGAAAGCAAGGAAGTGGTTTTCAGTTTCAGCTTTCCAAAGGGCTTTTGTCAACAACAATGAACGCGCTTGAACAATGGGGTTTCCCAGTCAATGTAACTTTTCACTTACCCTACAGTCAGCCTCTTTGTCTTGATCCACGTTGAAATGTGCTAAATGATGGTGCACATATGCACAATCTAAAGGGTGCTTGGTAATGAGCAAGAATCTCATTTAATCAGCTAGTTCTCACGGAGGTATTCAAAAGTCACTTGTTGACTGACTAGATCACACTGTATCTGTTCACCATACAGAGAAATGTGAAGAAGATGAGCCAGGTACAAGGTCAATCTATAGAGCATCATGTACGTAAAACTCTATGTAACAGTAACTCATAATAAAATACTTTCTCTCACAGCCCATTGTCAATTAAATATGTGAAAAAAAGGGAAGTGGATCTGGATGGGAGGGGGTATGTAGAGGAACTGGGAGGAATGGAGGGAGGGAAATTATAATCAGGATATAGTACGTAAGAAAAAAATCCATTTTAAATTAAAGGAAAAATGGTAACAGTGCCTTTTTTAATGTCTGGAAAGCAGGAAACCCAACATATGCAACAAAAGGGGGCCGCTCTCTCTGTCTCTCTGTCTCTGTCTCTGTCTCTGTGTCTCTGTGTCTCTGTCTCTGTGTCTCTGTCTCTGTGTCTCTGTCTCTGTGTCTCTGTCTCTCTGTGTGTCTGTCTCTCTGTCTCTGTCCCCCTTTCTCTCTCTCTCTCTCTTTCTTTCTCTCTCTCCCTCTGTGTGTGTGTAGTTTTAATACCAAAGGAAAGGCTGTATATAGCAGGAGGGCTGCCTGAAACAGCCTTAGCATGAAGCTAGTGCTTGGCACACGGCAGGCATACAGCAGAAGTTACAATTTCCATTCATTAGTTCACCAAATCTTACTTTATAATTATTAGATGTCTCTTGCATAATCCTTTCTACGTTTGTTTTGGGACATTATGAATATAATCTTGGAATTCAGATACATTTAATATTAATTTTTAACAGTTATATAATTGAAAGGACAATTTTCCTTCGTCTACTTACATCACCTCCCTTATTGAGGCCTCCTGGTTTACGCAGCACACACCTAATATGATTATTTATGAAGCCAGCATTGACAGAACAAGAATCAGGCACTTAAGCATTTGGAGTGACTGTGTTCCTTTATTATATATCTAGTGAATGGAGACAGAAAATTACTTGTGGCATTTAATTTAACGCAATCATCCAGAGCCATAATACTGTACATTTTCCTCATTTATGAGCTTTATATACAAATGTCATTATTTTTGACAATCATATTGTTGTGCTCTTATTTTTAAGGTCATAAAACACTTTGTTGTAATTAGTTAATAATTAATTAATTGATTTAAGGAAATCCTGAAAATACCTCTTGAAGGTAAATCCTTACAAGCAACCATACATTCTGAGCACTTACCCTTTGCTGTGCTACTGTATTTTTAAAAACAAGAACACTATTTTGGCTCACGGTATTGATTTTATTCTTTATCAATGTATCATGACTTTTAATAAAAAGGTATTGTTTTTGTTATCCGAGAGAAACAATCTCCACAAGCCCCTCTGGGCCCTGGTTATTTGGCTCCATTGGTCTTCTTGTGGAGCTCCTGTCACCTCCAGGCCCTCCTATTCATCCCTCATTTTTCTACAATACTCTAAGCTTTGCCCACGGTTTGGCTGGGCTGAGTCTCAGCATCTGTTGTGCTATGCTGCTGGGTGTAGCCTCTCAGAGGACAGCTATGATAGGATTCTGTAAGCAAGCTAGCTCAGCAGTGTTAGGGTTGGCTCTCTCCTATGTGGTGAGTCTCAGGTTGGGCCACAAGCACCAGCCAAGGACCATGCTTAGACTGGACTACACAGATGTAGCCAATGGATAGCTCAGGCTCCATGTGGACCCCCTAGTAACGTGAGTGGAGGATCTCTCTGATATGGACTAAGTTGCCTGCTTTTTAATTACTCTCCCCTGGCAGGGATGCCTTACCAGGCAACAGGGGATGAGACTTGATGAGTTGACATGACTTGATGAGCTGGAGTGGGTGGGTGGGTGGGTGGGGTCCTCTTTTCTGAGGAATCAGGGAGGGAGGATGGGGCAAGAGAGAGGGAAGGTGGAACAGGGAGGAGAGGAGGGAGGGGGCTATGAGTGGGATGTAAATTGAAGAAATAAACGAAATAAGGAGAGAGAGAGAGCATGAGAGAATCTTCTTCTTCTTTTTTTCTTTTTTCTTTTTTCTTTTCTCCATGCCAGCTGGTGTGAATCCCTGTGCCAGGTGCTGTGGGAATTCAAACACCACCATTTCTCCATAGAGCAGAGAAGGACCCCCAGTGCCACCGCAATGCAGGGGTGAGGTGAAGTGGTGATTGCCACAGGAAGTGGGGGTTTCTAGGGGCTAGGAGTTCTTTGGTGTTGGCTGCTATTAGGTTAGGATGAGGGAAGAATGATGATACAGGTCGAAGGCATTGCTGAGAAGTCAAGCAGCGAGAGGTCCAGAGAACCAGTGTGACTAGGGACAGAAGATTAAAGTCTGTATGCAGACCCTGTAGGATAGAGTTGGGGTGTATGGCTAAGCATCCTGAGCTTGGCCTGCATCTCCCAAATTATGTCATGTACACAGTGCTATTTATGGACGTGAACAGCAGTGAGCATGTTTGTTCTTCATTAATTTATCGGCAAGTGCTTAATAAACATTTATATTGTGTCATGGCTCTTGGGCAGGCTCTGAGATCTCTCATCTCAGAGTACATATTTACTGTGGTTTTGGAGGGGAAGATCTTTTCATCTAATAGTCTTTTATAAGTTTTTATCTTCTTCCATCTCAATTATATTTACTGACTACTGTCATGACTCATGCCTAGCATTACTGGTGTCCAAGGCAAGGGTATAAATGAAGTCTAGTTGGTCTGCCTGCCCCATTTTGAAAGTTAGAAATCTGTACATCCAACTATTGTCCCATATCCCCCTTTTATTGGAAAAAGCCTTTCCAATAATGGCTTGGAATGCAAGGTTTGAGATATCAGTTGTACTATGTCTGAGGGAAAACTGTGGGTCACGGCAACTCAGAGATGCCATCAGCCTATACTGTGCCCTTGGTGTCTCCGGTCTTTAGAAAGGCATCTTCAGAGTTGGTCAGATGACATCTTCACCTTAAGGTGGAAGCATGTCCACCTGCCCCACCTCATTAGCAACTACTCTTGGCTAGCCTGCAGATATAACCTAGTCCTCTGAGAGAAGAGTGGACCCCAGTGAGCTGCTTTGGCCCTGGAAATAGGATTGAGGTCATTTGTGAAGGGATTCCAGCTTCCACATGGCGGAGGCAAGGCCTGGAAGTCGAGTCCCAGGCTCTAGGTAGACAGAACCTTCGCTTCCAGTGGACGGAAGCAGATGGAGGATGTTAGAGTATAGAGTGCTGAAGGAAAGACCCCACTGGCCTCATGCTCACCAGAACTGCCAACCAACAGGGATCTTCTACTGTGTACCTTGAAGCTGTAGTGGAATATTGAGGTTGTATATATTCCTACAAGATGGATGATCCCTGATCTATATTTCCATATCTGTCTTAAGTCAGAATATTCAAATATTTACTTTTGCAGATCTTTCAGAGAAGAAAAGGCAGAAATGTATTCAAAATTGTAGTGTTATGAGAGCAGGCATAAGAAAAAAGGATAGGTCCAACAATCTAATCAAAACCAGAGCAGACATGGCTCACTCTTCTGGAAATTCTGCAGGCCACCAACTTGTCAACTAGGTCTAGTGAAGTTCCTAATTTGCATCATTCCAGTTGTTTTAGTAATTTCTTGGTTCCTTCTGATTGATACATCCTATAGTTGCATTTTTTCTTCATTTCTGAGAGCTGCTTGTGGCGGACCACCATTTGCTGTGGTTCCCAGTCTGAAAACAATAGCTTTAGATTTTTAAAATTAATGCTACTAATGAGGGCCTCACAAATTCAAAACCATGCAACACACACACACACACACACACACACACACACACACCAAAACAAAAACAAAAACAAAAACCCATGCACCACACTTGTTATACCAGGCATTTCTAAAAGACTAAGACTTGGTTATTTACCTCAAAGAGCCCACGGTTTAGAGGTTAAGACATATAGACATACATTTATAAGAATGTAAAATGCTATTATAGAGAGATGTGTGATCAGGGGTCACTGGGGAGTTCACATGATCTCAAGACATCCAAGGAGGTTTTACTGAGAGATGGGTGGTTTTTCAGGTGGGGCTATGAGGTTAGTAGGAGTTTGACAGGAAAAGATGACGCCCCTCTTTTTTACATTATTTAATTTTTCTATTTCAACTTATGATATGCCAAATTTTTATGTTATTTTTCTTTAATGTTTAGATTTTCCGTTTTCTATCCAAAGTGTCACATGTGGGGCATAGTTCTACATATTAGCTTTCCGTGTTAACACCTTTAAAATGGGGGGAAATTTCCCATTATTCAAAGAAGCAACATGTCTAAGTGTTTAGCACACACATATGTCTTAGAGGGAATAGTGTCCAGATGTATGCCACACAACTCCACACAGGTGGCTGAACCACGTTGAGTTTTGTTATCTTTGGATTTTAGAAGGCCCAGAAAAAAATAGTGTAGAGCTAGTACAGAGTCATGGTGTGCAGGCTAGCATCCTGGGTGTGGCTCACTTTCTGCTTTGCCTTTCAGATGTTCGGTCTCCAGTCTTCTGTCTTGCTCAGGAAGAATGTGATGTTTTGTTTTTTTAATCAAGAAAGCAAAAATTGATTGGAAAATCTCTATTAGATTTCTGCTTATGTGTCATGTGCCAGTGTTTTCCATGTGGCCTCCCCAAACTGTAAGGGAACTTGAGAAGGTAAATATTTTGGTTGTGTGTTTGGGCATCCTAAGCAGGACAAGCAACCAGTAATCTACAGCCTGACACACAATACTTGGCAGCCGATATCGCTATGGAAATAAACAAAGCTTTATGTTATGTTGAATCAAATCTCTGTGCTGCTATTCTGACCCAAATCACAATCATCTCATCTCTTACTACAAAGAGATCTTCCTCCTTATAATCTGTTTCCCAACAAAAGTCAAAGTGAATTTTTAAAACTGTAAGTGGACCTAAATATGAAAGCTAAGACCATAAACATTCCTGCAAAAGTGCCCTGGGGGAGGGGCTGTAGATGGTTCTGTTAGTTAAGTGCCTGCTGCTTGGCCATGAGGACCTGGGTTAGGCTCTCCATCACCCCTGTGAGAGAGCCAGGCTTGGTGGTGTACTGCTACTATCTCAGTGCTGGGGAGCCGGAAAGAGGAAGAACCCTGGGGTTTCCTGACCAATTAGTCTAGTTTGATCAGCAAGCTTCAGATTCAGTGAGCTCTTGCCCCCAAAAATGTGGAGAGGGATTGAGGAACACACACACACACACACACACACACACACACACACACACACACACACACAC
>OU015749.1:107055756-107092787 GCA_907169655.1 Acomys percivali | reverse complement strand
ATGTGTTTAAAATACATACATATTCATGTACCTAGATATGAGCTTTCCTTCTGGATTTGTATGTGAAATTCTTTTATTGTATACAAAACCTTATCTTCAAAGCTCAATTTTCATCTTATTTTTAGTAGATTTGACTTATATTTGAGGCACCATGTATAGCTTCTATTATTGTCATGAGGTTGTTATGACCAAAGCCTCTTGCTTCTTGAATGCTCTCTCAGGAAACTGGTCTCCTTCTACAAACATGGCTTCATGACAGAACTTGATATCCAAGCCAATGGTCAATATCAAGTCTAGAAATAAGCGCTATGGATTTCCAATGCACTGCATAATCCAAGCTTTCCGAAATGATTGATTCTGTTCTAAAAAGAGAAGCAATCTCAGTGTGTGCTCTGCTCTGGCTCCTCACTATCCTAGGACAGGAGAGCGACACTGACCAGATGCTACCCGAGCCCAGAGTTGCTGTCCTTGCTGGGGAGCAGTCACGGACCTCAGGCTGCAGGACGGCAGCACATAGGCATGCTGGTTGTACGAATCCCACCCCACTCATTCAGTCTGATGGCAAGCTTCTTTGTGCTATGCTGCATTAAAAAAAAAGTGAAGGAAAAGTAAGCTTCATAGGAGCAGCTGAAAGCAGTTAAAAGGTATAGGTTTTGGCTTGCTCTACACTTCCCCCCACTTTAAGCCTCTTTCCTATTTAAGTTTCCTCTTTATCCCCCAGTTTCTTTGTAAAATGGTGGTAACACCTATCCTTATGGAATCATCATAAGGAGTAAGTAATGATGATGCATATAATATTGGCTTAGGTACCTCACAATAAAGGAAGAGATGGCATGTGATTACAGTCCCACCAATGAGCGTATTTCTATAAAACACATTTGTATACACAAATAGCAACACATTACAGCAGAAACAAGTGCAGTGCGGCAGAAAGCATCTGCACAAAAAGTGGCATGTATCATGCAGATCATTGCATCTCAAAGTTCTGATCTCACAGCCATATGTCCAATGACATACATCTAATGGAGAAACTAAAATTTTATGAAATATAAAACTCTCACAATTAGTAGCTAAGCTCTAAGAGATACCATGATCATTTTCAAAATCATACTCTTACATACTCCCCAGATTAACTGCTCATTTGCCTTTTGCCCTCCACCCCATCTGTTCATGGGGTCAGTAAACACAGTTACTGTTGACAGTGTAAATGTTCCAGTTAGGAATGCCTAAGTGAAATCAAAGTCACCTTTTCCAGGCATTTTTCTATATATGCATGCAGTGACAGTTCAAAAAGGGTCCATGGATTTGTAGGAGAGTGGGGAGGGGTGTATGGAAGGGTTTAGAAGGAGAAAGGAGGAGGGCTAAAGGTTGGAAGTAAAATACAATCTTGAAAATAAACAAGAATTAAAAATAAAGATATTCTATTTCACAGCGCAGCCATATAAATGTATTAAGAAAATGTGTGAGGGGCCCCAGAGATGGGCAAAATAACATACCGTAATGTCATTGCTTTCTGTTGCCAACCAGAGCTAGAAGGTAGGACCTAACTGCTAAAGACACTACACATTTTGGCTACAGGACATAGAGAAATAAATCTCAAACTGACAGGAAGACTTCCTCCCTGCTGGCTAGATTTAATAGCACCACAGCATGCTATCAGGCTGCTTGGGAAGAGCAGATATTAGTAGTCTTACCCAGCCCTGGACCTTGCAGGCTACAATATTGACCTTCAAGGAAAGATGTATGTTACTGGTACAATAGTGACATGGCTATTCTGGGGCAGCCAAACTCTTTTGAATGTATTTGAGGCCGTCTCTCCTGGGGGGAGAACACGTGTCTTGTCGTATAAACCTAGACAAAAACATATAGGTGGGGAGGTCATAGAAGGTAGTGGGAACCTACTATTGTTATTTTACTAAATGGCCCTGTTGTCAAACTGCTTTCTAATTATTTGTCCTTATAGTCATTGGCTGAGGTTGGTCTCAGCCTTGGTCACATGGGCTTCATTTTGTAGTAGGGAGTAATTAATATAGAGATTCACAATTAATCAGGATTCTAAGAATAAGTGATTGTAGGTTCTCAGCCTTAAATGGAGCATCCGCATAAGCCACCTCCCCTTGTCAAGGCCCCTGGAAAAGACAGAAAAGCAAAAGAATGGGCGAAGAGTGCCATGAGATGCTATCTTCTGAACAGGACATGGTGGTTGTAGACGGCAACCTGTAGAAGCTGTGCACATCAAGGGAGTTTCAAAACCATCAAAGGTGAGGGAGGGGCTCACAAGACCCCATCCCTAGCTGAGGAGCTCTTGGCAGCTGACAGTTGGCTGAGGGAGAGTCACTTTTCTTTGTCGAGGTTGGCCTTTGGTAAGTTGCCCGTGCCCAGGATATGACCCAGACTCATGCACACAAGGGCAGCACTAATGGGACTTAGAATGCTAAAAAAAGAAACAGGAACATGAATTTTAGAGGGAGATGTGTGTGTGTGGGTGAGGGGAGTTGAAGGAATAGTGGTGGGGTGGATATAACCTAGTATATTTTATACATGAATGAAATGTTCCAAGAACAAAACACATTAAAAAACAGAAGTTCATTGATGCCTGTATTATCAGCACACAGGCGGCTGAGGCAGGGGGACTGCTATAAGTTCAATTCAGAGTCAGACTCTGCCTCAGAACAAACAAACAAAAATAAAAACAAAGAAAAATGATATTGTTTTTCTTTAAAGCTCTCAATAAATTTTAGCTGAGAAAAAGCTATGGACATTGAAAATCTTTCCCTTAAAATGAAACATATACCTTTGCTCATGGCGACCAATAGAGTATTCTGTTGCTGATTTCACTGTCAGCTGCTCTATGTATGCAATGCCTCATACATGTATTCCCTGTAATAAAGGTTCTTTTTTCTCATGGAAATTAACTCAGGAGTCATGAGACTAAAATATATGTAAACCATTGGCATAGATACAGTATAATCTATAGAATATGAAATAGTATACTCTCATTAACATTTCACAGAGACATATATGCCAGTATGGAAAAATATTCATCATATATTAAGTAGGTAATGGCATCAAATTGTGAATTGGTGTGTGGCATCTTATGTTTGTTAAGCTATATATTACATATAATTTATATGACTGATAAGTTGATTCTCAAGTGCTTATGTTTTTGTTTTCACTTTCTGCCTTTTCCCACCATAAATATTTCTCTAATCATAGGGAAAAATAATAAATAAACTTGCTTTTGAGAAGAAAAACAAGATCCTCAAAGTACCCATAGCTATAGATATTCACACACACCCCTTCCCCCGCTGATGGCATGAACGCTTCCCAGGGCTGGCCTACCAAACTAGTTAGAAAACAATACAGTCTCAGTTCCAGTTAGAATCAGCTACATATTTTTGAGGTGATAGATTTGCAACATTTTGAAGTAACAGCAAAAACCTGGTGTTTACTGGAAAAACCTTTAAATATGACAGAGTGTTTTCAGATAGACTGAAACAAAGTCTAACGTTCTGGGAGGACACTGGATCTAAGATGGTCACTGTTCTTCCTGTTTGGAGGCTTTATTCTTCTTGCTCTTGATATTACAAAAATGGTGGCTTATTCTTCAATGTGCGTGTGTGTGTGTGTGTGTGTGTGTGTGTGTGTGTGTGTGTGTGTGTGTGTGTTACTAGTACAGTGAAATTCTATTGTCCTCTAGTTCAGGGACCATAGTCACAGAGCCTAGTAGAGTACAGCACAGAATATACCCGTGATAAGTGATACGGATGTTCTGTCTTCTTGAACAAGCATCACTCTGTTGAGTCATCCTCATTCCAAACAAACCTCCTCAATCCCCTCATCCCTGTATCATGACACAGTCTAGAAGGAGCAGGAGAGTTCACACTAGCAAAATAGCGATTCCTGCAATTTATGGAACAGGATCCTCCACTGGGAGCAGGAGGGTATTCATAACTAAAGAGAAATCCTGGGGGCCCACATGGTGGAAGGAGAGGGCCCACTCTCCAAAGGTGTCCTCTCACCTCCATACCCACACCATAACACTCACGCACCCCACTCAAAAATGCATACACCCACATATACACACAGATGCAGATACACACACACACACACACACACACACACACACACACACCAAATGAACACAATTTCAAAATAAAAACAAAAGAAACAAACAGGAAGACTAAATTAATTCTGTGAAAAATAAAATTATTGAAAGCATGACATGCCTTGCATTTAAAAGCGTCTTCTACTATGTCTATAATTTGGTGACAGAATTAACACATATTGAGTTCTCAAAAAAAATATACATACCAAATCCTCTCAAAAACATACACTAGTAGTAGCTGATATTACAAGAACTTCTCAGGCAATACAACCGAAGCAGAGGAAGTTGGATTATAAGCTGTCAGTATAAATCAAATAATGTTTCTTTTCTCCTCGCGGATTAAGTGGTCTCTGCCCATCCCAACTGGAGTAGAATTAGAGCCTCTCACTTCAGCCTACAGGGTTCCTGTGAAACAGCCCGCCTGCTGCCCTCTGCTCATCCTTCCTTCACTCTGCTCCAGTCTTGTATTTAATTCTGCACCCATCAGCACTGTCTCGCGGCCTCCAAACTTCCGTTTCCTTGGCTCCGTGTCTTTGGATGTCTAGATCCTTTATTTCTGTTTACATTTTATTTTGTTTGTTTTGTTTTTTTATGTGTATGGGTGTTTTGCCCGAGTCCATGTCTGTGCACTAGATGCTTGTCTGATGCCCATGAAGGCCAGAAGAGGATGCTATTAGATCCCTTGGAACTTGAGTTACAGAGGGTTGGGAGCCCACCATGTGGGAATTGAACCTGGATCCTCTGGAAGAGCACTGTGATGACTTGTGTTGAATCTTCAGAACCTACACGATAGAAGGAGAGAACTGAAGAGTTGACTCTCGCAAATTGTTCTTTCCCGTAGACAGACACACACACACACACACACTCATAAATACACACCCACACAAAGAGATCAAAATGAAAACATAGTCAAGATGAATAATTATCAATATTAGTGAATTTCAATATGGTGTTTCAAGAGATAAGCAGTGTGTACTAATTACATCTAGCCTCCCTTTTGCCAGCTTCATGCCTCTGTTTTATCTGTCTGTCTGTCTGTCTGTCTGTCTGTCTGTCTGTCTGTCTGTCTGTCTGCGTGCCTGCCTGCCTGTCTATTTATTTGGTTTCTCAAGATAGGGTTTCTCTGTGTAGCTTTGTCTGTGCTGTGTTTTATTTATTTTTTTAATAATCAGCCAAGTTGCAGGTCAAATCTCATCTAAGAGAGGCTGTCTCTGATCACTGCACTACAGGTAGCCCTTGTCCCTTCCCAGGATTACCTTCTTCACAGCAGTCTTGACTCTTCAGAATCACTTTTTGTAACGTATTGCGTTTCCTATCTTCTCTACTAGGTTGTACATTCTATGGAAGTGATATGCATATGGATTTTGTTACTGCTCTATTACCAGATCCTAGAACCGTGTCTGACACATGGAAGGTGCTTGGTAAATTTTGCTAAAAGATGAAACAAAGAAATAATGTGACCCAAGGAACAGGAAGTGGCAAACCTGCTCCTCAAACTCATATCCATTTTTTCCCTCACAACCAAGCAGACTGGAACCTTCACATAAAGTTGATTAGGTTTCCATTAGTAGTGATTTTTTTTTTGACTCAGGAACATGCATAGAGCCTGAAGACAAAGATTTGAATGCTCTTCATTCCTATGTCTGACCTTGGTTGGGATGCCTTATTCACCAGCCTTCTCTTTTGCAGAAAGCTGCATAACCCAGTCTGTCTATGAAAAAGAGATACAAATGCCACATGCTTCAATAGACTTTGTGAGATTAAATGAGGTAACTATGTGAAAAGTTCTCTGAAGGTTATAAGCCAGATACAAAGATTTGACTTTATCAAAAAGGGACAAAAGGTGCCTTTTTTCCCCTAGTCCTTTCTACAGAGTGATTTTATGTGGTAGGGAAAACATGACTATGAGGACAAGAGGCCCAACTGAGCAAGGGGACCCTGAGATGTGTTTGTATTGGCTTAGATGATGCTATCAAGTCTGAATGCTAAGAATAAGGCTCAAATACAATTTGTCACTATTCACTTAGTAGATATTGGGAACCAAATACATGGCTACCATTTACATTACAATTTTTCCCCTGGCTGTTGGGGTTAATCTAGCATGTCTGCTAGAAGCTCAACTGTAACCCCACATTCATATACAGACATGCTAACTCTGAGCATCATAAAAAGTGATTGCATTTATAGACTGGGTCTTCAGCTGGGTGTGGAGGCACACACCTATAATCCTAGTAATCTGGGAGGCAAAGGTACGTCGATCACTGTGAGTTCCAGGCCAGCCTGGTCTACAAAGCCAGCCAGGACAGGCAGGACTACACAGAGAAACCCTGTCTTGAAGAAAACAAACAAACAAAAAAATAGAGACTGGGTATTCCAAGAGCTAATTTATCAGAACAGAGGCCATTAAAGTGGCTCTTAGTCCCATATGACTAATGCTCTGAGAAGAGGAAATGAACATATGAAACCCTTGCAAGGTGCTGTTGCATGAGAGGAGAGACTGTGCAAAGACCCAGTAAGACAACAGCAATCTGAAAACCAATGGACGGAGGTCTTGGGAGAAACCAACCTACCTACCTACACTTTGATCCTTGAAATCTAGCCTCCAGAATAGAGACCCAACAGCATGTGCTATATTGCCATAGTACAGTATTCCAAGCCGACTAAAACATAAGTATCGCTTGTGATTCATTCTACAGTACGAGAAAGTCCATTTGTTCTAGAGTACATGCATAATTACCCCAATAGGGAAATGCAATGGGCCCTGTAGCTAAATGTGTTTTGTGGTAACAGATAGGTTCTATCTCGCTTTTAATTAGTTTGTAACTGTAGAAATGGTGCTAAAGGGCAGATGAAACTTTGTTGGCATTCTTTTGCAATTCTTGAGATAGTTCAGCGGACTAAAATGTCTGTGCTATCCTGTTACAGGTTAAAAATGTACAAAAGCAAGACGATTAGTCTCTGCTTCAAACAGATGTTTAAAATATTGTCTTGTATAATGAGGAGGAACAGGCAGAATCCTTAGCGATTCAATGCACATGCTCCATTTTACAAAGGAGATGTAGAGGTTCCTGTTCCGGCTGGCCTTTGCTGCCACACTTGGAACTCAACCTGAGGTTCTTTGGCTCTCAGAGCAGTGCCCTCACCACACCATACATGTTGAGGAGTCCGGATTTTAACTGTGCTGTTAATCCTATATACGGTCCCATGTCCTCACATCACATATACAGATTCCCTTTCGGTTTGCCCATGTGTGTTTTCCATTGCCCAAATCATTGCCATGATAAACATTTGCATGCAGAAATGGCCATGAGCCCTTTGCAGCTGTGGCTTTGCAATATGAATGAGGTTGGCCCCTTTTGCTGTAATCATTGATGGCCTTGTGACAAGTGGCAGGCAAGGTTACTCCATGCTGTCCCACCCAAGCCCATCTGAGCATGGAGCACTGTGGAGGTTGTGGTATTTCAGTACCTTCTTTGCTTCCTTTTTCTAAGTTCTTGGGTGTTCTTTGCTGGTGGTCTCCTCTGTTAACTCATTAGGAAACATCCCAGTCTTAGTGAAAAAAAACAAAACAAAACAAAACAAAACATTATGGACATACTTTTGATTATAGAGACAAGTATGATTTTGAAGATGAAAGATGAGTTTCACAGACTTCTAATTAAGCTCTTTCTACATACAGATCTTATCTTGAAACAGCCAAGAAGTTACAGAATATAGGTCATTAGAACAAGCTACAGAATTCAAATAACCTCTAATCTTTTAAATGTGGTCCAGCCACACTTACTAAATGTGGTGCACAGATGTCTCTACTAGAACAAATTTACCTTGGAGGAGCTGTAACACTCAGCTTGGAGACACTGTCCAATAGTCATGGGTTGAGGTATGTTGTCCTGAGCCCTAAAATACTGGTGTCTCATTATAAAATCTTGGTAGAGTAAGATATTCTTTTTGTTTGTTTGTTTGTTTGTTTCGAGACAAGGTTTCTCTGTGTAGCCTTGGCTGTCCTGGACTCACTTTGTAGACCAGGCTGGCCTCGAACTCACAGTGATCTGCCTGCCCCTGCCTCCCAAGTGCTAGAATTAAAGGCATGCATTACCATGCCCAGCCCTTGAGTAAGATATTCTTAACTCAGTGATTCTTGAATAGTCATTAAACATTGTCTACTGTCCAGTAATTGAATAAGTCCATGAGGAGAACTCACTGCCTCTGAAGACAGGTGACTCATTCCAATGTTCGAATGACTTAGTGTTCAAAGGAGATTCCATACACCAAGTCAACAGCTCATAGTCCAACCTGCCGCCCCACCTCCCACCCCCTACCCAGCCCCCCAGTTGTTCCCATGTCTTTTCTGGAGCCTTCTCAAACTGGTATGGAACTGAAATTTTGACCCATTTAACATCCATCATCTAAACAATACTAAACGCCTTTTCTTCTCTGGTGTAGTGACACATAAGACAAACAACCCATCCACAAAAATTTTGGTAACTGCCTGGAAAGTTAGGAAAATGCCAAGGAAAAAAATCAAAAGACCAAAAACCATGAAAAATACCACCAAACACCACAAGAATCTGTTTCTTTGACTGCAAATCCTCCAGTTGGGTCTGTTGAGTACTGAAGGACAATTTTGGAGAATCTTATATTCAGTGCATGGGTCTGACCAACACTTGATGAGCTCAAGTATGGAGTATAATGGAACCAAAGAGAGCTCATGTGTCGGTAGGTGAATGAATCCAGCAGAAGTAGTGGCTTTACTTGGCAGGGAATACAAGTAGAAAGAAAGGCAACCGCCATGGGGAAGACAATGCATCAAATGCTCTCCTCTGAAACTGGAACTATCCCGTTATCACGTTGGTGAGAAATAATTACCTATGCTAACTAAAGAATACCCCAGGCAAATGCCTCTCCCTAAAAATGCCACTCACTTGTTATATTCATTGAATCGAGAAACCATAGAACTGCACATAATGTTGGTTGTAGATTAAACATAGCTCAGGAAGGCTGTTTTTTATTTTTATTTCTTTTCTTTTTTTAAGGAGGGTCGCTTCTTGGAATTAAGGGCATTAAATAGGCATAGCATTAAACTATCCAATGAACACTTAGATTTGTGCCATACGTTAGTGCATCTCTCAGCCCTCATCAGAGGGGCTACTATTGACAGAAGCAGTTAACACAGAGACTCACAACTGGCCAAAGCTGAGAATAAAAGACTATGGCATGCTGAGCTCTCAAAACAATATATACACCTCACTTTCTCCTTCCAAGGCTCAGGAATCATTGCTAAAGAGGGGGTGGAGAGAGTGTAAGATCCAGAAATGGAGGATGCTACAAGGAGACACACACGGAACCCACAGCAGTTGGGATAACATGCAGAAGGCCTGTACAAGACCAAGCCAGACCAAGCTCCAGCATGGAGAGGGGAGATGGACACAGAACTGCACCCTTAGCTGGTAATTGACAGCTGTTGGGAGAGAAAGACTCAGTTGTCTTTAAGTATGATGCCATGATGTATCAACCAGGGTCCGCACTCAAGAATATTTGGGCAGCACAAATTGGTCTTAATGGTTTAAATAAAAGAAAATGAAAGCAAACTTGGGGGTGTAGGGAAGGAAAATTGTCTGTAAAGATTTGGGGAGGTACTGGGAAAATGATCAAAACATTTACAACATTCTTAAATAACTAGTAAAAAAAAAATCTTTTTTTTGAAACAGGTTTCTTTGTGTAGCCCTGGCTGTCCTGGAACTCACTTTGTAGATCAGGTTGGCCTTGAACTCACAGAGATTTGCCTGCCTTGCCCACCCGAGTGCTGGGATTGAAGGTATTCATCCTCACTGCTTGGCTGTCAAAAAATTTTAGCGAGTCCAGGACAGCCAAGGCTACACAGAGATACCTTGTCTCAAAAATAAAATAAAAAAAAAAAGAAGAAATTTTAAAAAGGAAAGAAAAGTGACTAGAGGTGGAGATATTGCTCAGTGGTTAAGAGCACTTGCTGCTTTAACATAGGACGCAGATTTGGATCTCAGCAACTACATTGGGATGTGAATAATTTCTTCTTGTAACTCCAGTTCCAGGAAAATGGACAGCCTCTTTTGGATTCCTTGGGTACAGGCATGAACATGGTACACACACAGATACGTGAGGACATATGCAACATAAAAATAAAAATGACATAAAGCGGTGGTAGTGAGCCACGACCCAAGAAAACGTGTCTAATATGAACATAACATGAAGGAAAATAGGAAACACAGTACTAAGCACTAAGATTATCTGTAAATGTGGGTATCATGAGGGGATGGGCATGGGGCAGTGGTGGGGATACATTACCCCCCCCCAGTGTTGGCTGTACTAGTATCTTCTGTGCCACACCCTTTATGCAGTCCTGCCACTACCCTATCACCAGATGGAATGGAAGTTGCCTCTTCTCAAACCCAGGCAGTCTGTGACTTGCTTGTAACCAATACAAAATGGTGAAAGCAACACTGGGTGATTCCCAGGCCAGATGCCTTATAAAATGTAATTTGGCTTCTCCATTATGAGCTGGGCACTCAACTTTGGAACCCTGAGCTTCCAGGTAAGAAAGTCTATGCCTCTGGGACTGGCATAGTATAAAAAATGTATAAAGTCATAAAGAAAAACCATTTGTAAGTCTTATGGCCGACAGGGTCAAAGGCGGTCCAGACTTCAGCCAGAGTCAACCATCAGAGATGCACTTGGAGACATTTACAGATTCTTGTATCCAGATGCCTGAAGTCTTTTCAGCTGAAACCCTAGATATTGTGTGCCAGGATCAGATAGCCTCGGATGTAAATTCATTCAATGTCTGATTATTTTTTATGCCTCTACATTTTAGGCTGACTTGTTACACCGCTATAATAATTAGTACATGTGACTGGATTCTGTAAAAGTGTCTCGAGTTAGACAAGATCCGCAGATTGGACATGAATTCCTCAGAGTTTTCTGCCATGCAAGTGATGGCTGAAGGAAGAGAATAAGCCATGGAAGTCTGTGGGACATAAATAGAAACAGGGTTAAGAGTGGATGTGCCAACCAAAGAGCAGAAATGGGATGAGAAACAGGAAAATGACCAAGAAGGGCCTGGGGAGCTGGCTCAGTGGTTAAGAGCATGTGCTTAAAAGAAGGTGGTCAGGAGGAAAGCTTCAAAGGGAGCACACCTGGAAAGGCGGAAATATCTTAAAAAGCTGAGAATTTTATGGACCATGAAGATGTCACTATTCGATGAATGCTCTAGAGAAAGTGCTAGAAATGTAACCATGGGTTTATCTGAGCAGTTTCAGAAGGCAGTGAGGAGGAAGGGCAGACAGAGGTGTAGATGCGTTGTAGACAGCAGGAGCTTAGCAAATATTTATTGAAAGAACCAATGTGAAAGGGGAGAGAGAGAGACAGTCTAGCTACAGATAGAAGAAAAGAAATACTTAAGAAAAGTGATGGTCAGAGGGTGTTTGTTTGGGGGTGGGGAAAGCAGAGACTTCAGAATATGCACACTCATCTCTCCTAGCACCTGGCCCTGGCTCCCCTCCCAACATCAGCACCAGTGCAGAGTTGGATGGAAGCCCTGTCCCATGCACTCCGCAGCAGCAAGAGCCAAGGTCTAGCCTGCACTTTCCTCATCACAGCGCTCCTCGGGTGAGTTGCTAAGTCTGCAGAGCAGTCAGAGTTTCTGTTTACCAGGAGGCTGGGGTTGGGGGACAGAAAGAGCTGTCAGTTAACTATGACTAAGGACCAAAACCCAGTGTATGCCATCCCATCAACAAAGTGAAAACCAATTTCCTCTATTTTAATAGCATCCTCCATCTTCCTTAGGCCCAAAACACTGTGTAACTTAGATCTGTTCTCCAAATCACCCAATCTAACACAAACATGGTGATTCCTTTGTGGGTACATGAGAAGGTCCAGAAGGGAGAAGTGGGTAGACTGGAGGTTAGCGAAGGGACTCAACCCTTTCCAACATCTTGATATTGTGCCTTTATAATCAGGTTCAGAGCCACCAAGCATGCTGTTTCTCCATAGTTGAAAGGTACTCTATTGATTTTACAATTTCTGTTTTAGACTACCAATTTAGTCTAATGTTAAAATAAATTTGCCAGCCACAGATTCTTACTAGCCTAGGGATGACTTATGATACCCTGCTCCCCAGACCCCAGTGTTGACAAGTAAGGACAATCCTTGTCTAAATATACATTATGACACAGAATTAAAGGGATGTGGTATTTTAATTCACCTGCCTTCAAGCCTCACTGGTTTTCTGTTGGGCTAAGGTCTGTTCTGGGTCAGAGATATTCTAGGTCAGTGGAAAATTAGATCATTTGAAGCGTGAGGAAACTGAGTGAGTTACGGCTCTTTGCCAAGTCATATGCCCAAGAGACCAACTTAGACTAGCCAGGATGGCGTTAAGTCCTTTAAAATTGATCATTAAATTACTCATGCTTTGCATTTGCCTGTCAAATACGGAAAGGGGATAGATTCCTCTAGGCTATTACATTCTGAAGCAGCTTCTTGGGAGAATTGGTTGGACTCTCCATTAATACCAAACAATCAACTTGCTCCAAAGAGAAACCAGCTTTTGATCCACCTCCGAGCCCTGAGACCCTGTTTGTTGATGAATGCACGACACTGGTATTCTCTTGCTGTGCCACTGAGACCAAGTAAAGAGCTGCCAACAGTATGCCATTTCTCCTGCCAAATCCCGAGATACAATGCCTTACAATTTTTATTTCCCTGTCTCCAAAAATGTGTTATGAACCAACAGACTATCATAAAATATTTGAGAACATTCTTTTCTTCCCTAAGAGGAATTAGTGATCTCTTCCCAGCTGGGCAATCATTTCTTTGGAGAGCATTTTGAATGTTGACTCTATAGGCTATCAGAACAGATGCATGTACAGAGAGGTGGGTTTCAGAATGGGCTTTGAAAGGTGGGCACTCTGTTTGAAGAGCACATGGTAAGTGCTTCTTCAGTTTGTGGCAATTCTTCAGGGTCACCTGCTAAGACCCCTCCTCAGCACTGAAGCCTTTTGACGAGTCTTTCAAATTTTCTGGGACATAGGAAGGAAAGGTAATCAGCCAGCCATCACTACAAGTGAGGATGCTTCTGGTCAAGGGCAATAGGTGAGCGGATAAACAGTAAAGCACAGGGCTTTGCCTGGCATGGACTTTATCCAGCTCATTAAAGTTTTAAACGAGAGGCTCAAGAACTGCGTACTCAGTGTACAAATGTCCCTGACAAAGACAAGAACATCTGCTTTGATAGTGTTTCTTCCAAATGCCCATCACAGGGTAATTTAATCTGTCCTCCAAATCTTCTAATCTGGAACAAATGCACCAATTCCTTCATGGGTATACCAGATAGGATAGAAGGCGGGGCTTGGGAGAAGGAGGAATGGGAAAGGGACCTTAGTCATCTCTTGTCTCTAGGCTCATATACTAAGAACTATAGCTCACACTGCTGCCTCTCCCTGTTCTCACGCCCCCTAGACCACAGACACTGAAATTCTTCAACCTCCACAATCCTGAGAACCTCATTCCTTAAAGAAAATTTAACTACATTTATTTATTTGTGGGGGTGGGTGGAGGGTGCATGCATATTGCATTATGTCTGTGGGGTTCAGATGACAACTTGTGGGAATCAGTTCTTTCTTTCCCAAGTGGAGCCTGGGGGTTGGAACTCAGGTTATCAGCTTGGCAACAGGTAAGTGCCTTTACCCTCTAAGCCAGGTTGCTGGCCCTCTTATTCTTAAAAGAAAATTTTGTTTATAGCTGGGCACAGTGGCACACACCTGTAATCTCAGCACTTGGGGAGGCAGAAGCAGGCAGATATCTGAGAGTTCAAGGCTAGGCCGACTTACAAAGCAAGTCCAGGTCAGCCAAGGTTACACAGAGAAACCTTGTCTCGCAAAACCAATAAATAAACAAGCAAACAAACAAATAAAATTTAATAAATAAATAAAATCTCTTTATATATATGCTACAGAAACTTGCTGTGTATTCCTATACTATCACCATTCAGAAGAGTCAGGAGGATTGTTAAGATGGTAGCTGGCACTTTTGTATGTCCAAGGGCAACCTGGGAAGAGATCCTGGGCTAATTCAGAGCAAGGACCCATTTAAAAAAAATTTTTTTTAAAATTTTTAAAATTTATTTTATTAATTTATTCTTGTTACATCTCTATGGTTATCCCATTCCTTGTATCCTCCCATTCTCCCCTCCCTCCATCTTCCCCGTATTCCTCTCCCCTATGACTGTTCCTGAGAGGGATTACCTACCCCTGTATATGCTCATAGGGTATCAAGTCTCTTCTCGGTGACCTGCTGTCCTTCCTCTGAGTGCCACTAGGTCTCCCCCTCCAGGGGACATAGTCAAATGTGAGGCACCAGAGTACATGAGAAAGTCATATCCCACTCTCCACTCAAGTGTGGAGACTGTCCTGTCCATTGGCTAGATCTGGGTAGGGGTTTAAATTTTACCGCCTGTATTGTCCTTGGCTAGGGCCTTAGTTTGAGCGGGACCCCTTGGCCCAAATCTGCCTATCATAATGTTCTACTTGTAGGTTTCTAGGACCCACTGGATCCTTCTACATTGCTATTCTCACATGGTTCTCTTATCTAGAGTCCCAATAGGATGTCCTCCCCTCTGTCCCAGTTTCCTGGTAAGTGAAGGCTTTCGTGGGACATGCCCCTTGGGCTAGTATGCAGATATAAGTGAGTATATACCATTTGAGTCTTTCTGCTTCTGGGTTAACTCACTCATTATGATCATTTCTAGCTCAATCCATTTATCCACAAATTTCGGGAACTCCTTGTTTTTAATAGCTGAGTAGTATTCCATAGTGTATATGGCTAAGATCAAAAACTCAAGTGACACCACATGCTGGAGAGGATGTGGGGAGAGAGGAACACTCCTTCATTGCTGGTGGGAATGCAAACTAGTACAACCACTTTGGAAATCTATCTGGTGCTATCTCATTTTTTAAATTTAAATTTATTTACTTTACATGCTGATTGTAGCTCCCTCCCTTGTCTTTTCCCCACCTCACCCTCTGTCCGTCCCTCTTATCCCATCTCCTAACAAGCCTATCAGGTCTCATCTGGACTGCCTGAGTTTGAGACTTATGAACTATTTACACAAGAAAATTCAATCAAATGTTTTAATAATGATTAGGTTATCACCAAGAAAATAAAAATGTCAAACCAGAAGCACCACAGAACTGCATGCTGACTACAGTCTAAGACATACCTCTTGTCCTCTGGACTCTCCTGGCCTTTGTCCCTTGTGAACTGAAGGAAGTTACCAAATAGTTTTCATAGTGCACCATGTAGCCCCACTGCCTGCCTAGGTGAGGACAGGTTTGTCTTGTGGAGCCTATGGACTATCCTCAAATTCCATTCAGTTGTATTTCTCCTACAACTTGTTTCTTTTAATGCATATTCATAGAATTTAAAACAATGGCCAAAATTAACATCCATAAAGCAAGCCTGATTAAGACAGTACCTCCAAACTCTAGCGCTGCCTCACAAAGAATAAACCTTTTTATTGCTGCTGCTGTTGGTGTGGGTCTCCTCCCTCTTCCCTTCTCCTCCTCCTCCTCCTCCTCCTCCTCCTCCTCCTCCTCCTCCTTCTTCCGAGACAGGGTTTTTTACTGTAGCTCTGGCTGTCCTGAAACGTCCTCTGTAGACCAGGCTGGCCTTGAACTCAGAGATTCATCTCCTTCTGCCTCCCAAGTGCTGGGATTAAAGATGTGTGCCACAATGCCTGGCTGCTGTTGGTATGTTTTTTAATGTAGCCATTTAAGAAAAAGTGAAACTTATAGAACAAAAATAGCCCCAAACTCTTTTTTCTCACTTTCTTCTATGATTTCCACTTCCAGACCTTTATAACAGTGTCCTTTCAAACTAGGAAACATGTGGAGAAAGGCTTTTATGATTAAGGGAGCAGTCTTCTATCTGTGTTCAATGCTGTCTACAACTTGGATACCAAATGCCATTGGTGACTGTCTTGGCATGCACTTAGTCATGGCTTGGATCACTGTCATCAGAAGCAGTGTGTTGGGGGCACTTATTTATAAATAAGCAAGAGCAGAATCAATATGAGTGAAGTTTTTCATCCCTTGGTGTATATATTATCTACCTTCATATGCAAACATACTTGCCTGTCTGCAGGACCCCAGGAGTACAGTATTTACTCATCTCTGTGCGTCCCCTATCACATAACCAAGAAATCAAATGACAACTGAAAATTTAATACATACCATTATTTGCTACTGGCCTAAAGACCAAAGTACAAGATACAGATTGCCAATCAACTTGCTAATACTATTATTGTCATTACTGATTAGATAGATTGAAATAAATATAATCCCTTAAAATTAAAGCAGTAAAAAACTACCAGACAATAAGTATTATAAATAAATAGAAAATTCAGCATGTCAACATACTTTATCACTTTATCATCTGACCTACCCTGCTCCACTTACAGAGTGTCATCTTCTAATGACACTCAAAGAGACTAATGTCACAATCAAGTGAGATGATTCCAGGATCATCTGAAGACAGAACACTGACTGTCTGCAATGCTCTAAATGAGAGTCAAGGGAAACACCCATCAGTGTCTTGTATGGATCCAAATGCACCTTGGCTTGGTATAGTTATTTCCTTTATATAATTATTCTTTTTAAATGTTGCATATTATAGGATATTTATAAAGTGAGGCATTAATGTATTATGTCAATATTTTCTTGCATAACCATGGAATTGCTGTTAGATAACAGAAACAAAGAAGGCTATTTCTATTTCCCACCGCTTATATTAATGGATACAATAAGGAATTTTATGTCTACACAAGATGTACATTTGTGAATTATTATTATCTTAAGACAGAATAACTTTTCTAAACCAACAAACTACTGTGTGAATAGAAATAGTGATAAAAACCACCTGTGGGTTTGCAAACTCTTTATGCTTGGGCATCCTCGGGCAGCATCCTAGCACATGGTAAATGAGAGCATCTCTTCTTCTTACCTAGGATCTAGTCTTCAAGTATTCCGCTAGTGCTTTCAGCTGCTGGAACCAGGCTAATTTTTAAGCTTAGATCTTAATAGGACCATGTGGTGCATTCTGCCTATCGGGATCTGCCCCACAAATTTGTATAAAACTTGAAATTCTAAACTTCTACACAGAAAAACAAATGAACCAACAAATGAAGGAGTTTGTGGAAAGAGGGCTGGTGTGCTAGTGAGTTTTATGTTGTTGTGACAGAGAACGTAAAGAGCAGCTTGAGGGAGGAATAATTATCCACTTTGGGAGGATTTTGGTCCACCATGGTCAGGAAGGCACAGAGAAGCTCATGGGTTCACTGTGGATTTTGAGAGAGAAGCAGCTACCACAAATGTCAGCTCAGTGACTACAAAGCAGAGAAAACAATGAGTGCCTAATAACAAAATCTTACTTGAAGGGAAGAAAAGCTAATAAGAAACTGAAGCCAAGCAGTTCTTCGGAGTTTGGGGAAGGATAGCGTATCTATTCTGTAACTGTTTCTCACTGACTTTGCTGCCTTTTTCTGTAAGTGGAATAATGACCCCCAGGGGTATTTCTAGGTTGGTGTGAACATCACCTTGTTTGGAAAACAAGGGGATTTGTAGATCTAATTACATTAAGGATCTTGAGATGAAATCATTCTTGATTACCTCACTAGGCCACGTGTCAAAGGTCCTTGTAGGAGACAAGAGAGAAGATGACACACACAGAGAAGAGCGATGATATGCTCACCCAGGGGAAGACTGGGAAGAAAAAATGCCCACAAGTAACAGGAAGAAGAGAGAGGCAAGGAAGCTACACCCACCACCCCCAGCCTCCAGGGGACATGTGGCCCTGGCCACACACTGATTTTTGTACTTGTATCTTGGGAACTGTGATACAGTGTATTTTTTGCTGTTTTGAGATACCAACATTGTGGTGAGTTGCTGGCAGCTGCAAACAATGTTTGCAAAAAAAAAAAAAATTTCCAGAGGAAAATGTCCACTGCGGGTCATTGTCCTCAGTAGCGGAAGTGTATTGGAACAATTCAGTCTACTAAAAGTGACAGTGTGACCTTCCCCAAGAGCCACTCTCTTAGGCAAACAGGAAAGAAGTCAATGTAATTCTTAGACTAGAAGAACAAACGTCATGCAAATAGACACAGGGTCTGGAAGGCCTGGCCAAGCCGCTGCCAGAGGCATCTGAGGAAACTGGAGTCCTCTCATTCCCTACAGAAGCTAGAAGCCTCCGAAGTTACAGATAGAACACCTTTACCTGCAAAACTCTTCAGTGTAGACACTAATGCGCCCTGGGGAAGAGCTGTAAGGCTGACGAATGCCTGAAACAGGCATCAAAATAAAGCTCTGAGACTCTGAGGTAACCATAGACAACTGTCTCAGAAAACTCAGAGAGCACAAAGGGAACCCCATGGTTAGGAGTTCCCACCGTTGACCAAATCCTGCCTTTACTCTCAGCATTCAGGAGGCAGAGGTAGGCAGATGTCTATGAGTTTGAGGACAGCATGGTCTACGAGAAAGTTCCAGGATGGCCAGGGAAACTTCTTGAAAAATAAAGAAAACAAATAAAACAAACAAATAAAACAAACAAACAAACAAACCCCAAAGAAACAACAGAAAACCAAACACTCACAAAGGGTTAAAAACAGTGCAAATGATGATTAGAGCCAAGTAGATTTGTTATATTTCCTATTTGTATGGGGGAGCGTGGAATATCCCAAATGCATTCCATGTGAATGTTTTATCAAAGTGTTCTGTGGCTTAGGATCCTGAAGGCCCTCAGCATCATTTCTTCATTCCGCTGCAGAGCTGTCAATCACTTGCGTCTCCTCAGTCTCCCTTATAAGCAAATGACAATGCCTAAGAGAACTTGCCCCATTTCCTTCTATGATGATTTATCTTTAGTGAAGCTCAAATATTCCTGAAATTGAAGAGGGTTGCTCTGTAACAAATCTGACGAGCCTAAGCCATTACATTGTCCCAGCTTTGACCAATTTAGCCTGTTAGGAGTTCCCAGCCTTGACCAAATCATGAACAGAAAATTCACCCTTTCTTTCTTGCATATTCATCTGGATATTCTCGATTTACAACATTGATTTCATCATTTGTCATGTATTTTAATCATTTGTTAAGCATATTGAGAAAGAAAACAGCTTTTAAAGTGTATTGGGAGAGGGGTTGGTTAAACCTGTTGTCACTACCTCATTGTTGGGGACTGGACCAGGTAGAGTTCTAAAGGCCACAGCTGATCTTGAATAAAGTGGCCACCTCAACTTCAATGCAAGTAGAAACTAATGTGAATTTTGCCCTAAGAGGGTGATGAGGGGACAGCAGTCAGAAAAGCTATCTCGTGTATCAGAGCAGGAGGCTCTTGAGCACGGAGGAGATGGGAAAATGGAGCAGTTAGACCAATATTCACTTGGCGCTTGCTGCCTGTGTAGGCCAGTTCAACCTAAAGAACAGCATCAGTACAAAAGAAGAACATGCTCACGTGGTATTCTACACCAGCTGTGTCTGAACCTCGACTGGAAAGAAATAGTGCTATCTTTGCTTTTTTTTAATGATTTCATACTGGAGGTCAATGAATTTGATCATACTCCCCGACCTTTCCCCTTCTACCTGCTATGTCAAAGGTGGGTGAGATAATCCGAATCAGCTGAGTTTTAAATAGGAAATAACTGATGTCTGGTTCAGGAACTAATAAAACTGAATTCATTCTAATTCTGTGTAGATTAACAATTCCTATATGACCCAGTTAATGGCGTAGAATTCTCAGAACCACTTACTCTTCATACGAAGCCAATAGGCGTCTATTATTTTCACAAGACTAACTTGCAAACGTCCCTCATTTTTTCCAGTGACCCATTTTGAACGCCCAATTAACAGACAATGATTCTTAGCAGCTGATTTTTAAAATAAAGAACAAAATCTCTCAAACCTCCAGGAAAAAAAAAAAAAACGGGTGCTTTGTAAAACAATTAGATTCTTTTAACTGTTACTATTGTTATCTTTACCACTGTACCAAACATGATGCTCCAGGTGCTTTGGAACTGTGGTCACCTTTGACATTTCAGAAAAGTAAATAAATAAATAAATAAGCATCTCATCTACCCAGTCTAGTTCCTGTAAGGTGCCCCTGGAAACACTGAACATGCTAATCCAAATAAGGGTGATACTAAGAACAGATGGTGAGGCCAAAAATTCATAGATCCTGCTGGGAAAAGGGAGGCAGTCGAGTAAAATGATATAAGATACACAGCAGAGAGAGGCTGTAGCTGGTAGGCAAAGGAGCCCTGACCCATTCGTGTTCAAAGCTGCTGGGCAGACAGCAGCTACTAACTCAAAGCCAGTGTTAAATCAGATTTGCTTTTATGTCTTGAATTGTAGTCTAAACTAGAGAAAGAAGCATAGCTCTATTCCAGGTTGTGGAGTGGGTAGTATTTTGTGCTACGGAAATGACCTCAGAAGAAGAAAACTCATGGAAAGAAAGATCATGGAGAATTTGATAGTAATCCATGGCAAGAGTCCCCCAAAGATCTTTCCAGTTTAAATATATTCTTTAAAAAATGTGTGTATGTTTAATATGGGGGTATGTGTATATGAATGCAGATGACCGGGGAGGCCAGAGAGTGACACCATTTTCTCTGGAGTTAGAGTTACAGGAAGTCATGAGCTGCTGGATGTGGGTGCTGGGACCCAAGTTCCTGCCTTCTGTAAGAGTAGGATGGTCTTATAACTACTGAGTCACCTCTCCAGCCCCCTTCACTAGGTTTTGCATTCTAGGAGTCCCAAGGCCTAGTCTTTGAGTTGCTATGAGTTACAGAAAAATCTCAACTGTCAATATACTTGGGAGAAGAAGACTTTATAGTTCTAATTAAAACACTAGTAGAAGTAGAGGCTCTCTGATAAGTCATATACGCCATGTAGTATTCCAACATTAGCTGAAACACTTAATAAGCATCCTCAAGTGTCTACTATGTCAAGGCCCTAGTGCATAGCTATATAACTGTAAGCAAGATTGTCTTCACAAAATATCAAATTACCTTCTAAATACTTACTTTTTATTTTATCAGTCTATCATCTACCTATCTATCTATCTGTCTATCTATGTGTCTATCTATTGGTTTTTCAAACCAGGGTTTCTGTGTAGCTCTGGGTTCTGGCTGTCCTGAAACTTGCTCTGTAGAACAGGCTGGTCTCAAATTCAGAGATTCATCTGCCTCTGCCTTCTGAGTGCTGGGATTAAAGGTGTGTGCTACCAAGCCTGACTCTTAATATTTACTCTTGTACCCATGGATTAATGCAGCTCTTGTGCCTCATCAGAAGATTATTCTTGCAGTGTATGATGATTAATACAGAGACACAACTGGTCAAAGTGCAGAGTTTACAAGACTGTGGAGCAACAAAGTCATAAAGGAGACACCTAAATCACAACTTTTTTCTCTTGAGGCTCAGGCAACATCATAGAAAAGGGTGTTGGAAGTCTATAAGAGGTCGGGGATGACTGCTGTAAAATAGTGTCTTCTGGATATAACAGGACCATTGCGTTCCTGGAGTCACAGCAGACATAGTTGCCTGCACAAGTTCTGTACAGGATCAAGCCAGACGACACTTTAGAATGGATAGGGGAGGCGTCCATGTGGCTCCATCTCTAGCTGAAAGCTATGGCCATTTGATGGCTGTTGGAGGAGGGAGAGTTAGTTTTCCTCAAGATTAGGTCCCATAGTAGATTTTCTGTGCTCCTGGGATGGTCCTACACACATGGACATATATGAAGAGCACTAATTGAACTCAGCTATGTGAAATAAAAAACAGAGAGGGCATGAAATAGGCAGGGGGTCCTAGAGAGGTTGGGAGGTAGTATGGAATGCATATCATCCGACTACATTGTCAACATGTATGAAATTACAAAAGAGTCAAGACAAAAAGAGCTACGGTCTTCATCATTGCAGAGCTTGCACAGCTGGACGGGGAGTCAGAAAAGAACATTACCAGTTTGTTTGCCTGATACAGTGAAGATAAGAAAGCTGACTTGGAACCATGTTCCTGGGTTTGTCTCTTGGCTCCGTCACTTCCTAGGGCAAGTAACTTCCCATCTTTGGACCTCTGCTTCCTCTGCTGTGAGGAGGGATAGCGAGAGTACTGTACAGACTGGTGCAAAGGATGCATCGGTGCAGAAAGAGTACTCAGGGTAGGGTGTGGCACGTAGAGGGCGTATACGTGCTAGTCCAATGGAGGATAAACAGGCTCTGTGGAGGTACACAGGAGATACAGAACCTTTGCTATGTGGGAAGTAGAGAGCATCCTCCCAGAAAATGACATCTCAATCAGGAGGTCTTGTGTGTGTTGGGGGGGGGGACGGGGAGGGCTGAGACACCAGGGCTTGGAGAAAGGGGGAGGTGGCATACATAGCCTGGGGCAAGCATAGAACTGGCACACCTCCCATTCAAATAACTTAATGTTCTCATGTTACTGGATTCATTTGGCAAAAAAAAAAAAAAAAATAGGTTCATAAGTTTGCTGCCTTCACCAGATGACAGATGGTCACTTCTGCAACACCTCCTCTGTGAAACTGTCCCTTAGAGCTTTGCTCTGCAGCAATCCCGGCCATGTTGCCACTGCCCTTGATGATGCTCACATGACATTGCAATCGTATTTTTCTGTCCCTGCTGTCATCCCCAGGATGGTCAGAAATGTCTCTAATGCATATACACTTGTGCCCTCAACATCAAAAGCAAGGCCTGATTTATAATGTATTCTCATAAAAATCACCCTGAATAAACAATCCAGCATTCTTGTGCAAAACAGAGCTTCGCTCTGAAATCCTACGACTGATCTGTAGCCTCTGACCAGAATGATATCAATCTGTCTAGTTCCAGAGGCTCCATCCTTTTCAGAGAGAACATTTAATCTCTTGCAGGTATAAATGTATGGGCATGGTGTTCCTGCATAATTAAGCAATTAGCATTTTATTGCAGTGAGGTAAGCATTACAGAAGTGAAAACAATTTAAGGTGATACATTTGACTTCAACAAGTCTTGAATTGTTGGGAAACTTGTCATTCATGAGAAATATTTTTTCAGTATTTGGCAGCAATGCAGAAGAAAACCTCCCACTGAAGTCTCTTGTTACCTTGGACCTAACCCTTAGAAACCTTACCTTGGTGTTCCTTAGACTGTCTCAGTTAACTCCCACTCATGAAATTTTCCAGGAGCCAGTTGGGGGATCCCATGACCAACATATTCATGGATATTCTTTTGGCTCTTTCTCTCTTCCTGAAGCTGGATTTGGGATTTCAAAACTGGGGAGCACTGTAAGACATGGGACATTTCTTCTCACTGAGACAGTGCCGTGCCTTTGCTCAGCTTTCTAAGAAAGCATTCACTGTTCAAGAACATCCCCCTTTGTATAACTTCAAAGCCCATTTTCATATTACAAATACCAGATCTTGCAAGAAGGGATGAAGATTATATTTGACTAGATAACACATTTACACTGCTATGAGGAGGGAAAAGACCCTTTAAGTTAATGTCATTGGTGGAGTCAGGAAAGTGGCTGTCACTGCCCACATGAAAGGTGTCTCAAGACTGCCAGGGAAGGAAGATGTAAGCCTGATTCCTTTATTTACTCATGATGTAATCAGTGCCCACTCTGGCCAGATGATGATACAGCACACAAAAGAGAGACAAGAGATCTATTCTCAGGGGTTTATATTATATTGATGAGAGAAAGACAATAAGCACAGATGGGAGATAAGCCAACAAAATAATTCCAGCTTGTGACAACTGTTCTTAAAGCACAAAATTCAGAAACGCCGTAGAGTGGTAAGTCCACAGCCAGAGAGCTGTGAAGCTAGGGTGGTCCTGGAAAACATGTCTACAGAGGTGACATTTCTTCTAGGTGGAATGTTGAGATGGATCCGGCCATCTGAAGATGTGAGTGTGAAGAGATCATTGCAGGCAACAGATGGTGACAGATAGAGACAGCCACACTGTTTGCTCACTCCTGCTATGGTACAGGAACCACAACATAACTGATTTCCAAGTGACAATACAAACTCTTGTGATGCTCTGCATGCTATCCTCTGCCAGTGTTCTCTCCTTTCCCCAGGGAGTTAGGGTCCCCAGCAGGAGGAGCTGCCCTGGGGAAGGAGGCAGAAGAGAAGGCTTCTGGAACTGCCGCAGGCAGAATAAACTACAGGACATAGGGGAAGGGAGTGGGGGGGGAAGAGGGAAGGAGGAAGGAATGGGAGGATACAAGGGATGGGCTAACAATTGAGATGTAATATGAATAAATTAATTTAAAAAAAAGAATAAACTGCAGGAAAGATTATTTGAGCTGCCGCTGTGATTGAGACAATAATAACACAATCGCTACATCACTGAACTGATCCCATCAAACGCATTGACCCATGAAATAGGTCCTACCACGCTCTCTTTTTATAGATGAGGGAATTGAAACATTAGTGTAATACAATAAAAACTCGAGAGGATGCAGGAAGAAAAGGAACTGTTAGCACGGAGGAAAGAGTGTAACCAGTATGAAAGTCGGCATAGTGTTTGCTCAGAAAGTCAAAACTAGGGCCTATTTGTAGCTCTGTTCTAGAACATTTGTGCCACATTTGCAAAAACCTGTGTTGGAGTAATTTATGTCACTTCCGGGTGTATATCCTGAAGTAATGAGTCAGCATATTATGGATACACCTTTATAACCATGTTGACTATATTATTATTCACAGTAACTAAGCTAAATCAGACTAGGTGTTCATCAACATCCAAACGGATAAGAAAAATATAATATAGATGTACATGGAGCTTAATTCTCCAACGAGGAGGAATAAAATCATATCATGTACAGTAAAATGAATAAAACCGGAGACCATCATGTTAAGCAAAATAAACCAGGCTCAGGAAGATAAATACTGCATGCTTTCTCTCAAATGAGGAATTTAGTTTTTATTTAAGGACAGGAAAGTATAATGGAGGATTATTTTTAGCAATGTGGAATAAGAATATAGAGAAGAAATAAAGGAATAGAGAGTGTGAATGTGATAATAAGAAAACCACATTGAAAGGATGTCAGTATCATATTCTTATAACTTCAAGGTCCAAGTTGCCCCTAAAGACATACTGTTTAAAAGCCAGGTCAAATGAACATGGTTAACATGCAAAGCAATACCAGCACTGAGACCATCTTCCTGAACTCCACATTGGGACCCTGTAACAACATGTGGCTTATGGTTGCTATAGCAACAAGGCCTCTCTAAGACCTTAGCTCACCCTTTGAAACAGTTACTCTCCTGCTTGCTCAAAGCAGCCTAATTGAAGTAATGTTTGGTGAACACTTACATGAGATGAGATTGAGTAGCTAAACGGGGCATAAACTTCAGAAGGGCGTCTGTGGCCTCTCGGTGACGCACTGGACGGTCCAGTCTCAAAGCCCTGGTAGGACAATGCTATGAAGTGCTTGTCCTGTTTACTTAGTACACAGTAAGCGTCATCTACTTGCACAGTCTTACACCTTTCGTGTGGGTGCAGAAGGACAGTTTCTTCCTGGACTTCACTATTGTCTATTATCTGAGACCTCCTCGACGGGAGAGTGACACACAGAACAAGTGACCTACGCAGACTGAGTTGAAAGAACCAAACACTAAGAAACACAGAATGAAGATGGACACAAGCTTTTCTGTAGGAACTGGCTGCCAGGATGAGCCAGGAGTAGGATGCTATCATATCAAATAGTTTGACGAGGGAAATATTGAATTAATCACTCGCTTTATCCTTTGTTGATAGAAGTCTCATAGCCAATAAATAACTGGTTTATTGGCATTTGGGGCACAGCACCAAGCCTCACAAGTTTTAGTTGCTATAATAAATGGTTTAAAAACCTGGGCTTTGAGTTCTGTTAGTGACCAGTAAATCTGTCAACTTAATGAAAAACAAAAATCACATAATTGCCTAATATCCTATAAGGAAAGCAATGTAGTCCCCTGATTTAATTAGGTAGCTTTGACTTTGCATCGAACTGGCTCCATTTGCCCTTGTTACTTGTGGGTAACCCACTTGCCAGTGTGGGTAGAGAGGTGGCAGGCAGAGATCTGGGTACCAAGAGAGAGGCTGACCACATGGCAATTAGTGGGAATCTGGGGGAGGCTTCAAAGTTATATTTGTGGTTAAAGTCTTGTGTCTGGGCTTTCATGGGCCATCTCAATGCCTGGATGAACCAAGGCAAATATTATCATATCTTCCCCCCCCCACATCCCCCGAAATCACAGCAGATACAAAGTGACCTCATTCGCCCATCACCATGGATGCTGAGGAATAGTCTGAGTATTGAAACACATTATATAACAAATTTGAATGCTATCGTAAATATTTCCTGGTTATCTCCCTTGCCAACAGAATAATTCTCATTTAGAAACACATGTGTTGGCAGGCCAGGTCCTGTGCTATCCTAGAACATGCTGTTAGAAAGTAGGAGACAGTAATTTCAAGTGCTGATGAGGGTATGAGTGCCCACTCTACTTAGCTATCATAAATGCTAACACACCAGAGTACCTGGCCCAGGCCTGGACAGCTTTCTAGGATGTAGGTCAAAGGAAAGAACTTTGAGTTACCTAGGTGCTCCTTGCTTCACCCTCCTCCTCTTCTTCTAACTTTTATAGTAATGGGACTAGCGAGGAGCCAGGTGTGGCGGTGCATGCCTCTAATCCCAGCACTTAAGAGGCGGAGGCAGGAAGATCAGAAGTTCAAGGCAATCCTTGGCTACAGAGTGAGTTTGAGGATAGTGTGGGCCATGTGAGACCCCCGTCTTAAAAAGAAAAAAAAAAAAAAAAAAGAAAATCAAGTTAATTAATTAATTTACAGTAGTAGGATGGTATGTGATTTGTTCTGTCCACGAAATGTGGCCTGCCGATCTTCATAAGGTCATGTCAAGCGTGTCATTTCTCTGCAGAGATCAAGAACGTTAAATGCAGCACTCACCATTCATTATTTGTTAAGTGTTTCATATAAATCATCTCATTCAATCCCCCCAAAAGCCTCTGTGAGTAGAGGACTGTGGAAACAGCAACGGAGAGACTTTCCGGACTGTGTCCAAAATCACATGGCTGCTTGGCAGACCCGAGCCTGGAACCTGAGCTCAGGTTTCTTGTATTTCAAAGTTAACGTTCTTAACTCCAGACTGAACTGCTCTGAGTTTACAGCCTACTGACTGCTACGCCCGTGAAGTGCTGTAAAACAGAATGGCAAGTAGCTATGGGGCCCCTGGCTGTCTCTCAGTGTCGGGAGATGGATCTTTGAAACAAGACCTTGTGACTTCCAGAGGGACTCAGCTGTAGTCACGGGTCATCTTAACAAAAAGCTTGGCTTTCATCCTTCCCGTGGGACTAATGGAAGAACGAGCGCCTTCCACGCCCATCCTTGCTTGCCTAGGGCCCTCAGGGTTCCTGGAGGAAATGCTATATGACTGGGGCTCGAGAAGGTTCCTAATCCCACAGCTCAGAGATTCACTCGTGTCCAGGGTCCACAGCATCTGTCTTTCCAACAGGCTCTTTCAACCTCCGGGGAGAATGCTCATGTTTGGTGGCTACCTGACTGTACTTTAGAGCATGTGGCCCGCCCTTTCTGGCAGATCACCATTTCCATGTGTTTGCTCTTTCTTAAAACATCATATGCGACCAGGCAGGAGCCCTTTGGTCTTTGAAGGTATGCTTACTTCTT
Source organism: Acomys percivali (assembly GCA_907169655.1). Taxonomy (NCBI): domain Eukaryota; kingdom Metazoa; phylum Chordata; class Mammalia; order Rodentia; family Muridae; genus Acomys; species Acomys percivali. Next base: position 107,064,918 of record OU015749.1, on the reverse strand, counting down.
GTCCTTCAGAAGGAGAGCATCTACCACCACTCTCTCTGGTCCTCCACGGCAGCATTCGGTACAAGTTCTTCCTAGATGCACCGTCCGGGAATTAAGCACTTTGCCTCTCTTGTTACTCTCCAGTGTTTGGGAGTCTGGTGCCAGGAGGAGTGGGCTGATGCAGAAGGATGTCCGTGTGGATAGACTAAATCTTGACTGAGACTCAGCCTTTTAGAAGGTGACGGCTCCTCTGCTTCTTGAAGGGAACTCACTCCTCGTAGGTCTGTTTTTATATTCTTTGAGCACAGCCGTGTGTTGTTAGAAAAGGGATGCTCTCTCTCTGCAACTGGGAAACACGGAAAACAAGAGAGCTTGCAGGCATGCCCGGTGCCTAGAAACCGCTGTCTTTTAGAAGAAGTCTTTCTGTGTTTGAAACAGTTAATTGAATACCGTTTACATTCATAACACCACAAGAGATCATGAGATCCCTGTGTGCAGTTGTGACAGCTGGAAAGTATTTGTCAGCCATCTTCATGCATGAGACCTGTGGGCTCTTGCTGGCTCTGCTCTATCCCTATAAGCCTATAAAATACATTTTCTTCTGCTGACACTGCAACGTGAACTCTCCATAGCCGCGTATTCCCACACCACCTGTTAATAATGCCAAGAGTGATGCGTTTCCCTCCCTGCACACTGTGCCAAAATGTTTACACAATTCAGCTGATTCCAGAGTTTAAAGACCCAGACATAAATCTTAAGCTACCCGTGTCCTTCCCAACTACTCCGGCAGTTTGTTGTGACATTGTGTGTGTGTGTGTGTGTGTGTGTGTGTGTGTGTGTGTGTGTGCGTGCGCGTGTGTGCAGATTGTTTTTCCTCCAGCCAGTTTTTAATAAAGAGGGGGTGTTCCTTTGGAGCAATTCTGCTCATTGTTTGAGGGTTACCAAAAGTGAACTGTTTTGCAGAGTGCGGCCAGGTACTAGAGTACGCTTTCCATGGGACATTGGCTTTATGGCTAACGTTCTTAGAATAAGAATGAAAGCAGCCAAGCTGAAAGATTCACTGTTAACATGAGTGTCTCAAGATTATAACTCCTGTCTGAGTACATGGCATGAGTCAGAGTGCATTTCATACTTTATTGATTACGTAGTTTTAGTTTATATTTATTATAGTGTCACTTAATTCTCAGGGGAATGCTGTACCTCCCACAGCAAAACCTGTGTTTTACTACTGACAATCCCAAGACATGCTAAGAATCTGTCTGGCCAAGATCACAAAGCCAATGGGCAAAGGAGGTGGAATTTATACTCCAATGCGTCGCATGTAAAGCCAAGACTCCGTCAGTGACATAGTCACTTCCTTTTGGCTTTGTGGTATTAAGGACTGGGTCTAGTGAATGGTGGGCAAAGCACCCATCGCTTAGTTACTTCTCACTAAAATGCCCATTTTGACCTTTACCATCAGACCCTTTAGTCCTGGCCTCCCGTACACCTGGAGTTATAGGCCTCAATGACTAAACCTGGATCATGATTTTTTTTTTTTTTTTTATCATGATTTTGCTGAACAGTTGTCTCGGGAAGCCACATGAGGAGATGCAGATAATGAACTATTGATAAGGGTGTCTACATGAGACCATTCCTTGGTAAGGTCATCTTTGGAACTTACGCAGTCACAGTGCCTATCAGCGTACTAAGAGGCCAGGAAGTCCTGCAGTAAAGTGACCTACTTACTAAACTGCTTAACTACACAACCCAGAAGTCTACAAACCCAGTTGAAAGCGACGCCCTTTTTGTGCCAGGCAACCACTAACACCCACACGTGCAAAGGCTGGAACACAATGTGGGAGACACTGTGCTCACGGAGGCTGCTTCCCAGCCAGGCTGACTGCCCTCAATGCCAGTTCCTCCTCCTCTAGTCTGCACTGAGTTTCCAAATGCTCTGCAAAGATGAAAAAAACAAAACAAAAACAAAAACAAAAAAAACCAAAGCTCTCTTATCTCCCTCCACCCCAAGCCATTCTGGATTTATTCATGCCAGAAATTACTTAATCTGTCTCCCCTTCCCTAGGGGGGGAGGGGGAGGGGGAAGGAGGGGGGAGGGGGAGGGGGGAGGAGGGGGGGAGCGGTCATCTCTCCCCTTTCTACACATGCTGAAACTAAGTAAGGCAGAGATTAAGCGAAGCTCAACCTGTTTATTCAGATTCCCAGAGAGGCAAACATTCTATTTTCATCTGAAAGCCCCTACTCAGGCCAGCATAACCCTCTGCTTGAACAAATATTTTCATGAGACCCCCCACATAGCAACAAAGCCCAATGACCTGGGCACTTCCTCCAGAGAGCATCTGATATCACGTAGATGCACTACGCTTCTAAGATGCTGTAATCCTGGGCAGAAGATCCAAAGGAAAGAGAACTAATCATTCCAAAAATTGTGAGTAAAAATATTTCCCCGAAAGGCTATTGTTCACCAAATACCAAGCAAAACAAAAACTGTCTTGCTTATGATCTAAGTATTTGACAATTTCTTAACATTCTACCGGCATTCAGTTTTCTCCCAGATGCCTAGGTTGTGGTGACACAGCCAGGGGGTTGCTGATCAATTTCTTCCTTTCAGTTAGGCTCATTCAGATCAGCTTTATGCGTCTGGGTGTTTTATACTACATAGGTAGTGTTTCTTAGTTAGCTTCAGGTCAGGTACTTTTAGATATAATTGTTATCTTCTGAATGCCAAGTGCAATGGCAACCACACACACACACACACACACACACACAAACACACATACACACACACAGAGAGAGAGAAAGAGAGAAAGAGAGAGAGAGAGAGAGAGAGAGAGAGAGAGAGAGAGAGAGAGACTCCTTTAAAAAGAACTTCATAGTTAAAATTCACTAAAAGATGTATACTTCTGTCCCAATCCTTTTCACTGTTAGCTACTAAATGCACACAAGTTCTCTTCCAAGGGATCCTGAAACAAGGTTTGAAGTGAGACTTGAAGAACCACAGTTTCACAATTTGGAACGTAGGAAATTAACAAAGCCTGTGAACCTCTTGACATGAGCAATTTAAATCCATGAAGGGAGAAGTGAGCTGGCAAAGGAGGATATCAACAACTGACCCAGAGTCCCAAGAGAGAATGTAAAAACTGAGCATCCAAGAACAGACAAAGGCCTCAGAGACAAGGCTGCCCTTGTGGACTGGATTTCATCCAAGTGAACACCAAGTCAGTAAGAAAAATTAGACTCTCAGAGGACCTGAATCTCTGTGTACTGTTTCTGCCAATAGCCCTGGCTCAGCCATCACTTTGGGGTGTGGCCACCAATGTTAGAGCTGAAGCCAAGAATAGCTGCATCTGTTATGTTTCTGGTCACTCTGCCTTTTCCACTTCAGAGTGGGCAAATGTTATTTAATTTTGTAATCTCTTAAAGCTCAGCTGGGCCAGAGTGTTTATAAAGGACCAAATACAGGGAGGCCCATACAGGAGTATTGCTGTGAGTTCAAGGTCAGCCTGGGCTACATCATGAGTTCTAGGTCAGCCTGGACTACTGACTCAAAAAACACAATGCAATGCAACAGAGTGATAACGGTGTAGAAAAAATATAGGTTTCTTAAATTAGAACTAAATTAAATATTGTCTATAAGACGGACTAGTAAAAAGTGATACAAGCCACATAGTACATGGATGGTACCACCACATGCTATGATAATCACCATGGTCACCTCACCAGCAGGGTTATAATGAGACTAGCATAATGATGGGGCTGTGCCATGATGCCGTACGCATTTGGCTGAGAAGGCAGACCATCCTTGTAATTAAGGGCACTGTGGAGTTTGCTTTCATTGGACAAAACTGCATTTGTTCTCTGTGGAGAGAGCAGCATCTGTGAATACATTTTTTATTTTTTTTATGTGTATTTGGCTGGCTTTTTGATGCACAGCTTACTGAAGTCTGCTATCATAGCATCTCAGAGCCAAGAAGATTCCCCAAGGGCCATGGAGGCTGCATGTCCGTGCTGTACACAAACAGGGTCAGGATGGTCACATCTGGCCACTGCAGCTCATTTGTACAGCTGTGGTACAGAAACATCAGCTTTGCTGTGCTTGCTGGGCTCCACATTCCACAGAGCCCTGACCTAAGAGAGATGTGAGAACCCCCGTGCACAACACCAGGTCCTACACATCCAGGCTGTTCACGGGTGACCAGATGACCATGTGTTGTGATTGTGGAGGAACCACAGTCAGCTGTGACCCTAGAATATTCCTATCTGATGGCGCTGTGCCTGGGTTTCCAACCAGTGGAGTTACCCTGCTGGGTACCGGGTGTGGTTTCTCAACCTTTCTTGCTCTTTTTGCACAAAGAACCCTTTTATACATCAAAACATTTTACAGATCTCCCACATAACGGTTTTATTTTTAGTCTCTAATGACTGTAAGAAGATGCAAAAAAAAAATCTATCAGAAATCTTAGTGGTGCTCATATATGGATTCATATCTAATAAATTCATTGCCTCCATATGCTTGAAGGACAGTCACCTATATATTTGAGGACTGTGTTACATCTAGTGATGAACAGGGATTCAGGTATTCCCTAGGGCTACAATCTTTTCCCCTATTCTCATATCTCACACACTTTTACCAAGAGCCATGTCTCACTGACTGGGGCCACTAGGTTTAATGTTGTCAACACTTTATACATTGACATACAGTAGAATTTTGTTTCAAAGGTGCAAAATAAATTTGCAAAGACAGAAAAAGTTTGGGGGAAGTTGCATTAAGGTAAAACCATTCTCCTAGTGAGCGTAGGCACACAAAATTTCAGTGAAATACTGTCAAAGCATATTTAGTACCACGTCATGATGGCCATATATTGTGACTGAGTGGCTGGTTTTTATGCCAAGGATACAAGGATAGTTCACATATACAAATCAATAAACATAATATAACCTTCAGATATGAATTACACAATCATCTCAATAGACAGCAGCAAAGACCTTTGACAACATTTAAACCTCCTTATGAAGAAAGACTTGAGAAACTAGGAACTGAAGGGATGTATTGCAAGCCAAACACAACTGCACACAACAACCCTTCTGCTAATATGATGGCAAACAGGGAAAGAATGGAGAGCATTCCTTTTAAAATCAGAAAGAAATAATGGTGTCCAATTTCCTCATCCTGCTGGATGTGGCTCCAGGGACGGATCTGACTGGTCTTGCCAGATAATGAGGAAAACACAAACACACAGAGACATACAGACAGGGTAGCATTGGGCGGATTCAGCTCTCTGATGGAGAAACCTCAGCCACACAGAATCTCAGCATGTGTATTATATGCAAAGCCAAAATGCATATGAAAGTCCAAAATAAGTGGCCAAAGAAACCCTAAGAAGAAGTAGCAGTGATGAAGTCATCACAAGACTTGATTTCAAATTATAAAGTCATAGGAGCAAAATACAGCGTGAGGCTGGCACAAAACAGACCCACTGGGCAGTGGGACACAGATAACCCAAAGCCACACAGCTATAGCCACCTGACTTCTGACACAGGTATTAAAAACACATGGGAGAAAAAGACAGCCTCTTTAGCAAACTGTTCTTGGGAATCTGAATTTCCATGTGTAAAAGAATGAAATTTGCCTCATCTTCTTCGCCCTGAATAAAAATCAATTAAACATGATCAAAAGTCTCAAGATAAGAAGGCTTGGGTAATCAAGAACTAGAAACTAGATATCCCAGAGACCTCAAGTAAAAACCAAACACTACTGGTCTTAAAAAACAAAACAAAACAAAAAAAACAATCAATGAAATCAATGAACCGACTCCTGATGATTTTGTGTTATACCCATAGATCAGTGCCTTGTCCAGTCATCATCAGATAGGCTTTCTCTGTCAACAAATGGGAACAGGTGCATATACCTGTAGCCAAACATTTTATGGAGAGTTCTAAATGGAAATTCTCCATCAAATCCCTCCCCTTACAGCTCAGGGAATCCAAAAGAAAAGGAAGTGGGCCAGTATTATTATTATTATTATTATTATTATTATTATTATTATTATTGTTGTTGTTGTTGTTGTTGTTGTTGTTGTTGTTGTTGTTGCTGCTGCTGCTGTTGTTTATTCAAATTACATTCCATTGCTACCCCCTTGTTTGTATCTTCCCATTCCCATCCTCCCACCCCCCTTCCTGTAGACCTCTGACAGAAGGGGACCTCTTCCCCCACCATATGACCACAGCCTATCAAGTCTCATCTGAATAGCCTGCTTCCCCATCCTCTGTGTGCCCACTGGGCCTCCCCACCAAGGGGAAATGATCAAATTGGGAGCACCAGAGTTTCATGTCAGAGGCAGTCCCTGCTCCTTCCACCACTGTGGAGAATGAGCTGTCCATTGGCTAGATCTGAACAGGGGATCTAGGTTTACTTCATGCATTGTCCTTGGTTGCTGCAACAGTTTGTGCAGGTGCCACCCCCTTCCCCAGGTCCAGATCCGCCAGCCTTGATGGTCTCCTTGTGGGGCTCCTGAACCCTCTGAATCCTTCCATCCCCCATTCTTCCATACCACTCTCAGCACTCCACCCAGAGCCCAGCAATGTGTCCCAGCATCCGTCATGATCCCTCACTGGGTGGAATCTCCCAGAGGACATCTATGTTGGGCAAATATCCAATTATAAGTGAGTATATACCATGCCTGTGTTTCTGGGTCTGGGTTACCTCACTCAGGATGATCATTTCTAGTTCCATCCATTTGCCTATAAATGTCAACATTTCTTTGTTTTTAAAAGCTGAGCAGTCTTCCATTGTGTAAATGTACCAGAGCTTCTTTATCCATTCTTTGGTTGAGGGACATCTAGGTTGTTTCCAGATTCTGGATATTATGAATAAGGCTGCTATGAACATTGTTGAGCAAGTGTCCTTGTATGGTGGAGCATATTTTGGGTATATACCCAGGTAAACAACATGACTGTGCTTATGAAGAGGAACAATAAAATATATATTCATGTATATGTACACAAAGGAGTATTATTTGGCTCTAAAGAAAAGTGAAATTATGTAATTCATGGGTAAATCAATGGGGCTGGAAAAGTCTTTCTGAAAAAGGTAACTCAGTCCCAGAAGACAAACACCATATAATGAATTATTGATGCAGGACGGGCTAGTCACTGCAGGTAGTAACACCCCTCAATAGGTGGGGCTGGGTTGTATAAGGAAGATTAGGTGAGAAAGCCAGTAAACAGTGCTTCTTCAAGGTCTGCTTCTATTCTTGTCTCCTAGTTCTTGCCTTGAATTTCTTCCCTGGCTCTCCTCAATAATGGGCCGTAACATTTAAGACCAATAGCCCCTACATCTACCCCCCCAAAAAAAAACCAGTCACCAGGTTTATAAAAGATAGATAATTTTCATAATATCTTTGTATAAATTTCTCTTGAACTGTGCAATGAATTTTTAAAATTTTGCACTGTACTTTTTTTTATGTGAAATGAAATATCTTTGTTATCACGCCCCCCCAAAAAAAAATAAAAGAAGAAAGGGAGTTGTAAAGTTGTAAAGCGGGAGAGAGTAGAGAACACCCAGAGAGTGAGGCTCTCTGAATCAAGCGAACAAGGCCCATATGAGCTTACAGTGACTGAAACAACAAGCCACAGGGTCTACATGGGTCTTCACCAGGTCCTCTGTGTGTGTTTTACAACTGCTAGCCTAGCATTTTTTTTAATGGGACTCCTGACTGTGACAGCTAGTGGGTTTCTGACTCTATTGCCTGCTCTTGGGACTCTTTCTTCCCATTGGGTTGCTGTTTCTGACTTTGATATAACTTTTGCATCATCTTATATTTAGCTTGTCATGTTTGCTTGTTATCCCTTAGAAGCCTGTTCTTTTCTGATGAGAGGCAGAAAGGGAGTGGATCCAGATGGGAAGGGGGGTATAGAGGATCAGGGAGAAGCAGAAGGAGAGGAAACTACAACCAGGATGTAGTAGGTGAGAAAAGAATCTATTTTCAATTAAAGAAAACCATACAAAACAAAACAAACAAACAAACAAAAAATACCTGAAACTCTGACCTGCCAGAGAAAACTTTAAGGAAACACAAGAAGTTATAGGCAGAGGCAAGACCCTTCTGGAAAGGACTTCTACAGCTCAGAAAATTATGGTGAAAATTATATGAAATAAAAAAAGGCCTCTGCACACAAAAAGACCATCAGCAGAGTAAAGAGAAGTCTGAAGAATGGGAGGAAATCTTTGCCAACAAGACTAAAGCCTAGGATCCATAGAAACCTCAAAAATTACCCAAGTCTCAAATAAACAACAAATAAAAAGGCTAATGAAATGGACAGACAGTTTTCAAGGACAAAATATAAATGATCACAAACATAAGAAAAGATGTTTAACATGCTTAGCCATCCAGGAAATATAATTTAAACTATAGTGAGAGTCCATTTCATCCCAGTCAAAATGGCTGCATTAGGAAAACAAATAGCAACAACTGGAAAACAGAAGTTCCCGTACAATACTTGGAGTCGCCATGGAAATCAGTGTGGCAGTAACTCAAAAACCTAAACATGTAACTTTCATATGCTTCAGCTATACCACTCCTGGGTATATGCTTGGAATATTCTAAGTCACACCACCCCTAAAATACCTGTGCATCCGTGTCTATTCGTCATTATTCACAACACCCAAGCTATGGAACCAGCCTACAGCCCATCAATAGATGAACAAGTAGTGAACATCTGGTGCATATGCACAATGGAACTTAAGATTGCTTCAATTTTTATTTAAGTGTCTCTTTGTGGGTATGAGCTTGTGAGTGCAAGTGCCTGCCAAGGATGCCCTGGGGCTGTAGTTACACAAAATTGTGAGGCAACAGAACATAGATGCTTGCTAGGGTCCTCTGAAGAGCCTCAAGTGCTTCTGGCTGCTGAGTCATCGCTCCAGCCCCATAATGGGGTTTTATTAAGTAGCAAAGAAGAATATTGTGTTACTTGCAGGAACGTATGGATTGTCATATCAAGTTAAATATGCCAAACAGAGACTAATGCTACAAAAAGCAAATGTCTGCCTGCCTGCCTGTCTGCCTCTCTCTCTCTCTCTTCCTCTCCTCTCCTTTTCTCTCTCTCTTCTCTCTTCTCTCTTTCTCTTCTCTTCTCTTCTCTCTCTCTCTCTCTCTCTCTCTCTCTCTCTCTCTCTCTCTCTCT